>CM052539.1:126155213-126366554 GCA_028533065.1 Trachops cirrhosus
AAAACTATGGTACATTTACATGATGGAATTCTATACAGCTGAAAGAAAGAAGGAGCTCATACCCTTTGCAACAGCATGGGTGGAGCTGGAAAGCATTATGCTAAGTGAAATAAGCCAGGCAGTGAAAGACAAATACCATATGATCTCGCCTTTAACAGGAACCTAAACAACAAAACAAAGAAACAAGTAAAATATAACAAAAGACAATGGCCTGAAATATTTCTGTTGAGAAATCAGCTGACAATCCTATGGGAGCTGCTTTGTAGGTAACTAACTGTCTTTCTCTCTCTGCATTTAATATTCTCACTGTTCTTTTACTTTTCTCATTTTAATTATGATGTATCTTAGGGTGAGTCCATTTGGGTTCATATTTTTTGGGACCTTCTGTGCTTCCTGGACTTATATTTCTTTTTCTTTTACCAGCTTTGGGAAGTTTTCAGTCATTATTCTTTCAAAAATTTTCTTGATCCCTTGCTCTCTCTTTGCCTTCTGTTATTTGTCTTATGCCTATATTGTTATGGTTCATGTTGTCCCAACTGTCTCTTAAACTATCCTCACTTTTATTTTATTTATTTATTTTTAAAGATTTTTTTTATTTTTAGGCAGAGGAGAATGGAGGGAGAAAGAAAGAAGGAAACATCAATTTGTGATTGCCTCTCGAGCATTCCCCACTGGGGACCCACCTCACAACACAGGCATGTGCCCTGACTGGGAGTCTAACCAGTGACCTGTTTGTTCGCAGGCTGGCACTCAGTCCACTGAGCCACACGATCCAGGGAAGTCCTCATTTCTAAAATTCTTTTTTACTTTTTGTTGCTCTGATTGGGTGTTTTTTCTTCCTTATATTCCAAATCGCTAATTTGATCCTCTGTTTATCTAACCTACTATTTTTCCCTTCTAGTGTATTCTTCATTTCAGTTATTATAGTCTTTCTTTTCTGACTAGATTTTTTTATTTGTTTCTATGTCCTTTTCCATGCTGTTGAAGTTCTCACTAATTTTCTTGAAAATCTTTATAAACTTTTTTTTTTTTACTCTACTTGGTTGATTGGCTTATTTCATGTAGCACTTTTTTCTGGATTTTTTTTCTGTTCTTTCTTTTAAGAAATGTTTCTTTCCTCCTCATTTTGTCTGTTTCTTAGTATTTGCTCCTATGTATTAACTAGAACTGCTATATTTCCCAGTCTTGGTAGGGTGGCCTTATGCAGTAGGTGTCCAGTGAGACTTTGTGGCAATGTCTCCTTGATAATCTGAGCTGGGCGCTCCAGGAATGTCCCTTGTGTTGATCATGTAGTAATAAATAAGTCTTGATTGCTATTGGCCCTATTATGCATGAGGCCAACCCTCAGACTGGCTGACTGTATCAATTCCAACCACAATGTAGGAGCTGAGCTGCTCTGCTAGTGCTGACCACCTTAAGCAGACTTTGCCTCAGCAGGGTCTGTTGCCTGCTGAGATCTCCCTTTGGATATGCTGCTTGTGCACCTAATTGGATCTTGCTTTGATATTGTCTGAAGCTGAAAACTGAGTGTGTTCATTTTGGGGACTTTTGGGAAGGACTCGTGTAAGTCAATATTAGAGGTTGGTATGTGACTGGTGATGGATAACCTGTTTGGTGCTACAAAGCAATCCACAGTTTGTGGCTGCCTCTGCTGGGTGTCAGTGTGTGTAGGAAGGACCAAGCTGTGCACCAAGGCTGGGTTTTACCAGCGCTGAGCTTGGGGGCAGTTCAATAAAAAGCCGAAGACACCTTGAGATGTGCCTTTACCTTTCTCTACCTGCTGGCTGCCTGTTGGCTTCAGTCACTGACAGAGCCTCTGGTGGTACTCAAGTTGCATGTGGTAGGTTCTCAGTGAGTCACCAGGTAAGGGTAAGTGTTGTCCTTCAGATTGATACAGGTTCACATGCAGTGCCAGTGTTGAATCTGAGGCTACTCAGCAAAAGTCTCAGGGTATACCAAGTCTAACTGCCCCTGACTGAATGCCTTCAGTCCTTTGTGGTGGGTGTGGTCTTAGCAAGTTGTCAGTGTGAGGCCTGCAGAGTTTATTGGACCAAAACAGACCAAGATTTGGCCATGTGATTGGATGGCTTTGCACCAGTTGTACGTTCAAGGAAAAAATGGACCCTGTCCTGGAGCCATACAACTAAGATTGTCCCAGATTCTGTCAGAACTTCCTGGAGAGTCTGAGCTCAATGGGGAGGTGACCATCCAGAGTTGAAAAGGTGGGGCTACTAGGAGTCTGAAGGGTGGAGCTAGAGGACCTTCTGTAAGGAGAGGTACTGGTCAGACTAGTGGGAAGGTGGGGGTGTGGCCCCTCCCTGCAGCCACATGACTTAGTTACTGATACCCCCTTAGTCTGCCTGGATTTCTACACCTTGAGCCAAAGCAGCTGGTTTTTCCACAGGGTATAAGTTTCATAGGGTTGGGTGACAGTGAATCTGGACTATGAATCTATTGCCTTTTCCTTGGCTGATAGTGTAAGGAGGGGAGTGATCCACACAAGAAAGATGATGTCTGTGGTGTGAGAGAGGGACTCAGCATAGGGATACTGGTGCTGAGCCACAAACTCCATTCTCTCCTCACACAACTCTAATTTGCTCCACACTCCCTCCCCCAGATCCCAGGGTGAGTGGCTGCAAACAAGATTTTGTGTGATGCCCCTTTAAGATAGCATCTGTATCTCTAACAAACTCATGTCTCTCCCTGGAAGACAGAATCCTCTGTGATTTTTCACAGCTGGATGTCATATGTGCACCTTTTCCTTACTCTGGTGCTCTGGGCTGAGAAGCCCAGCCTTTGTAGTTGAGATATCTGTCTGGAATTTCAGCTGGCTGGGGGAAGTTGGGTGAGCCCTTTTCACATGGCCTCTCTTCCTACCAGTCTCAATAAAGTTTGTTCTGTAAATTCTTAGTTATAAGGCTTCTGTTTAGCTAGTCTTCAGTTGTTTATTCAGGCTCATTGTTCTATATTTTAGTTTTCATTTCATTTTGGTCCTGGGAGGATGTAAGTATAACTTCTACCTACTTGGTTACCATTTTAGATTCCTTCCGAGGTACATCTATTTTTAAATATAACTTACAAATACATAAGAAACTGTTTGTGTGTGACCTTCCTGGTCTACATATCCTTTGCAATTATACAAACCTCTGATTCTCTCAGAACAATTAATGAGGTATTTTTGTTTTATTCATGGGGAAATACATGTATTTATAAATATGTTTTTAAAAATATTGCAAATGTTAAATATCCCAAAAAGAGAAACAACATATGGTCTTACAAAATCCTTATGAAATATTTTTGTTTTAATTTGTACCAATGTGAAAATTTGTGTGTCTAGAGAGAAAACCTGCCTAATGAACCTACCTCAAAAAAGATAATATAATTATTTTTTTATTTTACTACTGTTCATTATTTTTCCCCCACCCAAATGAACAGAAGACATGAGGGCACTCTGTTAAGCAACCTCTGATTCGTGTTATCAGGGGGTTCCAGAACACCCCTTTGTGTGTGTCTGTAAGAACAAATAATGGCAGACCACTTAGATGTTTAAAGGAAAAAACGGCTCTCAGCAGTGAGGAAGACAAATTTGGTGAGTATATTTTATTTGGATTAGTTATCTATGCCTTTCAACTGGAAATAGAGAAGATGGTAACTTCTGTAACTTAGTCTTTGAAAAATGTTTCTAACTGCTTTCAAAACCAGCATATTCTTTTACTTTCTAGTCAACATTCTTGAAATGCTTCCGCTTTGCCAACACTGGGCATGCACTGAGGTTAAAATGGTAGTAAAACAGCCATGTGTAAAGTAGAATAATCTAAGCTTCCCCAAAGTATTTCACCTATGAATCAATTTCAGTATTTTAGGAAATTACTTAACTAGTGGTTTTTTAATTTAAAAATTTAGAAAGGCCCTAGTTCAGGATTTGTAGAGCCTGAGATCAATGAATAGAAATAAATAATATTAAGTGTTCTATGTCCTTAAATTTTACATACAAAGTATATACATATATGACATCCATTTATATGCCATTATAATACACATATTATATAATATTTTAATTATTAATATAATAGTATATATTATATAAAAATATAAACATTTGATGAAACTTTAAAATGCATTTTTGAGTGTTTATTAAATATGATAAAATGTAATCCTATGTCTAGTTGTGACATTACTTTATAATAGTAAAAATTTCTAGGTTTGAATTTTGCCATTTAATTTTCTAGATCACAGGATTATTCCATTTAATACAGAATCCAGATAAAGGTTATGTGAAGATATAAATAATTACTTAAGATTTACTCATTAAACAAGCATTCATTTTACTTATATAGTAAACACAACAAGCAGATAGAATTATTATTATTTTAAAGGTGGTGGTAGAAACCTTATAAAAGTATTGGAAAGTGAAGCTGATATAATTTGTGAGTTTATCCTTGTAAACAGCAAAGGAGCCTCAGTAATAGGATTGCACAGGAAGCCTGAGTTCATGTTTGTGTTCAGTGAAAGAAGAGATCATTCCAGATTTAGGATGAAAAAGAAAGAAAAAAGGAAAAGTACTCTTTGTTTAAAAAGTTGGTAGGAGATCATATGATATTTGTTTTTTACTGCCTGACATATATCACTTAGCGTAATACTCTCCAGTTCCATCCATGCTATCACAAAGGCCCTTCTTTCTTTCTGCTGTGTAGTATTCCATTGTGTAAATGTACCACAGTTTTTTGATCCACTCGTTTACCAATAGGCACTTAAGCTGTTTCCAGCACTTGGCTATTGTAAATAATGAATTGGTGATTCAGGATTTGTAGGGATCACTGGATCAAAAAGCACTTCTATCTTTAGTTTTATTTTTGAGGATACTATATGATCTCACTTATAAGTGGAGCCTAATCAACAAAACAAACAAATGATCAAAATAGAACCAGAAACTTGGAAACGAAGAACAATCTGACAGTGACCAGAGGGGAGGGATAGGGAGAAAATAGGGGGATAAGAGGAAGGGGCAAGCCAAAGAACATGAATAGAGGACTCACAGGCATGGACAATGGGAGGGGATTGACTGTGGGAGTGGGGGAACGGGGTAGGGGTGAGCAATGGAGAAAAAGACGGGACTACTGTAACTGAACAAAAATAAATTAAAAATAAAAATTAAAAAAAAAAAGCTGGCAGGAGAGTACCCCTTTCTCTGTAGTAGTAAAAGCACACCATAGGAACAGTGAGTAAGACAGACACAGAGCAGAGCAGATGAAGGTGAAACTGGAAAGACAAGCTCAAAGTTAATCAAAGTAACTAGGGGCATATGTTTTGCTGAGTATATAAAAGGGAAGCAAGGCTTCAGCACAGAATTAATAATACTCTGTGCCTAATATGAATGTTCAACCATTGTATAAACATAGGCTGAGGATTTTCTGCAAATATCAAAGGAATGCATCAGTGTACATTAACCTGGGAGAAGAATGGCAAATGGATGCCACAGAATCATGGCAGCATTTGGAGGGCTTAGGACAGAGAGAAATGTTCCCAGAGCCACAGAACAAATGTTTTTCTCTAGTTCCTTAGGGGAAAAAGTGAAGATTAACTTCAGTGTTTTCACTTTGTTAGTTATTTTCTGAATACAATTATATTTATGTTACTTATGATCTATTAAGGTATATTGTATCCTCACTCCATAGAAAAGTTCAATCATTTTCATAAGTTCTTTTATTGTATGCATAAAAATCTCTTTTGCATAATTCTGGATTAGTTTTTACTGTCATCCTGGGGGTCTATGTTGTAGAAAACAAACACAATCAAATAAGTTCAAGTATACGCATGCATGTAGGTAGGTTGTTTCAAACAAACCTGGAAAGAAATCAAAAGGCCATCTATAAGAATAGATTAAATAAGTTAGGGCAGATCCATTGTATGACTGTTATGCCCCCATTAAAAAGAACAAACTGAAATAACAGTAATCTAGAAGAGTTAAATAGGAAGTTCCTACAGGTTATAAAGCAAAGTGCTGGAGATAACAATACGTACATTTTTTTAAAGTGCCAGATGAGCCCCAGACCCTTTGTATTTCTATGGGTCTGTGTGCACACATTTATAAAATATCTGTATAAAATTATATCACATGAAGGAAATAGAGAAGGGTACAAACTAAGTTAACAGATTCCTAAGGGGGAGGGCCAGGCAGAATGATGCTGTCTTGAAGCCAAATGAGGATGAGAAAGCAAAGTCAAAAGAAGAGAAATAATTTTAAAAAATGAGTCTTCAAAACAAAGGTTTGGTATTGTAACATAATTCGTATGTTTATTCAGCATTATATATGCTCCTATGCTTATGAAGAACTTTAATAAAACTTAACAAAGAAGATTCTGGTTCACAGAGTAATGGAAATAGTAAGTGGCACATCACATACATCCTTTGCTGTTTCTTCAAGTTGAGCTTCATTACAAAAAGGATCTCAATTCAATTGTTTTTTTATCTACATTGCACTGTCTAGAAATCCAAAACTGTAAATTTAATTTGGAGTTATTTTGAAAACTAAAATTTTGGGACAACATTATGATACTTCATAGAAAATCATTGCTATATTCAGGTACATATTTATAAATAAATTCTCTTAATATTTTCTAAGTTCAATTGCAGTTGTTTATGAAGCCTAATTTAAACTTAAAATATAGCACTATCAATGTCCAAATGTTAAAAACAATAAAAGGATATTATCAGTTAGCTGTATTTTGGTGACTTTTAAAATAATTAAGAGGTGCAATGTAGTTATACAAAATGTAGTATATATATGGTTTTCTTGCTGCAGTTTGTTTTCTTTGTTTTTCACATTTTTTTATTGTTGTTCAAGTACAGTTGTCTCTATTTTCCCTGTACCAGTCCCGCCAACCCCATCCATCCCCACTTCCCCACCTTGATCCTACCACCCTTTGGTTTTGTCCATGTGTCCTTTATACGTGTTCCTGAAAACACTCCCTGCTTGTTTTCTGATTGAAGTTTTGGTTAAGTGAAGCAAAGTTTCACTATTTCATACATAATGCAGAAAATATCTTTTTGAATGATGAATTATTGAAGAATGAGAGTACAGTTATATTTTTTCTAGAAATCCTTTGATATTTTGCTTGAGCAGAATAAAGTAGATGAGATATTTGTAATTGGCATATTATTTATATAAATAATTTTAAAATCTTAATTTCTTAACTACTGAAAAACATAATTATTCTATATCTTAAATAATTAGCAAACTTATTCTTTTTTCAATTTGTGTAAAGAATATTTTGGCCAATTCTTAGAGATTCAAAATTTTTTTCACGAGTTTTTTTTGAAACCTAAAATAAAAAGTAAACAGTTGCAAAACTTAAAAGAAAAAATGTTTCTCTTCAGTCCAAGTTTAGGTGGGTTTACATGTATATAATATTTAAAAAATCATTTTAGTGACTTAGATTTTAAAAAGAAATTTTCAAATAGCTCTGACACTTTTAAAGAGACAACCTCTCCTAAATATTATGAAACAGTTCTTGATAGGCTGAGCCTCCTTATAAACATAAGGTTGCTTTCACAACTCCATCGCTGGGGGCAATAAATTACAGTTGAAAGCAGATTATATTATTTAAACATGTTTAAAGGCATTAGATGCTACCATTGTAGATGTGTTCTAATCTTGTGCATGTCGGGGCAGGACATCAAGCGTGGCTCAGAAAGCCTCCTGTGGGTGTGGGAACTGACCACCAGCACCTCACTTGTTGGCCTGACCAGAGTGTGAAAAGACAGCAGCACTTCTACTCCCTTCCCTAAAACATGTGAGGAAATGTGTAAATGAAGTTATTCGAATATGGCATTTCCTTTAAAGAAAATGAGTAGACTAAGATATGAAAAGGAGTGAAAAGGAGAAATTATGCACACTTTGAATGTATTTTATTCATTCAAAGCTAATTACTTGACATTTTTATAGTGCAAAAGGCTCTTGCTAATATTTCAAATTCAGTGTGAGCTTCTAATTTAGCTCAGCAACACAACCAGATCCCTTTCTACTTTTAGGTGACCATGTCCCAAATCTCTTCTATTTTTCACAAGTGAAACTGTCAGGTTAAAAAAAAATGGTTGCAAGATATCATATCTAGCTCTTTAATATTATAAATACAATGAACATGAACATGCACTTCAGTGGTTGAACAAGAGGTAGGTCAAAGTTGACATACAATTCTAAAATGTATTATTTTCTATTTCTGACTTCAAAAACCTCTTTTTTTAGTAAGGGGAAGCTTAGTTTTTACATGAGTGAATATCTTAGTAGTTGGTAAATGTATACCACATTGTTAAAATTACTTGTGACAAAATAGCAATAAACAAATGATGGAATTATAAGGATAGCAATAAAAATAATGTAAATTATATTACTTAGAGGAAATATCACTTTAGTGATCATATGAACAAAGGCAAATATAATTTATTATTTGCATTTTTACTAAATGATGTCAGGGCTTCATTGTTTTCCTGTCACCTTAAAAATAGCAAATTTAATTTATATTCTATTTGTATGTTGAAAAAAACTAATGGCTAATAGAGTAGAAAATCTCTTTTCCTAACAAAAATGAATTTGGTAATTTTCTTTTTGCCTGAAATATAAAGTAGTTAACTCTATTTCATTCTATAATAAATTGTTTCCTCAGTAGGATACAACTTATGAAAATAAATTGTTTGTATAATTATTACTTTGTATCTCAGAATTCCATCAGTTATTTTTGTAGTCTTGAATTTCCAGTTGCCTGTATCTAAATGTTTCACAACAATGCCACATGCACTGTAATCCCTTTAGATAACACTTTGTCTTAAGGCCAAAAATCTCCCCAAATGTCACAATATAGGGTAGCAATCTGTATTTTGTGTGAAGATTGAAACAAACATAACAGGTTCTGAAAAAATAGAATTCCTAGTTTTTCTTAAGAAAACCTCTAGTAGTTGGTATATGAAAACGTTAATGTCAAATTATGAAAAATTCTGCAGTCCCCTCAAGAAGAGCATATTAATACTATAATCTTTTAAAAAATATTTTATTGTATTTTTTCCATTACCGTCCCCTTATATTCCTCCTCCCCCTCCTCAATTACTCCACTGTTGTCCATGTCCATGAGTCCTTTTCCTTTTTGCTCATCCCTCCACTCCCTAATCTATCCTACTCCCCTTAGCTGTCATCCTGTTCTCTATGTATGAGTCTGTCTCTATTTTTCTTGTTAGTTCAGTTTGTTGATTAGATTCAATTTATTAATGAAATCTTATGGTACCTGTCTTCCTCTTACTGGCTTATTTCACTTAGCTTAATGGTCTCCAGGTCCATCCATACTGCCACACAGGGGGACATTTTCTTCTTTTTTACAACTGAGTAGTATTCCATTGTGTAAATGTCCCATAGTTGTTTTATCCACTCATCTACTCATCAACACTTAGGCTGCTTCCATATCTTGGTGGTTATAAATAATGTTGCAATGAACATTTTAATATTTAAATCAATAATATTTAAAACAATAATGGGTCATCAAGGGACATGTATAAAGGACTCATGGACAAAGCCAAAGGAGGGTAGGATTGAGGGTGGGAGGTAGGGGGTGGGGAGTAGAGGAAGGGGATGGGGGAAAATGGAAACAACTATACTTGAAAAACAATAAAAAATTAAAAAATAAAATATACTGCATAATAAAATTAATACCAAGCTCGAGAAATGTTATGAAATTAGACTTATTCCATCCAGAAATATATATAACTTTTTATTAATATTATCATGTATTCTTCCTAAATGTTCTATAATAAGTTCAGGTCTATGTAAAGTAAAGTGTTCTGACTTGTTGTACAGCATAAATTCTTATACAAGGTCTGGCACAAATAACACATCTTTTTTATTACAAAATCTTTTATTACAAAATTATAAACATGTGATTCTGTATCATAACCATATCACATTCCAGCACACCATATGATATTTTAGTTGAAATTTCAAATTAAAACTATAAATTGTTACACTCATATTATTTCCCTACCAACCACACTAAAGCAGGCAGGCATTACTTCTGCTGGACCATGTATATTGCTAAAATTACCCAAAAGAATTTCAATCTATTAAATTGTTTTAAAAAGTAGTAGTGAATGCTTCCATATAACATGTACTTAATATACCAACACCCTGTTGAATATCTAAATTACATATGCAAGAAAAAATGTAGGAACATTTGCTTTGTCTGAAAAACATTCTTGAGGTCTTTTAAGTCTATAAATTAGCTAACTTCAAATTCTATGTCAAAGGCCTTTAAAGTTGCAGAGTCAAAATAGGTATTTTCTTTGTGCTATACTGTTATACAGCCAGCCCTATATCAGACTGTCTATCTTGACATGTATTCAGAGTTTATTTTTGAAATATAACAAATATCTCTTAAAATACATGCTATTTTTTTATATCAGCATATATGGCAAGAAGCAAATTATGTATGCCAGAACACAATAAATTAATTAAAAATTATTTATGACATACTTGGCTAAAATAGCATCTTAAGGCAAATATTAACGTTGTTCATCATTATTAAAGTAAGATCACCTTTATAAATTTTTCTCATAAATGTCTCATGCTTTCTCATTTTAAAGGAAAATCTAAAGTCATTTCATTCTTATTTTACAAGCAAAATTAATGTGTATACTGGCATGCTCTCTAAATTTAGCACTACTGTGTTCTAATCTTTTGAAAATTTTCTTCCCCATTTCTTAGAATTTATGCATCTTAATTTGCTTTTTCTGGTTCATTAAATGATATAAATAATAAGATTCTTCCTTTATCCTCAAATATTTAAGGAACTTCTAAAGTCAAGTCAATGTTATATACCATGCAAGTTTTACACACTAATTATCTTCAAAAGCCACACTGGCAATATTTCCCCCCCCAAAAAAAAAGTGATTAAAAAACAAAAAGCTAAGCAGATACTGAAACACTGGTTTTTAAAGAAAAGACTCATCATTCATGTGGGTATAATGCAGATACTATCACTTATTCAAGTGAACAAAAACACCTTTGTTCAGACATATGCTTATATGCCATGCTATAGGCATGAAGCTCCTATCTGCAGGTTACAGTCTTCTCAGTTCCCTGTATATCCACAGTGCCTCTTACGGGTCCCATGGAAAGAATTCTGCTAAGTCAGTAATCACATCACCAATGGAAAGGGCTAGTGATCTTAACAGGTAATACACATTTTTGTAGTTCACATTCTCAGGCATGCCCTAGCTAATGCAAAATGCTGATGAGTTTCCAACCATGTGAAATTAATTTCCATAGAGAGCCTGGGGAGTGACATCAGGTTTCATGAGGAAATCAGCTAAGAAATGAAATACCAGTACATGAAAACTTTTCCTCAATTTAGCACTGCAATGGCCTTTGATGATCACTTAGAGCTCTGCTTCTGCAAAGTAATATCCAGAAACCAAGTTATTAGTGGGATTAATCATTCAAAGAAAAGCAATGTATGAGGTTATAGCACCTTCCTAGTCTAAGCTTGGGTCTCTTGCTCTTAATTAGACAGTAACAATGATCATCTAATTAATAAGTTATAACTATCAGATATCAAAAAATGTTATTTGAAACAGATGTTTTCCTATAATATGAATATTTTTATCTTTTAAATATTAAAAAAGGAAAAGGAGTCATGGACATGGTCAATAGTGTGCTGATTGCTGGGGGGGGAGGTATAAGGGGATGAAATAGTAATGGAAAAAATTCAATAAATATTAAATTTTAAAATATTACCATAGTTTTAGCAAAAGGGTAACAATACTCTCAGATATCCTCAGATGGACACAGACATAGATACTTCAGGAATTAGAGTTACAAAATTTCATCATTTCAGAAATTTAATATGACATAGTTTTTGAATTTTATAAGCAGTCTTTTTTTACTTGTTAAAAGACACTAGTCAAAGCGTATACATTTTCTTATGATTTCTAATTTAACAATAACTAATTTATACTACTAAATAATAAGAAGGTAAAAAAATTGAGTCATGGAGAAATTTTTAAATCAGAAAAAAATTTTTTTCAAATATATTTATATTTAATTTTAGTTTTAGATAGAGGCCCTTCTCATATTATTCTCTTGTGTTGAGGGTTAAATGTGTATAACTGTGTAGCTAAATAACAATGAGATTTTATCATAAATTCTTAGCAGAAAGTCTATCTTTTTAAAAATATTAATTTATGCAACTAATTTGCCACAGTCTGGCTCAGCTAACTGAATGATATACGAAGAACTTCTTTGCTTATTATGTGAGTTCCTCAAGAATGAATACATTCTATACAATAAATAATGCCACATTCACTTGTCTAGGCACTTGGCCAGCCTGTCATTGAAATACTGAAGTACCCGATAAGCAACTTCACCAAATTAACCTGTACAGTCTTGGTTACTGAAGTTTACCTGCCATGCTTAGTTAGAGATAAATGGTTCCTGGGTTAATGAAAAATAACTATAAATTTTGATACTTTTACTTGGAGATCTCCATTAATCAATCTTTTCAGATCAGTGGCCTGTATTTCTTTGTAGTACAAAATCATTTGCTGACCAGAGCTGGGACAAGGGTTACCAATGTGGTAGACCTCAGATTGCTCCTGTAGTTCTCCTTTGGCCACCTACCAGGGCATACCTCCAGTTCTGGCCTATTTCTAAGGCTTCCATGATACTGCCCTTCTGGTCTCCTCTCAGCCTTGTGTGTTCCAGCCATCCTCCTACATGAAAGCCTACCATTCATTCATTTCCCAGCGTTAAAGCATGAGTACCATTATCCTGGATTATATTGGGCCCATAGTTAATTCCACTCTCTGACATTGTAAAAATGACGAGGCTATTTGGGAATTACACATATTTGCTTTTTTATTTTTATTATTTAAGTAACCTAATATGGTAGATATACAATTTTCTTTTAACCTCGAATTAAACGTTCCTTCAGAGTGCATAATAGGCTCAATAACCTCCTAAAAACTTCAGAACTTTCTCATAAGCAAATAAATTATTTGCTTATAAAATAGGTCCTTTTATCACCAGTGCAGTCAATTCAGAAGCAATTGTACAGAAGAGTTTAGAAAATAATCCTCCAGTCATAGAACTGCTGTGGGAGAGCTTGTCTCAAAGCCTGTTTGTCCTGCTCTTTGCTGTCATGATACCCACTTCCTGGTACCTGTGGGCAGCCTACGTTCACCAAGATCAAACACTTACCATGATTTGAAAAATAAAACAAAATCTTCTTTTAATATTTTATGGTAATCACTCAGTTTGACTACCAATAGTCTGTTCTCTTGAGCATAAAAACTTAGTTTTAATTAATAAAAACTTCTTGCAAGGCCAGTCACAATGTAGCTGAGAAACTCCACCAGCCTATTTATCTAATACCCTAACTTTCCCAGCTTCCTCTTTCTCCCTTCACTGCTGTTTGTGTAAGAATGATGCGATGACACCAATTCTAGATGCAAAGCAGCATAAGGCTTGCCTACTGTGATTTGAAAGATAGATTAACCATTATTAAAAAATACGATACCTATAAAAAATTCTTAGTGAATATAAATTCTTTAAGAAATAAAGATAGTAAAGAATTATAGTAAGTTCTGGAATTGTTTTTTTTCTGCTATGCTTTTCACATTTTCTAAATTTTCAACCTTATACTGATTATTTTTAAGTGTCAAAAGCATATCAAGATATGTGGAATATACTGGAACACCTGAAAATATATTGAGTGCATATGTGTATGTGCAGATATGACTTTTTAAACTTTTTCACATGAGAACATCATAATTTTTTAACCAAACTAGCACATTCAAAATCATCAGATTTATCTCTTCCTAAATCAGATGTTAATATTACCTTTTTAAAACACAGTTTGGCTTAATACATTTGAATTCTAAATCTATCTGGAATAATAAATAAAACAATACGCACTGAAAATTCACAGTCAAACCAGAAGTATATTAGAAAAATATTTACCAGGAAACTCATCATGTCTGTAGTGACAACATAGCTTCACATTAGTTATGCCTTTTGCATAATATATTTACAATGCTTGCCAAAATGTCAATTAACTATGAATTTCATTAAGTTCATGGAGATTCAAAAATGGAACATTTATTTTTATTTTTTAGGTATTTATTATCTTAGTTTGTAATATAACTTATTTATACCTTTATATAATATATTATTTTTACTTTTAGATATTTATTTTTTAGAACAGTTTTTTTGGGGGCATTACTACCAAATGAATAAAAGTACAGAGTTTCTATATACCCACTCCCCCTGCACCACACATAAGCACAGCGTCTCACACTATCAGCATTCTGTTCTAGAGTAGTGCATTTGCTACAACTGATGAACCTATACTGACACTTAAAATCACCCAGAGTCATAGTTCACATTATGGTTCACCTTCAGAGTTGTACATTATTCTATGGGTTTTGACAAATGTATGACATGTATCCATCACGATGATATCATACAGTGTATAGTTTCAATGCCCTAAAAATTCTCTGTGTTTTGCCTATTCACCCCTACTTCCCTTCCT
The DNA here is from genome assembly GCA_028533065.1 of Trachops cirrhosus. Classification (NCBI taxonomy): domain Eukaryota; kingdom Metazoa; phylum Chordata; class Mammalia; order Chiroptera; family Phyllostomidae; genus Trachops; species Trachops cirrhosus. Next base: position 126,169,784 of record CM052539.1, read on the forward strand.
GCCCCCCATTCACTGATAACCCTGATCTTTTTGCTGTTTCCTTAGTTTTGACTTTCCCACATGTCATATAGTTGAAATCATACAGTATAAGCCTTTTCAGATTGGCTTTTTTCACTTAGTAACATGCATTTAGGGTTTCTACATGTATGTTTATGGCTTAATGGTCTATTTCTTTTTAGCACTAAATAAAGTCCATTGTCTGCAGATACTAGAGTTAGTCTACTAATTCACCTACTGATGGTTTTGGAATTATGAGTAAAGATGCTATTAACATGCATGTTCAGGTTTTTGTGGAAACATAAATTTTCAACTCCTTTGGGTAAATACCAAGGAGTGTGTTTTCTTAAGAAACCACAGAACTGTCTTAACACTCTGCATCCCCACTGACAGGGAATGAAAAGTACTGTTGCTCCACATCCTCACCAGCACTTGGTGCTGTCAGCACTCTGGATTTGGCCACACTGATACATACACAGTGATATCTCATTGTTTTAATTTGCACTTCTCTGAGGACATATGATGTGGAACATTTCTTCAAGTGCTTATTTGCCAGCTGTATATCTTCTTTGGTGAGGTGTCTATTAAGGAATTTGACCCACTTTTAAATCAGATTTTTGTTTTCTTTTTATTGAATTTTAAGAGTTCTTTGTATATTTTGGGTAACAATCTTTTATCAGATGTATCTTTTGCAATATTTTCTCCCAATTTGTGGCTTGTCTTGTTATTCCCTTGACATAGTCTTTCAGAGAGCAGACATTTTTAGTTTTAATGAAGTCCAGCATATCAATTGTTTCTTTCAGCAACTATGCCTTTGGTGTTGTACCTAAAAAGACATCATCATACAAAAGGTCAGAATTTTATACTTTTGCATTTTTCATTTAGCTTTATGATCCACTTTGTGCAGACTTTACTTTTTATACACATGTAAAACAAAGCTTACATAATCATTAACAATTCTTTAAAGTAATTAAAAGAAACTGAAAAATATTTGCATTTATTTTTAAATCACAATGATATTGGTAATCACCAATATTATATAAATATGTATTGTATGCATTTCCAAAAAGGCAATGCTAATAACATTCACTTGTATTACAGAATCAGAGATATCTAGTAAAAATACTGTCAGTCGGAAAATAAATATTTACTATTATGTCCGAAAATCAGGAAAACCTTTTTACTTTAAATATTTAAAGGCATATGCATAGTTGTAGTTTGACATTTTTTGTTATAGCAATTAATTTTAGCTTCTTTTTAGATATAAAATGAGCCAATATGAACAAAAAACTTGGAGTAGATTTTGTACTTGCTTACTCAATAACAATTTAAGGATTAAATCAGTTCAACAAAGTTTATCCCACAGTTCATATAATTTAAACCAGTGGTCCCCAACCCTCAGCTGCCTGTCGGGAACCTGGCAGTGCCCTGCCTCCTGTCTCAGGCGCCCTCTCTCTAGTAGGAGGTGAGCGGCTGTGAGCCAGGGAAGCTCCTCTGAGCTCCACCTTCTGCCCCACCCCCACCGGAGCTCTGCCTCTGGTGTACGTCCCAGCCCCGGGTGTGAGAAAATTGGCTCCTGGTGCCAAAAAAGTTGGGGTCGCTGATCTAGAAGATCTAGTTTTAAGTCCATTCACTCATTTTTGAAGCTATTATAATTCTCCCTGAAATTTCTTCTTTCAAGGTCATTTTTAATATCTATAAACAGAGTAATAAATAAGGACACTGCAGCACTGACAATTTAGGACTAAAAACTCTTTCCATTATAAAAAACTTTAATTTCTATCAAATTATTATTTTGAAAATTATTTCATACTATTTGAGAAAGAAGTATTTAGAATTGTTGGCTATAACTGTTTTTGAAAAGTCTGTAACTTCGTTAAAAATTTTCACAGCAGGAAACAGACTTATCCTTACTATCTTTGAAACTCAAAAGGCTAAAGAATAAATACCTTATTTCTTATGTATATGAAATTGTTAAATGTCAAAGTGAAAGCAATTCTAATCTCAAAGGTAATTTTATATTTTCTCATCATCATACACTTGGCCATTACTTTATTTACACATATAATAACATAAAACTTATTCATATGAGAAAAATCATTTTTATAAAGCAACAATAGCAATATTTAAGGGAAAAGGCACATAGACTGCTAAAAGTGACTGCTTCTGGGAGGCAGACTGTGTGTCTGGAGCCTCATATTTAATTAAAAGAACCTATGAATTTCTTTAATAATCCCACAATAACATCTTTCATAATTAATTGTCAATTCTGCAGCCTTGTCCCATTAGCCCATATTTCACATAATTTTTGCAAAATGTTATCAGCATAACCAAGACACTACTCTAAGTGCTGGAATTAGTTCATCTTTTTCATTTATAAGAAAATGTTATATTTGACTATGTGGGTACTATACAAAATATATACATTTAAGAGATTTTTTTATGATGATGAAAATCCATTCCCCCTGTATTCTATGTTTTTATGAACTACATTTGAAGAACTACCCAATTTTTATGCAACATATAGATAAACCTTACAGCTGTATCTTGTCATAATACACCTTGTAAAGGTGGAAACTACCCATTATTTAAAATATTTGAGCTAAAGATATATAACCATTTGTCAGAAACAGTATAGAATTGAGTCAATGACTAAAGGTTTTATTAAGTGACCTTTAGGATTCCTCAAAATTCAAAGATTAGATTTATTAAATTGTATATAAATATATGCTAAAGGTATTTTTTTGAGTTTTATTAACATTTGCTAAACCGAACCATAAGACAAGTACTGGGCTATTAAATCATTCCCTATGGTGTCGTTAAATCACCTGTCTTTAGGCTTATATTTAATTAAAAATTAAAGTCTATTTTTGGCATTTGAATAAGTTCTTCTATCAGTAAAACCTTAGGAAAAAGTAAGATTATTCACTTTTCTTGTTAAATATTCACCATCACTTAAACTTCTTCATACCACTAGCTATTGCTCCCAAAGTTCTAGTTCTAGAGACCCATTTCATTTGTATAGTACATTTTTACTCTGAGAAGAGTTTATGGTAATACTCTTACATTTGGATACACTCAAAAGCCATTATGATTTTATATATATTTATAACCTATGTACATAGAAACACAGCTTTTCACATCTTATGTTAAGGCAAGTAAGTAAATCTTTATTATGAATAAAGGAATCTGCAATTTTTATAATTTATTTTACAAGCTTGACTTGGATTCACCCCAATGATGTATTCTTAGTGGGTAAGGTGATATGATCACCTGAATGGTTACTGTTTTGTTTGTAAGAGATTATGAACATTTTTGTAATAATATTTTGAAGAGATTAGTCATGGAAAGAAGAACTGAATCTACAGCATTTCAAGAAAATTGTCTTGGAAATATAATTCAATTGTAAATTATGTATATTAATCTTTAAGAAGTTCAACTATTGATATACTGATAGCGAGATTAAAAAGAATGCAATACTAATATAATTCAAAAAGAAAATTATTAGTTCCAGAAACATAAACATAGTCCAAAATCTAAATTTGGGAGAATTTGTGGAGTAGTGTTGAAGGGTGGCAGGTATAGAAAAAAATTGTGTCCTATAAGCTTTATTTATTTATTTTTTAATATATTTTATTGATTATGCTATTACAGTTGTCCCATTTTCCCCCTTCACTCCCCTCTACCCTGCACACCCCCTCCCACCCACATTCCCCCCACTTTAGTTCATGTCCATGTGTCATAAGTTCTTTAGCTTCTACATTTCCCCTACTATTCTTGCCCTCCCCCTATTTTCTACCTACCATCTATGCTACTTATTCTCTGTACCTTTCCCCTCTCTCTCCTCCTCCCACTCCCCTGTTGCTAACCCTCCATGTGATCTCCATTTCTTTGGTTCTGTTCCTGTTCTAGTTGTTTGCTTTGTTTTTGTTTCAGGTGTGGTTGTTAATAATTGTGAGTTTGCTGTCATTTTACTACACTTTTTTAATCTTTTTCTTAGATAAATCCCTTTAACATTTCATATAATAAAGGTTCAGTGATGATGAACTCCTTTAACTTGACCTTATCTGAGAAGCACTTTTATCTGCCCTTCCATTCTAAATGAAAGCTTTGCTAGATAGAGCAATCTGGGATGGAGGTCCTTGCCTTCCATGACTTGGAATACTTCTTTCCAGCCCCTTCTTGCCTGCAAGGTCTCTTTTGAGAAATTGTGAGGAGTCAGTCTAATGGGAACTCCTTTGTAGGTAACTGTCCCCTGATCTCTTGCTGCTTCTAGGATTCTCTCCTTCATTTTAATCTTGGGTAATGCAATTATGGTCCTATAAACTTTAAAAGGCATCACTGAGATGGTTCTGATTGAATGAGCTCTGATTTTGCATTCAAAAGCAATCTGCCAACTAATGACTATGTGGATTTTGCTGGGGCAATAACTTCACATACTTGTCCCTTCAATATAAAAAAGGTACAATAACTGTTGCTGTTAAGTAGACTAAAACCTGAGATTTACCAAGTTATTAATTTTTGAAAAATCATTTAAAATTCCTGATTTTATGGCAAACCTGATTAAAAAAGAGGAAGAACTATAAAGTGCATTAAATGTATAAGAAAAAGATGTGGACTATAAAGCAATTTTTAAAAGTTCTCTTTGTGCATAGTGGTTACATTTAAGCAGAGAAATAAGAAACAGTCTCTTTTTTCTCTGGCTTGAAATTAATTTGTAGACAATTTGGGAATGAAATAACAATAGTACATATATTATACTTTATGAAAGTTAGATAAATCATTAGAATTAATTAAAATTTTGAGTATTAGGAAAATAAGATACCTCTTTTTCCAGAAAATATATAATGTTGTTGGAAAGGTAAACTGTATAAGTCCAAAATAAATAATATTTGTTGGAGGCAATCTAGACAACATTTAGAATTTCGGAAAAGGAAAGCTGACATTCTATGATATTTAACTTAGTAAGGGGGTATAACTGCTTCAGAATAAAGTGCATTTTTGCAATTCAATAAATGTATTTGATCACTATATCTTTAATATTTTTAAAAATACCTTTAGTACCTTTACTTTTCTAGTTAATTTGTAATAAACAGAGAATTAGATTTTCACATAAAACAAGGAAACATGGTATCATGACATACCCAATTCTTTTTGTTTTCAGATCACTAAAATACAGTGCTAAATTAGTCAACAGCTATTCTTATGAGTGCCAAATGCTTTTCATCTTCAAATGTTTTGGAATTTGGGTCATTCAAATTACATACACATCACCAACAGAGTTTGACCAGTAGAGGGAGCCATTATCTACATAGTTTAAAATTTCAAAACAAGTATTTTTGCTCATGAAAGAAACTATCACAGAACCTTAAAGTCAATTTATTAATCTTTTTAAATTTAAAAAATAAGTAAACTACCTAAATTAGCTTCCCATAATTACATCTGAATCAATACCTGCATTAATCAAGGAAAAACATCTTGTGACTGTATATTTTTAAGTGGAATTTCATTAGAGATTATAAATGATTCCTCACTTTTTCACAGTTCTTACTATCCTTACTATTTAATACAGTTCTTACTTTACCACAGTTATGATAGCTACTCAAACACGGCCTTTGTCTGTATCAAGCTAAGAAGTCTAGATTAGTAGTTCAGCAAATATGGACTATCACTGACATATACCAGGCACTGTGTTAGTGAAGATAATCTGTTGATATAGCACAGGCTAAAACAATCCCCCACAACTTCATCTTTAATGCAGTTTATGTAGCAAGAAATTAGCCAAGTCAGTCTTACCTGGTAAGAGAGGAGTCTACACCCTCACCACTCAAACTGTGCTCCAATACCCAGTAGCACTGGTATCCCCTGGGAGCTTATTACAACTCTCCTCTCAGGCCCTATCCCATAGCTACTGAACCAAAATCTGCATTTTAATAAGATCCCCAGGTGCTTCGAATACACATTAAATTTTGACAAGCATCTCTTTGCAAAGATTTTTCCAGGACACAGGGGATTCCTAGAGTTCTAGTGTCTCTAGCATTAATAAATATTTGTGACTTTGAAACTGGGTAGTTTTGGAAAACTGCATAGAAGTTTTCTAGTTCTTTTTTTTTAATTTTTATTTTAGTTTATTCAGTACAGTTTCTATCCTTTATTCCCATTCCAGTTTTCTAGTTCTTAGATGTCATGCTAGTGCCTGGAAATTCTACTATAAATCATGACTTGAAGATGTGACATAGAGTGATGCACTTGTACTTGCTGGATTTAATTCTACTATCACTTGTTATTTTGTAGTTATTCTATCCTTTTCAGGAGAAAAAAATATTTGTTAGAATGCATCTAAGACTGCCATCTACATTTTTGTGCTATTTTCTTATATGGCTGCAAAACTTTTGCATTTAAATAATCACTGTAACATAAGCAGCTTTTATAATTGAGATATAATATGAAGTGAAACTATATTGCTAAGGTAGAGAAACTTCATTTCATTATTGAAAAACCCCAGTACATGATCTTTGACATGACAAAGCAAGTGATGAATTAAATGTCACTCATTGCTCCCTATGAGCAGAGGACAAGAGTCAGTCTGTAGAGTACTGTGATTACTTGTGATTCACAAACTGCTCTCCTAGCTCACTGACAGGGTAACCATTCTTGTGTTCAGCAATTTTTGGTGTTCTCTTTATACTTTTCCAAATTACACCTTCAGTGTCCCAAACGATATCATCTTTATTATAATATAAAATGAACAAACTAAAGTCAAAATCATGGTGTAAGACTATCAACAGTGTGAGCTCAGACCTCTGAATAGAGCTGGTCTAGTGTCACTTGCAATATGTGTGGTAACTTCAACCAATGACATTCCCCCTAGCAGGGGTGTCCCACGTTTTGGCATCTCTGGGCCATGCTGGAAAAAGAGTTGTCTTGGGCCACACATTAAATACATTGCAACATGTAATCACACACACACAAAAAAAAATCTCATATAATGTTTTAAGTAAGTTTATGATTTTGTGTTGGGCCACATTCATAGCCATTCTGAGCCACATATGACCTGTGGGCTTCAGGTTGGACATCCCTGCAAAGATCATGCCTCATGTGGCAGAGAAACTGAGAGTAAAAGTAGGAGAAAGGTAGTGATTTCATTGCCTAAAGTATCCTGAAGGTTGTATATACCCTTCTGTCAGGCCTGTGTGAAAATTTACACAAAATTAGGGTTTTCTGTCTCCCTGTCCTTTGTCCATTATCACAATTCACTGTCTCAGGGACTCAATGTCACATCATTGAAGAGATGGAAGAATCAGCCACTTTAATCACACATCTGGAAACAGAGGTTGAGTGAGGCTAGGAAACTTGTTTCCAGTTTAAAGTTAATTTGCAGCAGAACTGGTAGAGTCAAATCAGGCCCAGCTTTGTTCCAAAGTCTCCTTAGACTGCATTTAAAAAATGTATGGATTTCATTTTCCCTTCAAGACATCAATTCCAAAACAACATTAAGATTGGGAAAAGAGGGAAGATGCTTTCTACATGAGTTACTCTGGACCTTTAGACTAATTGGATTGAATACATAGTTACTAAGTGTCTACCACTTAAGACTACGTTAAGTGGTAGATCATATATGAGAAAAATATCCCCTTCTCTCACTGAGCTGATATATATGTAAAGGCTAAGAGTTGTCACCAGGCTGCACAAACCAATCAATTCTCTCTAGCAGGAGGTTACGGTAGCCTGTGATAAGCCTAGGTGGGAAATACACCTCTCTCCCTTATCCTCTGTCACACCTATTCCTAGAGGGCTGCGCAAAACCCTGGGAATTATACATTCTCTGAGTACAGAAAAGGGTCTACCTGACTGAAATGTGGCTGTCTGAAAAATGGCAGACCAATGTCCCTTTCAGACTTGAGAATCTGCTTGAATTTGAAAGAAACAAACCAGAGAACTATGAAAATTCTGAGTATAGTACTGTATAGTTGAAACTCCATTAAAAAAAAAAGTGTTTTATCAAACACCACCACCACTTCATACCCTTTATTTTGACATGCATCAGGTTTTGCAAACTTAAAAAAAAGTAACTTCAGCAATTTAAGATGTTCCTATTATTTTTAAAAACTTGTTATAAAACAGGTTAAAAAAACTTAATGTTTGGCCCTGGCTGGTGTGGCTCAGTGAATAGAGTGAGGGCCTGCAAACCAAAGGGTCGCTCGTTCAATTTCCCATCAGGGCACATGCCAGGGCTGCAGGTCAAGTCCCTGATAGGGAGCACATGAAAGACAACCGCACATTTCTGCTTCTCTCCCTCTCTTTCTCCTTCCTTTCCCCTCTCTCTAAAAATAAAATCTTTAAAAAAGGAAAAATACTTACTGTTTGGACTTTTAATCTTATTTCTTTGCCTGTTAATAAAATGATCTGTAGCAGCCATCAGGTCTCCATTCAAATGTAGGCATGCAACCTACTGTTTTTGCATGAGCACAAAATTATAATTCTTACTGAGAAAAATCATAAACCTTTTATTATATAATTTTCTTCCTTCACTAAAATTAAATAAAGGGAGAATGGGAGGAAGATTGGCATTATTAGGGATATTTTTCTCTAAGAAGTGCTTTATCACATGGTGAAGAAATTCCAGTATCTCCAAGTAGAATTCTGTTGTTTTTCCATTTAGATGTATGGAAAATCCAAACCAGATCATTTTAACACTCTTATAGAGGATGAGTATTTAACTGCACTAATGAAGAGAAAGATGGGAATTAATATAGGAACAAATGAAGACAGTTGAGATGGATTGTAGATGTTATACACATTTTCATGCAGTGCACATAATAATATGTATTTAAAAAATCAACAGTGCCCACACCCATAATGATAGCATAGGATTTCATGTTAGATGCTTCCATTATCTCTGTGTAAGTCCAGGTCCTCACGTCTTACCTGAAACACTGCCTCAGGTTCCTGACTGGTTAGCCTCCAGCAAGTTTCTCACTAGATAAATCCATCCAACAAGTTGCCAGAAAAGTTACTCCCTAAAAACATAATTTGTCATGTAATTTCCTGATTTTAAACTAGCTCTTCCCTGTTGCTTGTCTATGGCATATAGTCTAACTTAGGTTTTGGCTTCAATGTCATTTGCAAACTTCCTATGTTTTCTGTTTCAGGTTTCCTGTCTCCTTTGCCACTTCACCAAGTCCCTCAACCTGCTTCATACAAGGTGTACCTGGACTCCCAACATTCTGAGCTTTTCAACATATCACAAACAAGCTAGGCACCATTTAATGCCTCTGGATTTTTTTTTCCTTTAACTGACATGGTCTTCCTCTCTTTCTCACACAGTAAAATCCTAGTTTTCTGAGCAAATCTGACTTTAAAGCAAGCCAGTGAGAAAGATCCCAGGAAACCCTGCTTCCTCTTCAAGTCCTCATGTAACTCGGTGTTGTACCTTGAAACAGCTGTTCTTCTATCTGCAACAGTCACTCAAAGTTGTTATTGACAAAAATTTACCAATGTCTCATCTGTTACTTACACTGGATTGGAGAGTTCATTTCTTATCTAGTTTGCTGTTTCCAGTTTCCATTACCCACACAGTACCAGGCATATGGTTGTTTCTCAATAACTAATTGCTCAGGGGAACATTAATTAATGACCTTAATCAGATTGAGAGAGTACACTCAGAAAATTAAACAGTTCACCCCTTTCCAATTCATTAGTACAATATTTTGTAGTTCAAGTTATACTTCAAATTTTATTTAATAGCACTACAATTAGTGTTTATTGGCTGTTTCCCATGTATGGTATTTATTCCTCTTTTTGACTGAGGAAAAATTACTATTCAAATTATTTCTATCCATTTAGATCCTTACTAATGAAAAAAAATTTCCACTATTGTAAAATACATGATTGCCACACTGTTTCTTAGATTGCTGTATAACTGTCTACAATATTTTGTAAAACAACAATAAAATTCCATGGATATCATAAAATATCCTATCTCCCCCAAATTTTATACTCTAAGCACATGTTTTGAATTATCGTCTTGTACCCACCAACTGGAAATTTCAAATCAAATTGAATTGAGATTATAAAATTTTAAGCTGCTGCCTTTGTGTGTTGTTATAGTTAATAAATAATCTCTATGTGCTTTGCAAAGTCTTATTGATCCAGCCATGTAATAATGGGAAGTATTCAACTTTATAGTTCATTTACTGTTAATATGTGTTCCAAAAAGCCAGAGAACCTACATTTTTTTCATCACCACACAACATGATTCACCTGTGTGTCAGAAATCCAGATTAAATTTTCTTAGAAACTCCTTACAATTACTGTATTCCCTATAGAAAATTATGACTGTAGGTAATTGCTATAATGACTACCTTGCGAACACTATATCTCTTCAGAGGTGTTTGGACAGAGGCGAAATCACCATTGCTATAGTACATAGTTCAGTAAAAATGCTGAAAGGTGATATTCTTTCTGTATTCCCATATTGAGGTGGATGGAATGTTTGGTATTTCCCCATGAGATAAGATGTGAGCTCTAGTTTGTTATAGCTGTTCACTTTTAGAGTAGGATGTTCTCTTCTTAGTTTGCTCATAGCTTTTAGCATGAATCAGTGCTAAATTTTGCCAAATGATGCTTCCTCTATCTAATGATATCATTATCAAAAGGTAGTCAATTACATTGATTGATTTTTGGATTAAATCATTTACAATCTGAGATAAAACCTACTTGGTCATGGTGTATTATGCATTTTATGTATTGCTAGATGGGGTTTTCTTTGTTAGAGATAACAGTCTTCATTTTTCTTTGCTTGTAATACCTTAGATTTTGGAAGGGGACTGCTTAATTTCTGTTATTTGAATATTTTTCAGATATCATTTTCTAATTAATTTCTATTTTAATAACATCATGGTCAGAGAACATACTATGTATGATTTTTATTCATTTAAAGTTATTGAGAATTGATTTACTACTTATTCTTGGTGTATGTTCTATGTGCAATTAAGGAAAATATGTTTCCTGCTATTTGATAATGTGTTATCCTATAAATATCAATTACTGTGGCTCAAACTTCTACAGTCTTCCTTTTTCCTACTGGAACTTCAATGGAAATCTAAAGTATCTTAGGACTCTTGGTCCTGATCTGGACTTTTTCCCAGGAGGAAAAACCAGCAAACCAGTCATTCACGGTGAGCTTGAGGAGAGGTCAATGCCATCACTTACACTGTTTCTGCAATGAAAAAGCAAGGCCTGTGGAGCCCTTCCAATGAAAGATACCTAGCTCTAGAAACTTAGAACAGAAGTATGGGAAAGGATAGAAGGAAAGAAATCTATACTTTACTTCCTAGTCTAATTGCTTCATGTCAAATATGCTCTTCTGTTTTAAAAGCCTATATACATCATGAGTGCTAAATTTAATCAGCCTCACAAAAGGTAGGAAGGAAATCGGAAGTTACTTCAACTTTGAGAGCTATGAGGTTTGATTAGCAATTCAACTTTAAGAGCTATGAGGTTTGATTAGTAATTCAGCTGGGGAAAATTATAGAATAATACCTTAAAGAAATTGTATATAAATAATGTTTGCCCATTATTCTTACCCCTCCTCAACACACACATACAAAGACACACTCACTCATGCTTCATCTTTTTAACCTCCACATACAGAATCTCAGAAAGAATTAATTTCTGAATATAGAATGGCGCATTTTTAAAGATACCATTCAATCCTTCTTAAATTATATTTGCATAAACAGTTTTTTAAAAAAGAGTTTCAATAAAAATCTTTGATTCAGTGGGCCTATGAAGACACCCTATGTTTTTTTTTTTCCTTTAATGAAAATGCAGGGATAAAATACATTAAGAACACATTTTACTTAGGATTCCAATCAACCTATTTTTATTTTTTCCTTGATACTTCAAGAATCAGCAAACCAAAAAGTACAGAAGTGTTTCAATACATAACTAAATTATGGAGTATTTTTATTTACTTTATGAAATAGTTCTGTTGCTTCTCAACTAGTCTATCTGTCACATTCTTTCTCTTGAAAGTTACTGCAATGACCTTGAAATGACATTAAAACCCTGTAATGAGAAGTGGATTTTTTCCTGCTACAGTATCTATTCATTAAGGTGCTTTAGAAACCAGGGGGAAGGTTGTCTTTATTAGTTGAATGTTTTTTTGTGTAATAAAGTGTTTCAAAAGACCATTTCTAATAACAGAACAGCCATTAAAATGAGGTTTCCAAGTGGGATAATTTTAGCAGCAAGTGCTGTGGGCTTTTTATTAGATATAGTTATAATAACATGTACACTCTTTTTCACTTTATCACTTGTCTTCTATTTAGTTATTACATTGATTTGTATGATTTTACTGCCTCATGTACTCATATAATTAGGGAGAGGAAAATCAACTGAGGGAAACAAGCTTGGAAAATCCTATTCAAAGTAGTTGTTTAAATCTGTTGGTGCTAATACTGTTGATATGTGTGTGTGTGTATCTTCATCACTATATTTAAATGTCTTACTTAATATCTTTAGTGATAAATTTTTTCCAGCTTCACTGATGTATAATTGACATATAACATTGTATAAGTTTAAGGTATACAATGTGACAATTTGATACACATATATACTGTGAGACATTTACCACAATAAAGTTTGTTAACCTTGACCTCACATAATTCCATCTTATTAGTGTTGTCGTGGTGATTTATGTTGTTATAGTTACAGCTTTACTCCTACAGTGACTTTGAAGTACACAATGCAGCATTGTTAACTATAGTCACCATGCTATACATTAGGTCCTAGGAACTCCTCATCTTAAAATTGAAAGTTTGTACCCTTTGACCAGTATCTATCGCCCTATTTTCTCCTCCGTCGCTGGCAACCACTATTCTATTGAATGAAAAGATTTTAAATGTTTAGAATTAGGTGTGTTTTTGTGTTGTGGAGGGTTTTCTGCTGTCTTCTCAGAGAGTTAAAGGTGTGTCCCAAAGTAGCCTGATCTCAAAGAAGAGGTTGGAGACTGAGAAACAGAAGTAGCCAACTCCTTGCAATCATTCAGTATTTTTTTAAGACTTCATTTATTTATTTTCAGAGAGAGGGTAAGGGAGGAAGAGAGAGAGGGAGAGAAACATTGATGTGTGAGAGAAACATCTATCAGTTGACACTCACACACACCCCAGCGGGGGGGCTGGTCCCACAACCTAGGTTTGTGCCCTGACCAGGAATCGAAGTGGCAACTTTTCACTTTGTGTGACGATGCTGAACCCACTGAGTCACATTGGTCAGGGTTGGAGTCATTCTTGAGTAGTTGTAAAACACTTAGCATATTTCTGTTTGAGAGTATCTTCATTAATAAGGAACAAATCAAAACTGCATCCAACAACCATGCCATGACCCCTCTATTTAAATTCTCCAAGAAAATAATATTAGATTACAGGTTGAGTTTGGTGTACTGAATTTAACTGTCCGAGTTCTGTCTTACATGCTTGAAACAGTTGTGCTGCTACTTAAAGCATTGTTCCATGTATTTAAAATTTTACTACTTGATAAAGAAAAGCAGATTATATATAAAAGTACTTCTGTGGCTAAAAAATATAAAAATCATTCTCATTTTTAGCAAGACCATCTTTAAAATGATCTTGTTAAATTTAATTGTCATCTATAGCATACATTTAGCATATAGAAACTCATTTGAAATATTCATCATTTTTCAAGTATGTGTATTTCTTTTTTGGCAATTGAAACCCAATGATCTAAGCATTATAATTATGTACATTTTGTATGTGATATAACAAATGATTAATTTGTTGTGTATTATACAAATAAAATAAGAAAATTAATATCTTTATGATATAGATTTATATTGTTTAGCACCTACTTCAGCATTATGTATAAATATACACATATATACATATGTATAAATAAATAATAGGGTGATTGATTTATGATCCAATATAATTTATGAGCCCAAATAATAATGTGTATTAATTAATTAATTATTAATTTATATGATCAGATTATGTACAGTTTAGTAGAATAGAGTTCAGCTTATTAGCAAAGGAAGCAAATTTTAAAATCTATAATAAAATAGATCACTTAAATTACCAGATAATGAAGAGATGTCTGATAAAAACATTACTCTGATACAAAAATCATGGATAATAAGGCTATCTAGGGGCACCCCCAAGATATTATTTTTTCTTTTGCAATAGAGTTCATTTATGTGTAAATCAGTATTTATTCCAGTTAAAAGACAAATGCACAGATAGAAGAAAATAATGCAAATTAACCCCCCCAAGATAGAATTTTTGTAATCTGTATTATTAGGAGTAGGAAAATAGGTAACTAGAGCCATACAATTTAGAATCCTAGGTGCAGAAGCAATAAGAAGGACCACTGCTTAAATCAACAATGTGTTGCCACCTAGGTCCAGACACATTAAGATAAGAGTAAAAAGAGTGTGATCCACTCTTATATCCTTAAATTTTTTCTGGGTGGAATGGACAATTCAGAATCATGACAATAGCTTCCTGGCTGATGTTGACCTACAGACTTTCTACATGATTATCTTCCTTAGGATTTTAGTCTAAAGAAAGCCCATTTTAATTATATTAAACATTTCTTGCTAATATTCTTTGTTTCTCTTCATTTTTTAATTTAAGAATTTTTCTTTCACCTTATCTGAACATATTTCAAAAGACAACATCTCTTTTGCCTTATACTCTTCTCCTTTTAAATGGGTTGTATTTATACTACTATCATATGTAAAAAAATATTATAGATGTTCCAAAATAGTTTTTTATAATGAAATATTAACACCCAAAGTATTTTGATTACTATTAAAATGGTTGAGAAACATTTTTTTGAATGTCAAATTTGATTATCTTACATTCATACTTTGCTTTTAAGTTATGGGAAATCAAAGTCAGAGCACTTGCACAGGAATGCCTGTCACCAGGACTTTTTACATATCCTGCATCCTTGTCAGTTATTAAATCAGTGTGCTTCATTTTCCCAGCATAGACTTTATGCCACTGCAGAAGTCATGTGAACAGCTGAAGCAACTGCTTAAATTTTGCCTGAGTTTCTCAAATAATCCAAGCAGAAATAGAAAGTGTGCTTGAAGCACCATTGTTATCCTTCTCTTCACAAGTTGAGCCATCCCCAAGCCTGTCAATCAAACATCCTCTCCCTTAGATGGTTCCACTCTCTTAACCATCATTGCACAAAATGTCTAGTCCTCACACATTTTTTTAAAAAATTTTATTCTTGGAAACATTCTTTAAAAAATGTATGCCTCACTTTAGATAGAGAATGCATAACATGTCAGAAATAAATTCTAGCAACTTTTTCAAAAATAAAATATTTGATTATGCATTTCTGTATAAGATTTTTGAAACCTTCGTACCAAAATGATAACATTTTCTCCACTATGTAAGTCCCTATAAAAATAAATGTATGTGGTTATCACGTATTGCAAACTTGTAAATGAACACCTTCAAAGTAGTCGCTTTTAAAGGCTGAGTGTTTACTCATATAATTACTGCTTTCCAAAAAAAGTGTTTTAAATATGTCTTAGAGTATTACCTCGGATGTCTGTGACAGATTTGTTGAATTTCTATTATTATGCTTTATCCATAAGGAATACAGGCATGTCATCACAGTCCCACAACCTCATCATTCTATGATAAAAACAGAATTCTGAGATGTCAGCCCTGAGGGCCCTTATGTTCTTCATTCTGATCACAATCTTCTTTCTTCTTCCAGAGTAACCAGTCTCCTGATTTTTTATCACCAGATACAACCTTGCCTCTCTTTACGATTAACAATTTAAGTATGCATTTTTTAATATTATTGTTTATTCTTGCCCATTTTTAAAAACCTGATATGCATCTATCATCTTTTAAACTACAGGGTCACTTTCTATCTCATTTTCCTTAAAATGTTAATCATGAAGCCATTTGTCCTGCAGCGTTTCCCATAGTCTGGATATCATTGGTTGCATGCTTACTGTGTAATGCACAGTGCTCCTTTGTCCTCTGTACTTCCTGCACATTTGTTGCTGGATCAGATGTAATAAACCCATGGGTGGTGGCAGTGTGTGTATATGTGTGCATTTGTTTGTTTTCAGGAGGCACATCTTTTCTGGTTTGTATTCTTGCTGATGCTGATCAATGCCTAGATCCTGGAAGGTTGCAAAATGGTGATAGTCGATCATTTTATTTTCATTTTCTAGCTGGTATAATTTTATTAAAAATTACTTTCCCTTGTCTGTTGTTTGTATAGTAGTAGAAAACATGGCATAAATGTTTGATTTTTTTTACTCTTATTTATCCAGAGACCTCATGAATGCTTCTAATAGTCTCTTGCTGCTTAAAAGCCCAAGAGGGAAAAAAGATACAGATTTAGCCTTTTAGAGGATGGGAAACTGCATGCACTAAGGGGCAGGGTGAAAGTTAAACCTACTGCCAGACATGTGAGTGAGGACACCTTGGATCACAGACCACTCACTTCAGCTGTCAGCTGACTTCTATTGCACTAATGATTCCTAAAAAATGATAGTAAGAAACTACCAGCTGTGCCCAAGTTGCTAACTCAAAGATTTGAGCAAATGACGTGGTTGTTTAAAGTCATGAAGTTTTCAGATGGTGTTTTATGATGCAGTAGACACCTAATACAATATATTTAAAGATAAAATATCTTGTGTGTTCATACTGTCATTTCCAATTCAAATTAGACTATAGGCTTCTTACTTAACCTGTTTCTTAATGTATCTGGATCTTCTTCCACACTAAGAAGCCTGGTTCTGAAGGACACAGGGATGATAATTACTCATTTGCTTTATTTCACATTATCCGTACAATGGTTTCAAAACATAGTAATATTATCATTATCAATCATGATTATTAAAAACACTAAAATGTTTTCCATATGCTTTCCCCATTCTCCTTGCATATTGTAATGTTTTATTACATCTGCATCATCAGATTTTATAGTCATTAAATAGTGTAGTCTCTCATTTGACCCTCACTTAACCTCTGTTTTACCTCTAACTCTATGCTTAATACTCAGTACATATCCTTGCATCAATGATGTTCCTCTAGTCAATTTCGCCTTCTGAAGCTTATTCTCTGGGCTTTATCTTATGTATTAGGGGAGAGAAAAAAAACACAAGGGAACTATATGCCCTGAGTTTTGAATGTTGATAAGACTTTGTAGCTTTCATAATTGAAGACAAGTTTTACTGGATAGAAACAGCTTATCATATTTTCTTTCTTTGAGGATCTTACATATTTACCCTTTTTCTTCTAAAATAAAGCCTTACCATTGCAAAGCCTGAGGATAATCCAATTTTATTTTCTACAATGTCACATTATGCACTGATACCCAAACTATTTGATTTTCCTTTTGTTTAAATTCCAGAAAATGTACTGGATTGTGTGATCATGTCCCAGGTAAATGTTGCTGCATATCAAACCACCCCAATACTTAAACCAAAACAACAACCATGTTATTAGGCTCACAGATTCTGTAGAAAATAATTTTGGAAAGGTCACAGAGGGGACAGCTCTTCTCTGCTCTACAATGTCTGAGACTGGAAAATGAATTAGTAAAATTGCTTCTTCATTTACTTCTGGTGAGTGCACTTGGATAACTGAAGGCCCAGATTGTCTAGGACCATTGGCTGGAGCACCTGTATGTTGTTTCCACAGATGGCGGTCTCAGTGTTGTTGATACCTTGCATGGAGGGTTTTCTTATACCCAGTGAATAATGGGGAAGCTACAAGAACGTCCATGAATTTCCTCATATTCTAATTTTAGAGGAGTCATAAGTATGCCTAAATTAAAGAAGAGATACAGTTCCTCAATTTGATGGTTCTTCTCTTAGTCTATTTTGGCTGCTATAAAAATTACCATAGACTGTGTGACTTTTAAACAACAGAACTTTATTTCTCACAGTTTGATACTAGAAGTCCAAGATCAAGGCACAGTCAGATTCAGTGTTTGGTGAGGGACCACTTCCTAATTCACGGACCATTATCTTTTAGCTGTGTCCTCACATGGCAGAAAGGTGAGAGAGCTCTCCAGGGACTCCTTTCTAAGGGCACCAATTCCACTCATGAGGGTTCTGCCTTTATGACCTCATCACCCCCCATAGGCCTCTGCTTTCACATACCATCACTTTGGATATTTGGTTTCAAAATATGAATTTGCAGAGGATAAAAACATTCACTCTATAGTGGGGAAATGTCAGATTTGTGTCAATGTTTTAAAAGTGCACAATTTACCTTCTGTTAAATATTACATGCATTTTTTCTATCATTTATACACTCATTTATACAATTGAATAATAAAAGTTTTATCTGGGATGACATCAGGCTTAGGCTCAAGGTTGAAAACCCATAGAATTAGGAGAGATCCAGGTGTGGATGAGGTTTCTGAAGTTCAGCTTCTCTTGACCTTATTTGCTCGTCATCAGTATTTGTCACTTTCTTTCAAATTCTTATCTTTTTATTACTTTTTATGTTTACATTTTTTTCTGTTTTTCTTATATTTCTACTAGGGCTACATTTGTTAGTTTATTTCCTTCTTTCTTTAGTTTTGTTTTCCTATCTACAATGTTTCATATCTAAGGTTTTATCATTTGAAAAACGTTTTTTATACTATATCATTTTTACCAATATATTTTAGCTCATTTGAAATTACAAAACAGTTTTATGTTCTTCTGTTTTGAGCCTGGATTTCTGGTAGGCTTGTATTTTTCTCTAGGGAAGTTATTTTTCTCCTTATTTCTATTTTCTTTATTGTAACTTTGTGTGGGCTTTGAAACTGATGGTATTTTGTTTGCTCATATGTATGTGACTTCAGTTTTTCTGAACTCTTGAGTTGTAGGGTTAGATAGCTTTTCAACTATACAGAAGTTTGAGGTAGTGTTAAAAAGATGGTTTAGTTTATGAGATTTCCTGGTGCTATTCCAAGCCCACTTTCCAACAGATCTTCTTATTCCTTAATCTCTGTTATTTCTACCCTACTCAACTGATTTCTATTTCAAGTAGTTGCTGCTTAGTGTGTGGCACCTCCTACAAAAGTCTTGACTAGTCAGTTTCAAGAGTTCACAGGATAAATAATTCCCAGATAGCTTCAGAACTTTCCATGGGCTGCATGCAAACACATATTAATGGAGTAAGCTACACCCCTCCTAACTTTAGCTGAAAACTTCAGTGGCTTTTTATGCTTTACCATGCATAACCATTGCCTATTCTGTGATCCACGTTCTTACTTCCATTCCAGTCACCCCATAGCTTCTCTTTTACCAGATGGATTTGTCACAGAGTTGCTTTATATTACCAGTTTAATCTTATCTACTTATAAATTTGCAGTTCTTGGGAATACTGTGTCATCTAGTATTGTCATACATTTGAACACATATGCTTAATTTGTTACCAAGTAACTCTGTTTATATGTGGAAAGTAAGGAAGATGCAAAAAATATGTTGTGATCACTCTTGCCATTTTAAAAAAATCATGAAAAAAATTTCAAAAGGAGTTTCTGAATCCTATATGATAAAGTGCAAACTAACAATGTCCATCTTTAAAAGAAGATCACTAACATATGTCTGATGTTGAAATCAAGCTCAATATTTTATAGCCATGTCTCATATTATCTATATTTCTAATGAAAAATGAGGAAAATAGTGTGGAGCTCAATGTCATTTTAAATTGTAGCTTTGAAGAAAAAATATTTTCAATGTATACAATCTTATTTTTTTAAAAAGTACTCAGT
The DNA here is from genome assembly GCA_028533065.1 of Trachops cirrhosus. Taxonomy (NCBI): domain Eukaryota; kingdom Metazoa; phylum Chordata; class Mammalia; order Chiroptera; family Phyllostomidae; genus Trachops; species Trachops cirrhosus. The sequence goes on from CM052539.1 coordinate 126,189,560, forward strand.
AAGATGGATACCTTAATTTTCAGTGTCCCCTTTAAATACCAGCTTTATATTGAATGTAGTGCAAAAAACACACATATCTGTAGACTAAACGAATATATAACAGCTTCTCGTGCACAGGAAATAATGTACTTTCAGAAGGACTGAGATCATTAGAGTATAAAATTGAAAGGGTTTTTATGTTATCTTAAGGAATAATGTGAATCTTTTTCTCGCTGCATAATTCTCTAGCAAAACTAGGAAATTGCTTTGTAACTATATTACATGTCATTTGATCCATGAGGCTCCACACACAGAATTTCCCATGTTTCTAGGTTCATTTTGGTAAAGATAGATTTTTTTGTGCCCCCAGATTATTCTAGAAAAAGTAGTATAACTATATTGTTAGTTGTCAATATAACAGTAATCAAGTTTCCATAACAAAGAATTGTTTCCTCTTTAAATATTAGGGTAATGGCTACTGAAATCCTCTGCCTTTCTAAAAGTTACTAAAACTCAATCCATGGGTACTTATTATTTTTTTAAAGATTTTATTTCTTTATCTTTAGAGAGGGGAAGGGAGGGAGAAGGAGAGAGAGAGAAACATCAACGTGTGGTTGCCTCTCATGTGGTCCCCACTGGGGACCTGGCCTGCAACCCAGGCATGTGCCCTGACTGGGAACCGAACCTGCGATGCTTTGGTTCACAGCCTGTGCTCAATGCACTGAGCTATGCCAGCCAGGGCCATGGGTACTTATTTTTGGAAAAACATTAATAAAATATGAACACTAGTTAGAGTTTTAGGAATGCAACTCAATGTATCTTTAAAGAAAATCTTATTTCTTGTACTGAAGCATTGTTTATCATAGATTTTATAGACATTATATATCAGATTTATTGTACCATCTACCTCTTACTTCTCATAAGGTAAGTCATAATTTTACGTACTCTAAATTAAATATTGAAGTTCCAGTTATGTTGCAGGATAGTTAGAACTTAAACAGCCTGAATTTTTATATTTTAGAGTTCTAGCTCTTAATCTTATGCTCAAAATTTTTTTCTTGTACTTACACAAACATATATATCTACATATGTGTATATACACACCTATACTATATCTGCTAATATGTTAATAGTCATATTGGTTTATTATGCATCATATGTAGTTAACTGTTATGTTTTAGTGCATAGGTGTATGTATGTATTTGTTTATTAAGGCTGACATAACAAAAGGTAATAAGGGGACCTGCATGACTCAGCAGAAAGAAGCATGTAGAGCACAGGCCTCAGGGTGAGAGAGGTGATTGGAAAGAGGGACATACCCTCCTATCCACTTCTGCTGCATGCAACTTTGAGAGCTGTCTTTGAAAAGTGGAGAGCTCAGAAACACCATACTCTGCTTTCCCCTCTCCTCACTAATTTGGTTGGCTGCTGGAGTTCCTGTCCAGCAGGCCTTGGAGACTGCATGGTCTGAGAACTTTCCTGGTGCCCCTCCCTCCATCCCTGAGAGCTCCAGGGCCTGCCTGGCCAGGAGCACAGTAGGTGCTGGGTTGGTAGGGTAGAAGGGGAAGAAGCCTGGGATGGTGAGCCCTGGAGGCTGTGTGGCAGAGCATCAAGCCCCATGCTTCCTCCCTACATGGGATACTGTGGGAGCACTGGCAACTACAAGTGTTGCGAAGGCCTACCTGACCAGGAGCACAGCTGCACTGGCAAGCCAATGCTGAAGAGACAGGGAGCTAGTGGGCTGGACAGGTGGGCAGAAGCCAAGGCAGGCACAGCATGGCATGAGGGGGACTTCAGCCAGTGCACATAGACTGCAATGTATATGCCTAGAGCAGATGGTGACCAGAAGCATGCTGCAGTCACCTGCATTTTCCCAAGGATGGCACTTTTCAATTGGAAAAGGAATTCCAGTTGCAGCTTTGGACTGGTCTGGCCTGGCAGAGGGTGGCAGTGTCATTTTTTTGGGGATGTTTTAGAAGGAAGGGGCTTTGAGACAGAAACCTACCTTTATTTCAAATTGTATGGTCATCGAATAAAAGATTCTTTTCCTTTCCACCAAACTCTGCCTCTAGAGTTTTCCCTGTTTGGCAGCGAATGATAGGCTGGTGTGGTAACACAAATACCACAAACTGGATGGCTTAAACATCTATGTTCTCACAGTTTTGGAGGCTGAAAGTCCAAGATCATGGTGCCGTCAGTATTGGTTTCTGGTGAGGAATCTCTTCCTGGTTTATGTATTACCTCCATCCCATTATATTCTCACATGCCCTTTAATCAGTACACACATGGAAAGAGAAAGCCCTTTGGTTTCTCTTCCTCTTCTTGTAAAGACACCAGTCCTATCAGATTAGGGTCCGGTCTTTATGACCTATTTTAACATTTAGGGCCCCTAAGGGCCCTATCTTAAAGCTGAGGGTTAAGGCTTCAACATTTGGAACTTTAGGGGGGATACAATTTAGCCATACATATATATGACTAACACGCAAAAAATGCAGTTACAGATAGGCAGGAATACATTTTATATAGATGACCATTGTTAAAAGTTTAGTCATAGATAATGTGTTAGAAATGTGATAGTTAAATTCCCAAGCCTATTTACTTAAGTCTATATTCATCTGAAACCATATTTTAGTTATGTTTCATATTTGCAACAAGAACTTGCATGAGTTGCTATTGCAACACTAGAAATTAATACCAATAGAAAACCCATACTAAATTCTTAATAATGATTTAATACTTTTTTTATAATTGCAAATTTTAGCTCTGGAAATAGAATTGTAAAAGGAGATGAACAAAAAATTCACAGAAATTTGGGATAGCATTTTTGGATACATTTTAAAGGATGTTATCTATTGCTAGTATACTTTTCTGGGATGTCCGACAATACTTGAAAACTTGTAGTTTCCTTTATTAGGTTAAGAGTTACTCCTGAACTCCTCACACTTAGATTTCAGTTTAATAATTTTCTGGCTTTTAAGTGCAAGAGAGAGAAAGAGAAAGGGAGGGGGGAGAGAAGGAGAGAGAGAGAGAGAGAGGTTAAGACTGATTTCTGGTAACTTTTCCATAGTTTTATTCCTGTGTGAACTCCATTAGGAGCACCCATAGTGACAATGCCTCTCACAATTTCTGAAATGGAATCAGTCAGAGTTCTGAGTTATCCCAGTCAGACTCTCCCACTTGCTCCATCTCCACAGATATTCACAATCACAAGCACAAAATCTCTCTAATTGATCATCAGGATTAATATCATCAAGCCTGTTATCTTTGTTTAGATTGATCACTACAGGGCACTTATCATCCTTAGGCATTCCACATCATCTAACAAACATAGTGATGCTACGAAATTATTTTAAATTTAAAACCTCATCTGCATTCCTCGTTCTCAGCTAATGTTCTTGTTTTTTTATGTCACTGACAAAAAGAAATATTAAGATGACTTTGCTTTTTTATATCTCTGAGAAAAAGCAATCAGAAGAGAAATTCATCATGATCTCCCACCAAACTACCATTCTATATAGTTTGCCTTCCCTCCTTGTACAAGGTCTGTGTTCCCATCTAAGCTGAATACTACAGTTGCAATGGACCACATCCCCTCTTCACTCAAGGAAATCAGTTCAGAAATTGTTTCTGCTCCAATAGGAGTAAACCTCATTAAGGTTTACTTCTGTTATCTCATCCAATCACTATACATACATGTTATACTTTCAGTTTTCAGAAAAGAAGTTGCTCTATCTGACTTCTCATTTAAGCAAGTATCCTTATCTCATTTCTCAGCTCTGCTTATAGTAAAACTCCTCAACAAAACCTTCTATACTTATTGTTTCCTATTTTTAATTTCCCATTCTTTCATTAATCCATTTGGTTCCCGTTACTCCACTGACATTGCTCTACCACTCACATCCACATGATCACATGTAATGATCATTCTCTCAGGACCCATTTTGATACATCTATCAGTAGCATTTTAGATAGTTGTTTGTTCATTCTTCCTTGAAATGCTTTGTTCACTTGGTCTTTGAGATGTCCTGCCTCTTGAAACTTTCCCCAATTCACAGTTCACTTTGCTGCAAAATTCTGGTCTTTCCAACCTCTAAATGTTGGAGCAAACCGGGCATAAATTCATGGATCTTTATACTCTCTTTTAAAATGTTCTATGTTAAGTTATCCAAACTATCATGGGCTTATCATATTTTCTCTATCCCAAAACCAAAGTTACTATCTTCAACAAAAACCTGTTCTCTTTTCTAACTGTGAGACTCACATGCACAACTGCTTATTCAACAATCGAGATTTTAGGAGCCTCAAATTAATGTATTTAACATTTTTCATTCTTCACATAACTCACTTTCAAGATTTACCCACCCCTGAGCCTTTCCTGACTTTGTAAGTAGCATCTATCTATATTCCAACATAAGTGTAGGCCAAAACCCGGTCATCTTTTTTGACTTCTCTCTTTCTCTCCCATACCTCTAATCCACCTGTAAATCCAGAATTCAACCACCTCTCTTTTTTACCACTCATGTCATCTTAGTTTAAATGATCATTAATATTTTGCCTATGTTATTGTAAAAGTTTCCTAATAATTTCCCTGCTCCCATTTTTGTCCCTGCACTCTGAATTCTCCGAAGGGCAGATAGAGTAAGCATTACTTGTTTATTTATTATTTAACCATGTTTACTTAGAATATGTGTTAAATAAATAATTAATAAGGAAATAACTAAAATATATAGGGTATACTTAGTTTCCTTAAGTAATTGTGGAACATTAGAAGATAATGGAAAAGGGAGAGTGTATTACAGTGATTTGCACTAATGAAATGATATAGAATTGAACATTGTCCTGGTCATCTACTAATCCTTTGATCTTTGGCACATTACTTTTCTCTGAGCATAAGTTTTTTAATTGTGGTGTCTGGTAGAATTCTAAGATTTTCCCCATAATTTCCATTCCCTGATATACACTGTCATTCTCCCTTTTTAAATAGTAATATATGTGCTTCTGTGGAATATTGAAATAATTTTGCAGCTGTATTAAGTTTCCATATCAGGTGAATTTAAAATAAGATTTCCTGGCTCTGGCTGGTGTTGCTCAGTGGACTGAGTGCCAGACCACAAAGCAAAGGGTTGCTGGTTTGATTCCCAGTCAGGGCACATGCCTGAGTTGTGGGCCAGGTCCCCAGTAGGGGGCACTCGAGGGGCAACTACACAATGATTTTTCTCTCCCTCTCTTTTTCCTTCCCTTCACCTCTCTAAACATAAATAAATAAAATCTTTAAAAAATACAATAAGATTTTTTGGTGGGCCTAACCAAATCTGGTAAGCCTGTGGAATGAACAGTGTTCTTCCTGGTGTAGAAGATTAGAATCATAAGGGAAGTTCTGTGTTTCTGGCTTTGAAGACAGAAAACACTTGACAAGAAATGCAGATGGTTTTTAGTTGCTGAGAGAGACTCCAACTGACAGCCAGTAAGAAAATGGGGACCTTAATTCTACAATCACATGACACACCACATGAGCTTGAAAGAAAACTCTGGACTTCAGATGAGAATGCCACCTGACCTAACATGGGTTTCAGCTTTGCAAAACCCAGAGCTAAAAGCCTAGTCATGTTGTACCCAAACTTTTAACTGACAGAATTGTGGGCTGATAAACATACATTGTTTTAAGTGACTAAGTTTGTGGTTATTTGCTATGCAGCAGTAGAAAATGACTATATTAATCTCTAAAATGAGGATTTTAATATCTCCTTTAATAAAACCAAAAGGAAGTAGCAATTATTTTTTATAGACATGAATAGTACCTATAAATTCAAAGAAAACATTGTAGAAAGAAATGTTGGTAAGACAATGGCCTGCTGCAATGAAAAGTTTTGGAATAAGCAAGAGGAGACAATAGCTGCACTCTAAGGATATTAACATATGCCACAGAGATGACTGGGCAGATAGAAATCCTGCATATGGTAAAGTTTGACTGTGCATCCATCATTCAAATTCTAAGTAGCATACATTTTATTTTATTGGAAATTTCCTAATACACTTAGTGCGTTCACCTTTTGCAATGCATTTTAGAATTTGTTTACAAAATTTAAAACAAAATTACTATATTAGTGATTTCTGACTTAGGGGCAAGCACTATATTAGATACTTAGACTGTCACATTTAATCCTCTAAATAAAAATAATAATTAATTATAACAATCAAGGCAAGAGTTACCTTATGGACACCACCAGAAAGGTGCTATATATTCTGTTACTCAAAGAAAAATTGTCCTCTAGAATCTAGAATCTTAATGAAAGTATTGATGCACAAAAAGGCATTTGGGTCTTTCTGTATATTCTATATTGCAGGAGAAAAATTGGAGTCATTATAAAACATGTTTTAGGAGTAGTACAGAATTAGGAAGTTGCCTTCATTTATCATTTTTATTCAAATTGTATAGCCAACACACTTCTTTTAAATTATGACTGTCTTAAGTGCTCATTTTTATACCCCTAACAAGAAGTTTAGAACTTCCCACATGATAGACATTTTATGCTCACTCAAGTGTCTTCCATTCTCAAGTTTCTCTTTAGCTATATAATACATTTGTTCAGTTTTATGATACACACATCCACTACTAGAAATCTATTTTCTTTACTTGAAAAATATAGTTTCATTTCACATTATAGTCCATTTTATATGTAATTAAGCCAATATTCTGATTATTTCTTACAGATTGTTCTACTATCAATAACTTGTCAGAGTTTGAAATTCTATCCTTTGTTATGCCACCTGACAATTCAGGAGCAGCATTTCCTTGTGGGTTTTGAAATTTCTTATAATTTCTTAGTGTTAACCTTCATTAATAGTTTTTAATTTTTGTGGTAGACTCGTGTGTACCCTAGGTGGTTAAATTATTTTACAAAATTGGTTTTTATCCACTTTCTCTGGCATCTCATAATTTTCTCAGGTCCAAATTAAATGATTAATTTCTTCACTTAGGAGACAAGCAACATGGGCAATAAAAACTGGATTCAATGTTAGAGTGGAACAAAAGGTCAATGTTACAGTGGAACAAAAGGTCAGTGTTAGAGTGGAATAAAAGGTCAGTGTTAGAGTGGAACAAAAGGTCAGTGTTAGAGTGGAACAAGAGCCTGGGGCTTTGATACAGTTATGAGTCTATCTTTTCCTTTAGCCAAAGATCTAGGCAAATGTAAACCATTTTCCTCTTTTTATCTTTTTTTTTTTAATAAATGGGATACTAATTCACCTTTGTGCCCAAGCAGGCCAAAGCATATTTGTTCTTCTGGGGGCATTGAGGGTTGACTCCATCACCCCTACTACTTATTACCTGTAATTATGTAACACTGGTTTTCAGTGTTACATACCTGCTCTGGCTTGAAGCCCTTTTCTCATATTCATGGATATCTTTCTTTTGAGCACTGCTACATGTTTTAATGGAAGGCAGTTCTTTTTCATCCATCCCACCATGTCATTGGAAGCAGAAATTAATATATAATTTTGATAAAAAGAAATATAACAAAGAGAAAAGTCCATGAAGTAACTGAGCTACTAGTGCATGCATGATCTGAGGAAAATTATGTAACCTCTTGAATTTCAGTTTCTTCATCTGTGAAGTTGAGATTTTATGTCTTATTTAGAAGGGTTATGGGATGATTAAATTAGGATGTCTTATTTACATTCTACTGTTCGAGGACATAGCCAGTTAAAAGTCCAGTTGTAAACCCGGGAGATGTTTATCTTATAAAGACTGACAGAGACTGGTGCATTCTTTCTTAGAAATCAGCCCAACTGTGGCTGAAACTGTGAAGAGAAGGCCAAGTACTGATTAGCTGCACTATAACCATTTTACCGAGAACTCTCAGGGGGAAAACTATACCTTTAGCCATTTTTTTATTAAGCTCAGGAAATAATGATGGCATATCTGATCTTCATGGCACTTGCTGCAATTTTAAAACACTATACAATAAAGATGTTTTCTCCCATATTTATTTGGTTAAAATATTACTTATTGGTGGCCTGTACCACTGACTCATGAGCAGTAATTGTTAAATATTCTAGAAACTTTTAAACCAGTTTGCTGTTGGTGATGTGAAACTGATCATGGAAGAAGTATTTATAACTAGAGAAATTAGCAAAGACTACAACTGAAGCATTAATTAATTAATTAGTTAATAACTGATCTACCAATCAGCACTGCATATAATAAACTGATCGTCACATAATTCCCTCTGTTATTTAATGATATTAAATTTTACTTTTAGTTTGGTAAAATCTTTCATTTTAACAATTTAAATTGTGTCTACAATTGTAAGTTGATTTACACATCAAATTGACACTACTTGAGGAGAGCCTAAAAACCTAGGATATGCTACAAGTCTTTGAATTACTCTAGTTTTCATCTCATTAAACTAAATAATAGCTGTGACCAGCTGAATTTCTTACCTTCACTGGGTGAAAGGATCTCATTTTAAAAGAATGGTGTCTCTAAAAGAGCTCTTAACTTCTCAGGTCTCAAAAAAAATGTTGAGCATGCACAAGAAAATGAATCCTATTATTAGATAAAACAAAATCCAGACATGTGGCAAATACAATTTCCTGTTACATTTCTTCAGAGGAAACTACTATGCCATTATGAAACACTCTTCACCAATAATTTATTCTTATATATTCTCTATCAATATTTTGGGTTTTAGTTATAAATGTAGTTAAAATATCCAGTGCATACTGCTATCTAGTTTCTGTCACACTAAAGCTGTGTTTGACTAATGATTACTTGTATAACTTCTTGTTTTACAATATCTTTGCTAATCCTAAATCACTCTCAAAGCTAGTAATGGATTCTGATGTGACATGTCACTCAGCATAAAGCTCCTCATGCATTTTTGATACCACTCAGACTATGGCAAAGTAACTCTTGACATAAAATTTTTCCTGTGAACTTTCCAAGGAGAGACCTTTTGCAACAATATATTTCTTAATCTTTTTTAACCGATGCTGTGTTTTGGTGATTAGCAACTCCTCTAACCCCTGGTAGCATAACAGTTCTATAAAGGTTGAATAATATAATCTCACATGAACTATCCTTAGTCCTTTCGATGTTCAGTCTTGATGAGTTTTCAACTTCTTCAATTTGAGCAGGTATTTACATTTAACGAGAATATCTAACTCTTGTGTCCTGGCTGGTGTGGCTCGGTGGATTGAGCACCAGACTGTGAACCAAAGGGTCACAGGTTCCATTCCCATTCAAGGCATATGCCTAGGTTGCAGGCCAGGTCCCCAGTAGGGGGCATGCGAGAGGCAACCACACATTGATGTTTCTCTCCCTCTCTTTCCTCCTTCCTTCCCCTCTCTCTAAATATAAATTAAAAATCTTAAAAAATAAAATAAAAATTAACTTAAAAAAGAGAACATCTAACTATGTATTTCATATGTGCTTACAGTGAGGTTTTCCAGTGGACCAATATACATTTATGTTATAACTTACCACTAAGTTTAAAAACTCCTGAAGGAGCCTTATATTTTTATTATTTTTATTTGCCTTTGTCTAATATTATGATTGGCACTCATTAAGCATGCAACATATATTGAAAATTTCTAATTTACTTTCAAAAATGCATTAATGTATAATAAATCCAGAAGATATTATATATAACTAGAATAATCATTTGATAGTTATAAAATGCAATATTGAAATCTAACACTATATAGTCAAGGACCATAATGCTTTTAAAGGAGTCAATGATTTTATGATGATGAGACATTTTATAATAGATACTTTCAATAAATGTGTCATGTCCTGACCAACCAAGATGGTCAAATTGTTCAAATTCTCTTGTTATTCTGGCCTCACATTTATATCATTACTTGGAGATAAGAATTATTGTGGCATGTAAAGTTTCAAGAAATTGGTCCAGAGCTAATAGTAAAAGACACTATGAAGAATTCCTGAAAGGTCGAACACTGAAATTGATTTATCACCAGGTAAGTTAAGAGCCAGACTCACAGGAAGGCAGAATCAGGGAGATTTGACAATGGGTGCCAGAGTTTGGGAAATGGCTGCTTATTTTTGGAGAGTGAGAGTTATGTACCAAACAAGGCTATAAGTCCAAAAAAATCATACTCAAAAAAGAGAATACAACTAAAGTTTATTTAGCAGAGAGAAAATACCAAATTTCAACTCTGAAAACTCAGGGCACATGATCAATGTAATAACTGACATAGACTGACTGACTTCCCAGAATGCTTGTCGAGTACAGATTTGTGTTAAATGATATCATCTGGAAAAGAAGATACAGAAGGTCCAGAAAAGTCACTAGGGTCTTGTTACATATTGTCAAATGTCATCATCCTACAGAAAAAGTCCTTGGTTAGACAAAGTATTATATATAGAGATTTCTGGGATCTGTACATAAGTTCTGGTGTCAAAAAGTATCTTTTTCTACTCCCATTATCCTTCCCCAAGTCCCACAATTTATTCAGAAGAGAGAGAGATAAAATCACTGAATAAATAGTATCTTCAAGCTGGTTATAGATGCATTTTAGCTCTGAAAGCATTTGAAGTGTTTAGCAAACCTTTGTATGTAACTATTAAAATAGTGCTCTCTGATCAAAACATTTGCTTTCAGATATGCACAAATTCAGTAAACTTGCTTTAGGCCTCTTGAGAAACTACAAATTTTACAGGTAACTCTGAATATTAAGCATTGCACTAAAAAGTATTTGCATTAATCTACTCAAATATAAATGGTTCTGCTAGTTAAACATTCATGAGTGTTGATATAACCTCAACAGACTTACTTGAATACATTTCCTTAAAGCATACACTTTATTTACTCACATTATATTTAATCATAAAATTCTAAACAAAAGTGAGAAATCATTATGTTTTATTATATAGCAATAACTGTTATGAGTAAAATAACCTAAAAATGCTCCTTTTTAATTGATCAAATTTTGAAAACATATGAGCTGAAATGTGTAATTTACATTGCATATCAAAAGAAAGATAATCTGTGAAATTATAGTATTGATTAAAATAATATTTTCCAATGTATAAACACTTTATTTCAAAAAGGAATTTTTACATAAAAGATTCTATAATTGACTAATCAAATAATAGGTTGCTATATTTTTATTATTTTATATAAAAATGTGTTCCAGAATAAGAACAAATAGAGCATGGGCAAAAGCAGGTTTACAGTTGTCCATATGGAAAATAACACAATAATTAATAAATAAAAATACAAGAACAAACTCTGTGTTTTGCATACCTACAACTGTAAACATACTCTTGACCCATCCTGTATAGTTAACATTATTTATATGTAAAACCTTTCATGAATTTTCTATCAAATCTAAGTACATATTTATACATATAAAGTTCCATTAATTTTAGTCACTGTAAATTTCAAAACAAATTAAAATTTAAGAAGTATAAAATGTGGTTAATTATCTAAATAATACCTATCCATCTCTATCCATTTTGTTTCAAGTGTCTTATTATTTCTTGAAATGTGGTCTGTTACTCACCTGTATCATTCTATTTCTTTCTTTGTTTTTCTTTCTTTCTTTTTTTGTTAGACATTGCCTGTATTAAATAAACAAACAAAACTGTGAATGCATTTATATTATTTTATTCAAGTAGTTAAAAAAAGAGAAACATTTTAAAATACTTTGAAAAAGTAATTTCAATTGTTTACCTGAAAATGATGTCAACCAATGGTCATTGGCACCAAGTCAGTGCCAACAGGAATCCTCACTTTGGGGTACGATGAAGAAGGACGCAGCACAGACTGTGATATAGCAAGGCTCTGAGGCAGCCCTGGGGCAAGGCTCTCACTGGCTCAGCAACTTTGCTCTGCACCATGCTGGTCTGCTCTGCTGTGCTTTGGTCTGTTCCATTCTGTACCAATCTGCTCTGGCCTGCGCTTTTCTGCTGTTCTCTGCTCTGGCGTGACATCTTTCGTATTTCAGCTCAGCCAGGGAAACACAGTGTTCAGGCATGAGTGGAAAGGAAAAGTATGCTCCCAGAGCCAAAAGAGAGCTGACTTACATGGACAGAAGTCTCTGCCCCTGGTCCCTGAATGATCCGTCCTCATGCAAACCAGAATTCCAAATCTTCATAGTTTGGTCTAAAAGGCACTGTTCTGAATGGTCAAAACAGGGCCACTGGTTGGTCTGAGCGAACAGCTCCAGTTGGATGGGGGAAGCCAGTCCTGTTGGATGAAATTAAATTTCAGGAACTGGTTTTTAAGGGCTGGTTCACATGGCAGAAACTCAGTGCAGGCAGGTGGTTCAGTGCAGACACAGGTGGTTCAGTGTAGGCTTTTGCCCAAAGTATGGTTTGCATGAAAGGCCCATGTGTAGGAAAGGCTGCTGGGCTATGTTTTTTTAAAAAAAATATTTTATTTTATTTGAGCCCAGCTAGCCACCAGGTACCCTTCTTAGTAGGGGTCTTCTTTCTCAAGGTTCACAATAGTAACAAAAAAGACAGACAGACAGGACAGTTACAAATGTTTAAATGTTCATCCAACAATCTTAGAAACACCCATATTTAAAATAATAATGAACAAATACCATGTTAGACAAAATTGAGAGTAAGACATCAGAGAACATGATGTTTAAAATATCAATGGCCAATATAATTACTATAAGTGGTGAAAAAATAATTAAAGTTAAGTTGCATAGTGTCAACATATTAACAATAAAATATATGTACCTTTAAAATCATGGATTAAGGTTATGTGCATAATTATTAATTCTAATGCTAAGTATTTAATATTATCAACTAGTTGAATAAAAACTATTTAAGATTAATACAGAGAAGTGACTGATAAATTTATACATATATTTAGAAATTGAAATATTTTTATGTTGAACAGATCAGTGTTCCATAGCTGCCACAATTTACCATAACTGAGTCATTTGAATCAAGGATTTATCAAGAAGAGTTTTTCCTTAATACTTAGGATGGATTCATTTTTATCCTTTTGAAATCAGGGCAATGCTTAGGGGACCTTATTAAAAAGAATAAAATTGCAAAAATAATTAGCGTGCTTGTGTTCACTTTATAAACCCAAATGCGTGGAAGTGGCCTTTAGCTAGAGGCTCTAAAACTTTAAATACAAAGTAAAATGTTTCTAGGTGGAGAGGCAGGATTTTATAGCAAGTGGATTGAAGAAAAAACAAAACTGATAGCTGTTAAAAATGAATAAGAGGAACTCTATGAAATGTTCTATGCAGAGATTAGATAAACTAATCATGAGTTGAGATTATTCATGACATTCATATCTTTCTTGTCTTGGCTTAACAGAGTTGAAAATATATTGTAACTTCAGTCAAAGCAATCCTGGACTATTCTACAGCATGTCCCTAATCAATACATTGCCCTAAATATTCCCCTACTTTCCCCTGCCACAAATGCACCCCTGCCAACACAAACCATGGCAATTAAGTAAGAAGATGTAATTCAAGGAGGGGGGACAAAAACCTTAAATTTATTTATACAAAATCGTGTTATTTATTCCTACATGTTTAACCTTTAGTCACCTTCAAAGTATTCCCCATTTGATGCAATACACCTATCAAGACATTTTTCCACGGCTCAAAACAGTTTTTGAACTCATTGATTTTGATGCCTTTTAGTACTTCTGCTGTTTTTGGTTTCACCTCTTCCACATCAGCAAAACAAGGACTTTTTTCATTGGGGAAACAAAAGAAAGTCACTCAGGGTGAGATTGGGTGAATAGGGAGGGTGGAGCATGGGGGTCATGCCATTTTTGGTCAAAAACTGCTGAACACTCAGTACAGTGTGGGCAGATGTGCTCTAAAATCACCCATCATGAAATGGGCAAATGCATTGAAAGTCTTCAAAAAAATTCACTGAAGCTGAAAGTATCCTCTCACAACAATTCCAGCTGGTCCACCAAAACAGAGGGGTTCCTAGAACAATCACCTAGCAAGAAGAAGCCTGTACTACAAGGGGCCCCAGCCCCTAGGAGATAATTCCCGTTTTGGGTCCCCCTCCTACACTATTGCCATTGTGAGTAGCATGTCACTTATATTGCGTATACTTTGACAACATTTGTTTCCCTTCTGTCCTTTTCCTATCTCTAAGAGGACTTGTTTCATTTTCATTATGTGTGTAACATCCTCCTCTGTTATTTTTTGTGCCAAATCACCTCTGTTTGCAATAAGTAAGTTACAGAACTCCCCTCCCATACCATCAACCTGTGATGCTTTCTTCTTTGTAAGAGAAATTTAATATCAAATATAATCTATTAAACATCACCTTTAATTTCAGACTTAATAGTTGCTTGGGCAGTAAACCTGCTATACTGTCTAACACTGTGTTATGAATATTTAAGTTTTTAATTAATTGTATAATTATTAATATTAAGTGCAAGAGATATTATTCAATTAGTTTATTTCCAGCTCAGAAAAGCAAAGAGGAAAATGCTACTAGTGTCCTGAAAGCCAATGAAATACAGTAAGAAAATATTTCAAATTCTGTGAAGCCAAAACTTAAAAAACTCTATCATTAAAAGGAATAATCAAACTGTTTTTGGAAATAGAGCACAAAAAACTATTGATAGAAAAAAATGAAAGTTTATTGTAAAAAACATGATGAACACACACTCTTAAAATAAGGCTTAAAAATTAGATAGACACAAACTATTAATATAATTTTAGACTATAACACACTCTGATTTATAATAGAAAAGAAAACATGTATAAGTTCCCAAGAATAAAACATTATGAAAAGTAAATGATTCCAGATCTTTGAATATTAAATACTTTAATAACACCAACATATGAGGATACAATTAACCTCTCCTGACATCAGTGGCAAAGCTATTTAAGTGATTTGAGGCATAAAAATAGAAATTGCATTTTAAAACTGACCCTAAATAATTGAGTAGTTAATATTAGTAATGTTTAAGAAATAGTGTTACTTGTCTAAATATTTTCCTCATTTTGAAAAATATTGCAAATGTTTGTATTAGTTATCTAAATTGCTACCTAAAACACAATATAGTAGAATAATACAATAAAGCATTCTTTTTTGTTTATTTTTCTCCTTGATTCAAGCTGTTTCCAAGACACTAAAAATCTATTCATTTATATATTTAAAACTATATCTTACCTTGATTTATGTATTTAACATTCCATTTTTATGCATGTAATAATTTATTATATTATATTGCTATATAATGTACACTTTGGTTATTTCCTTTAGTCTATGGAGAAACCTGTAGAATAGAAATAAATAGAACAAAATACTATGTTGCTCCCAAAACTGAAAAAACAAATATTTTGAATCATCTTAACTTTCTACGCTAAACCCATACAGATGACTCTCAGGAAAAGCAGTGATCACAAAACAGAGACAAAGAGAAAGACGAACTAAAGTGTTCACTTTTCTCATCTATTCTATGTTCATTTTGGTGGTGAAAAATCTACATTTGATTTGTAAGATCTAAAATCTGATGAATTAATGAAAAAATTTTAAACAAATCATTAATAAATACTTATTCAGACAGTCAGTACCTAAAACTGGTCTGTTGGCTTACTTAATCATCCTTTCTTTTCTTTATGCTTTCTAAACTATGACAGGTAAAGCAAATCTCTTTTTTATTTCCATCTGTTATTTCTGGAAAGGTGCTATACCAGTCATATATCCTACCTAATTTAGTGTTTATGTAGAGAAAGTAGAGATCTAGTATGTTCAGTAACCTGCCCCAAGGTCACACAACTCCTGCTTGGATGAGTCAAGAATAGAACACTGAGATTTAGATTCCTGTTTGGTGCCATGTTGCTCCTTAATTTCTAAGTACATAACAATTTCCCAGTAATTTTAAAATTATAAACAGATGTTAAATGGGCAATGAACTATGAAAGCTTTATAAACATGAATAAAGTTTAGAGTGATAATCAAATAAAACTTAAAGTGCATTTAGCACGTGGTTAATGGTAGGAACAATCCATATCCTGCCACAAAGTAATTAGGCATAAATAGGAAGCTATCATCAAAAAAAGAGCACAATTAGTCTTTTAAATTGTCAATTGTATTTTTTTCTTCTTAATTTTTAAAATCATAGATCATTAGTTATCCCTGATTCTAGTTTACCTTTAACTCTGTTCCATTCAGGCTGCGCTTAGAAGGATTTCATGAGGCACAAACACACACACATTCACAGAACATGTGGAAGGTACACTATAGATAATTGAATAGAGTAATCTATTCAAAAGCACGTTGGGGGCAAGAAAGGCCTCTGGAAATCCAGAATTATAGACTAAGTCTTATGAGTGAGTTACAGCAGTTTCCAGCAGGGTGAACTATTTTCATCAAAAAAGTAGTATATAAAGTTCCTACCTTGAAAAAAAAGTTGCTTCAAGTAACAGAGCTATGCCAATTGGGACTGCTGAACTCCAGGTTAAGTACGATGATAAGCAGGGTAGGGACAAGGAACAAACTTGAAATAGGCTGGAGCACAAAGAGGAGGCAAAAGGAGAGGGAGGTTGAATCAGTGTGAATTATACCTGCCTGGTTCGCTGAGTCTCTAGGGTAGGAGATCAGTGCCAAAACGCATGCTTTGCCTGTCTCACTCTTTGACTCCCCTTACTGTTAGAACTTCAGGAAAACAACAGATGACAAGTTATAGGAAGACCACTACCTAAAACTTGCTTCCCATTACCCTTCCTAGTTTTTACATGGGGCTTGGAAATGCTATTTTAATAGAAGAGACATCATTTCTTGGAGATTGTATTTGCTGCAACTTAATGAATTTGCTCACATTTTATTTAGTGAGTATCCCTGGTTTAAAGAAAAGTTTCTCTTAAATGAATAGGCAACAGCAAAATAACCTATAATGGTACAACTGAAGCATAATTATTATGACATTCAATAAGAGGAAAATATTATTTTAGGAGCTTTGGCTCTAATGATATTCAGAAATGTCTAAAGAGGAAAGGAAAGACATTGAAGATTAAGGATGAGCATTTTAGCAAAATCATTTTAATATATCAGTTTCTGTGGCAATGCTATTGTGTTTGTAACCTATTAGTGAGTCATAAAATCAATTTACTAGAGCACAACAAGCACTCAAATAGAAAGTAGAATAGAATAAATATATAATAGAAACTATCAGAATGTATGATTTATAGTAAAAGTATCATTTGATGAAACATCTGTCTTTGGTGTGTGTTTCTGTGTGTGTGTTCTTGCTCTCTATGCTACCGTAATGTATTACTTGAATCAAAGAAAAAACCAGTAACAAACTACTCCTCTCTAAAAAAAGATTTGAAAGTCACTAGCTTTTCTCTAAGGTACAAACTGAAAAAGACTAATGTCTTTTTCTTATACAAATAATCCTTTAGGTGGTTAAGCCACAATAATCCTCCAAAACTTTATATCTTAAAATCACTTCATTCTTTCTATGTAAAAGTTCTCCCTTCCTAACCTATTTTCTATTTTTATTTTTCCTCACATACCATAAGACAATATATACTGTCATAGTTCACACAGAGTATCCTGCAGAATATTACACTGACAAATGCTAATTAGCTCAAAATTTTGTTATTAGCTCACACAGAGTATCCTGCAGAATATTACACTGACAAATGCTAATTAGCGCAAAAGTTTGTTTTCTTTTCCTCATAATTACTTAACGTTTGTACATTTTTCAGTTTCTCAGAATCTGTAAAAATGATGACAAACTGCCTTTCACTCACTTTTTCTATTTTCATTTAATATAGCTGCATCAAACACATATGCACTTACATACATAACAAACATAGAAACCAACACTTTGGAAATCTTTGTTATCAACAGGCTTTAGGACCACCCCCTACCTGGGTTCTATTCATAGATAAATAGATAAAATAGCAGCATTCCATCTGGTTTATCCCACTGTTTCAAATATGCCATCTGGTCTATTCTCCATTATTGTATTCATCTCTTCCAACTACCCAAAAAGAATACAAAATAAACCCTGAATATAATTCCATGAGAAGTATTTGTTGAAAAGTTATTCATACAGTGTTATTTATGAAATGCTTTTTTTCTGATTCAGTATTATTTTACTGTGAATTCACCTCTGAATCAATTTTATTTTCATGGAATGAGAGTTGCCACTGTTCAACACACATCACAGGAAGGTATAGGCTGGCTCCCCTCTCCGTGTGATAAAAGTATGACCAATACTGCTGCCATTGGAAGTTGGTAAGTCCATGTGAGTTTTAAGAGAAAGAAATGGTACACATACCCACATATATGCAGCCATAATTCTGTACTTTACAATACAAAAGTATTTCACCACAGCAATCTAAACTAGATTTTTTCTAAGGTTTTTCCAAATAAAAATTCCAATATATAATAAACAATGGTTCTATAAAGTTTAGTCAATTCACTTTTTAATTATTAGCTATTTTATTTATTTTTAAATTTATTTTTAAAGTATATTTTATTGTTATGCTATTAGAGTTGTCCCTGTTTTTTCTCCCCTTTATTACCCTCCTCCCTGCACTGTCCCCCTCACCCTCCAGTATCCCCACACACAGTTCATGTCCATGTGTTGCACATGTAAGTTCTTTGGGTTCTCCATTTCTTATACTATTCTTAAACTCCCCTGTCTATTTTGTATCTACCAAGTATGCTTCTTAGTCCCTGTATCTTCTCCCCCCACATTCTCCCTCCCCCTCCTGCTGATACCTCTCCATGTGCTCTCCATTTCTGCAATTCTGTTCCTGTCCTAGTTCCTTGCTTAGTTTTTGTTTTTGTTTTTTTTAGGTTCAGTTGTTGATAGTTGTGAATTTGTTGTTTTTTTACTGTTTGTAGTTTTTGATCTTCTGTTTCTTAGATAACTCCTTTTAAATTTTCATAGAATAAGAGTTTTGTGATGGCAAATTCCTTTAACTTGACCTTATCTGAGAAGCACTTTATCTGCCCTTCCATTCTAAATGATAACTTTGCTGAATAGAATAATCTTGGTCCTTGCCTTTCCTGACTTTGAATATTTCCTTTTAGCCCCTTCTTGTCTGTAAGGTTTCTTTTGAAAAATCAGCTGATAGCCTCATGGGAACTCCTTTATAGGTAATTCTCTCCTTTCCTCTTGCTGCTTTTAAGATTTTCTCCTTATCTTTAATCTTGGGTAACTTAATTATGATGTGTCTTCGTGTGCTCCTCCTTGGGTTCAATTTCTTTGGGACTCTCTAGGCTTCCTGGACTTCCTAGAAGTCTGTTTCCTTTACCAGATTGGAGAAGGTTTCCTTCATTATTTGTTCAAATAACTTTTCAGTATCTTGCTCTTCCTCTTCTCCTTCCAGCACTCTCACAATTCAGATGTTGGAACACTTGACGTTCTCTCAGAGGTTCCTAAGCCTCTTATTTGTTTGCATTCTTATTTCTTCATTCTGTTCTGGTTGGATGCTCATTTCTTCCTTTTGTTTCAAATCGTTGATTTGAGCCGTGGTTTCCTTCCCTTCACTGTTGGTTCCCTATATGTTTTCCTTTATGTCACTTTCATTTCTTCTGAAGGTGTAGCCTTCATTTCTTCTTTCATTTTGTGACGGAGCTCAATAAATTCTGTGAGCTTCCTGATTACCTGTGTTTTGAACTCTGCATCAGACAGGTTGTCTATTTTCTCGTCATTTAGTTCTTTTTTTCTGGAGTTTTAATCTGTTCTTTCATTTGGGCCATATTTTCTTGTCTTGGTGCATGTGTTAGTTACATGGTAAGGGGCAGAGCCTTAGGTATTCTCCAGGGCATGACAACCCTCTTTGCTGCATGCACTGTGGCACTGTCTGTCGGGGAGGGATCAGAGAGGGCACAATTCTACTTGCCCCAATGTCATTCCACTTTCCATCACTTCCCTCATTTCTCACAAGAGGACTGTGTCCTTTCAAGTGCTGATTCTCAGGTGGGTATGTGTGTGTAGGTTTTAGGATCCTGGAGTCCTCTCCAATGAACTTACCTCTGAAACTTGGAGTTTTTCCTGCTACCACAACCCCCACAGATTTTTTTTACAGCCTGGGGTTTTGAGTCTTTAGTTTCCTGCACTGAAATCTTGGCTTTCATGGTCTGTCTTACTCCCCCATTGTTCCCCTGGGCTTATCTGCATGTGAATGTGGGAATGCCCACAAGGGTCTTCCAGCTGCTGCCTTGCCACCAGTCCTTTCCACCTGGCTGCCTGTCCCCACCCCTCCTACCGTCTACTGTCTGGATGAATGTTTCTTTAACTCCTTGGTTGTTGTACTTCCATGTAAATGTTTTTCTGGCAGTTCTGGTTGTTCTTTGTTTTTAAGTTGGTTGTTATCCTTCTTTTGGTTGTGTTAGGAAGTGAAATATTTCTGCCTATGCTTCTGTTTTGGCCATAACCTGAATCTATTTTTTAATTTATTGATTTGAGAGAAAGAGAGACATCAACTTGTTGGTCCACTTACTTATGCATTCATTGGTTGTTTGTTGTATGTGCCCTGACCTGGGATCGAACCTGCAACCTTGGCATATTGGGACAACATGTTATTTGCTGTTTTTATTATTTTACTGACCCAGCTTAATGAATAAAAACAATAGTGAAACTTCACAGGCTTTTTGCCTGAAGAGTTTTTTTTATCCAAGTTACTTATGGAGCAACAAATATGCCATGTGAAGGAAGTGCACAATGTTAAAAGTCAGAGAGTGTAGCTCAGAGAGTCTTAAGTGATTCTGTGTGACTCAAGATTTATGCAACTAATAATGTGGGTTAAGGGGC
This sequence comes from Trachops cirrhosus, assembly GCA_028533065.1. Taxonomy (NCBI): domain Eukaryota; kingdom Metazoa; phylum Chordata; class Mammalia; order Chiroptera; family Phyllostomidae; genus Trachops; species Trachops cirrhosus. The sequence continues at coordinate 126,210,292 of CM052539.1, forward strand.
AGGTGGAGATAGCAAAGAGGGCAATATGTTTGTTTAATGGAGTGTCTTTCTCTTATATTACTGATGGAAAAGATGGCTGTTATCTGCTAGTACACACTAAAACCTTATATTCTTTTTGTTTCCTTATTCACAGAATTACAGTTTCTTAGAAAATGTGCCATCACTAAAGTCCTGGTAGCAATAAGTTTGTCTAGGATTTGATTTTTTTTCTAGGTGCTTAAGTACACTAATCTTTTTTCAATGACCTGTATAATAATAATAGAGTAAGTGTACGTATTAGATTCCTCAACCAATTCATCTCATGAGTTAAGGATTTATTTATTACATCTCTTTTTATTATTTTAATAAGACTCCAGAACTGTCCCTACCATTTCTACACATACTTTCACACACTTAGAGTCTCTCTAATTATTTTCTTAAAATTATTCTTGATTACTCTGAGCTGTCTGGAGTGGCACAAAGGAATTAAGAATAGTTATGGTTCTTCCATTTCTCTTGTATTATCAAGGGAGGCTTGAGAAGCCAAGATAGGGCCACAAGAGAAGCCTAGACCTTTACTCCCCAGTGTCACCACTCACTCCTCTAATCTCTGAGAGTCATTCTTCTGTAGATTGTTAACAAATATTTTTCCTTTCTTCCCTGCACACCCATGCCTAGCAAAGCTGTCTCCAAAATTTCAAATCTCCATCAAAAACCTTGAGTTAACTATAACTGATATGGTTAATGAATTTGTAAAAATTTACCCATTTTTTCTCTTAGCCAATAAAATTTATTGAGCATTTAAGATGTCCTAGAAAATATGGTAGGCACATTTCACCTTGAAATACCTTCAGTGTTATCCTCAACAGAAGCAGCATATCGTCATCATCTCATCACCATTCTACAGATACTTATTAAAAAAAACAGCTGTTATAGGAATTGGAGTACAGTGGTAAGAAAACATCTGGTCCCACAATTACAGTTCTCAGGAATGATAATAAAACTTTACACAATAGATTGCAATTTTAAAATGCAGTCAGTTATACCATGTATTTTGCTTTTAAAATATAATTTTAAACTCTAACTTACTAAATATTTAGCTTTTACTTGTCTTCTTATCTCATAATTTAAAAATTCCCTAATTTTGTTCAGCCACTCACTTGTATAATGATATTATATCATTTAACTGGGTATCACCATAGAAATACCACTTTCAGGGAGCGAATAAATAGCAAGATCATTTCACATTTAAGAATTCTATATTTGCAATGGCCCATTTATTCATAAATATTCAGTGTATAGACAGTTGGTCATAGTGGACTGGAACTCAGGAGTGAGAAGTAGGTTAAGATTTGGAATTCACGAGATATAGTGTTGGCAGATGAAGCGATAGATGAAATCACCCCCCGCAAAAAGGTAAATGAGATAATAAAAGGGGAGAGAATCTTAAGGACTCATATCTAAGGAACAGATGGGCTGTCAAAAAAAGAAGTTTTCCTAGAAGACTTATAAGGTCAGTCAGAGATAGGTGAGAAAATAAGAGATTGTGCAAAAAGAGAACTTCCCGGAAAAGAGAGTGGTCAAACATGATTATATTACAGCATTGAAAATTTCAAAGCAGATTCTGCAATTAGGGCATTAATGGTGACCCTTAGCAAGAGGTTTAGAGAATTGGGATTTACTTTTGTGTTTCAAGAGTGAATGAGATGAGGAAGTGAAGATAGCCGGGGAAGATGGGGACTGTATGATTGAATTTTTTTTTAAAGATTTTATTTATTTTTAGAGAGGGGAAGGGAGGGAGAAGGAGAGAGAGAGAAACATTAATGTGTGGTTGCCTCTCATGTGGTCCCCACTGGGGACCTGGCCTGCAACCCAGGCATGTGCCCTGACGGGGAATCGAACCTACGATGCTTTGGTTCGCAGCCCGAGCTCAATCCACTGAGCTACGCCAGCCAGGGCTGTATGATTGAATTTTTATGTGTTGTTTTTGTTTTTGTGTCCACATTTTAAAAAATCAGATCTTCTCTTGTGTGCTCTTGTCTTCTCTAATCTTCCCCCTTTCTTCCTTTATCCTTTTCCCCCATGCCTACCACCCCCAATCTCTCTCAATTTCTCTCCAATTTTGTCTTTGGTGCTCTAAAATTACTCACCTATCTTTTCAGACACTGGAATAAGAATTTGGCTGAGAGAAAAATGACTGGCATATAATCCCTTCTAAAAGTTAGATTTCACTTGTATGGTACTGGCTTCAACATGTGGAGGGTGTTAGTGTGTGTTTGCTTTTCACTGCTGATCCTGAGAGTCAGTGGAAACTGCGGCTTGGTAAATGTCACAGCTCTCCAGAGGGCTGAATGCCAGGACGCAGCTGGTCCATCGGATTCTTTCTAAAGGGCTTGAAAGAAAAATCTGACTTTCCATGAGGCATTCTTGTCAAGACATCAACCAAATGAAAAATTCTTCACCAAAGTGTTTACAGAATAAACTTCCCAGTGCTGAATTTTTGACCAACTTGGGAAGAATTTTCCTTTTATTTTTACCCAGGGAAAATAGCATCATAAATCATTCCAAAACTATTTTTTTTCTATTTACAACACATTTGGAATGTGTTCTGGAACATAAGTGACTATTTCACCCTTCTCTGCATATTTGATGTAGCTGCCTGAATCTCTCCTATCATAATACATTCTCCACATTATGACACTAACCTCACACAACAGTGCCTAAAACAGAAGATGCACTCATTAAATATTAGGTTTTTTTGGTGAGAGCCAGTGGTTATCTCTTACTTAAAAGTGAAAAAGCTCTGAAATTGCCTTTCAGTCTCCCTTTGCTTCTAGGATATAGACACATAAAACATCATTTTTTTTTTTTTACATCAGAAACAACCTCTGCAGTTTCTGAATGGAAATATACTGAGAGAAATATGTTTAAGGAGACAGGGACAGCGGAGAACAAGTTCTGGTGGCCAGTGGTGGCCGTGTAGCAGACATGTGCTGATTTGTGGGGCAATAGTAGTCCTACGCCCAGGAGCAGCCCCTAACGTCCATAAGGCCTCATTTTCTAGTGTGCAGTGTGAGAGGCCTGTGCATTTTCTGTAACATGGTGTTGGCTAAGGTCTTAACTGCAACCTAGCATCCGTTTACTTGCTCTTTTCCTATACCTACTTCTCAAGGCTTCTGGAATACTGTGATCTATGCATAGTCTAAAAAATAACTTTTCTGTTTTAATAATAATCAGAGTCAGATTCTGTTGCTTGCAGCTAAGAAGCCTGATGGATTTGCCATATGCATAAACTCAGAAGTGACCACCGAGAATCTTATCAAATTTAACTTTGACTATACATTATTAATGCCTAAAGAATTTCAAGAACAGGCTATCTATGTGAAAATACTCTGTTTGTTCTTTAGATCTGGTAATAAAGTGAGATATTAAGGCTTAGATACTTAAGACATGCATTTGATGAGTGAGGTCTTAGAAGGTCAGATTCTGATTACTTCTTCAGAGATTGCTTTCACAGTTTGATTAAAAAAAAGCCCAAGCTTCACAGGTTACTTCCTGACTGATTTCTAGCAATGTGCCCTCAAAAGCACAGTTGATTTTCAAAACTCTGCTCAATAATGTCCCAAATAATAGTTTTTATCAATAAACTCTTCAAGGAATTTTTAGATGGTGAGCTACAGATACCACAATTTATTTACCTTTGGAACTGTATGAATTTGATCCTTCTTGATGGATCATGGTTCCACCCCAATCCTTTCATCAAGTAAAAATTTTCTAGTTAATTAGGCATTCCCTTAAAGACATATGCCAGTTTCTTCTTGTTTAAGCCAAAAGTCTGAGCTTTTTCATAATTCTTTAAAAGAAAGAGCATGTTTCATCATTTGGCTCAAAAGAAATCTTTGTGTTTTAAGATATATGATTATACAGGGCATATGTCTTAATATATTAGCATATACTCAGAATGAGAATAAATTTTTGATAGATTTATCAGACGAGATAAAACAAAAGTGTTTTAAAATCCTGTAATTTAAATTCTATATTGATAAGTTGATAACATCTTTGAATAAATGAAGTGCACATACCTCTACATGGAAGGGAGACATTTCCTCCACATTCCATATGCAGGTAATATGATCATCTTACTTTTGTATTACTATTTTTAATCCTTACCCAAAGATGATATGTTCGCAGATTTTAAAGAAAGAGCAAGGGGGAGAGAGAGAGAGAGAGAGAGAGAGAGAGAGAGAGAGAGAGAGAGATGAGGGAGAGAGAGGTGTGTAAGAGAGGGAGAGATGAGAGAGGAACATTTATTGTTTGCCTCCTGTACATATCTCAGCTAGGGATAGAATCCACAATCCAGGATGTGCCCTGACCAGGAATCAAACGCACAGAGTTTTGGTGCACAGGACAATGCTCCAACCAATTAGCCACCAAGCCAGTGCTGATCTTTTTTTTTTTAACTAGAAATAACATTAATAGAGAAATTACCCTGATTGATACTCACTTTCTACCATAAATAGTAATTATTTGAGCTAGACAATCACCAAATGGTTTATAAACAAATTATTCAGAAAGTTGCTTTATTTAATAACCTGTAGATACATTTGAAAAAGTTATCTTCTAGTGTCCACCTGAATTTTCAAAGAATATCATACATTACCAATATTATTTAACTGACAACATGGACATTGAATAAAACTCACTGTTATTCGGAATAAACCAATTTTGGTATGACATATAACCTAGAGGTTTGGTTCCTTAGAGTTGGCTTGAAATCAAACTTCTATTGTTTTCAGGAAAATCTTGTTCCTATTCATGAATGGCCTTTTCATTTTGAGTCTCACCAACTTTCATATGGGAAAGTGAAGTCTACCTTGAGCTTAGCTGGTTGTTGAAGTATATGCCTTCATTCTATTTTAATATAACACAGATTGACTTTCATGTACATGTCAAAGAACATAAACTCATTCATTTCAATAATACCTATCGAAACTTGGCTGAAGTGGACAACTTCTATGAAATATTGGCTGAAAGAAATTTAAATGTTGATTTATTAATCCACTTATATTAGTGATTTAAAAAATTAAGTTCTAGAACAGTCTCTTCAGATAAGGCATTGTGTAAAATAGACTATGTCTATAACAGAGAAGGTGGAATGGCCTTCTTTGGCAGGCACGTGGTGAGCCCTGCTCCCAGGCCAAAACCTTGAATTCCTCTAGATGACGAGAGTAGTATTTGGAAAATTTCACTCTGAAAAGTTAATCTGGTTTGCTATATTAATTCATTCCACTAAATTATGTCTACCAGGGCCACACCGTTTTAACTCCCCACCACCTAGGATTTCCTGATTGCATTGCATGTATTATAAGGCATGGGCGGTTGAATGGCTTTATAAAAAATACAGAACCCTCCAAAACTCATCATTGTATTTATTGTGATTGTGATGTTAAGACATTTGTTATAATATCATACAATTCATCTTTACTCATGAGAAAACTTATTTTATTCCATAGCTAGAAATAATTGTACTCGTGTGAAATCAGTTTGTTTTCATCTTTGGAAGACTAAGGCATATATAATGAGCTCCTTATATTCACTGGTTGCTGTGAATAAGTTCAAGGAAAAATTTATAACTAAAGTCTAGCAAGTGTACACTTCTGGCCATATTTTTGTGTGCTAATCTTTGATTTTGTGAGTTCTGCTTATATCGTTAAATTTGCATCTTTGTTTTTTGGATTTGTTTTTCAAGTGATTTTGCCTTTAACTAGTTTTTTTTTTTCACAAAAAAATCTGCTTGAATCTGCTTGTATTATTTATATTTTTTGGATGTTACCTGAAATCACTTTTGGGGGCACAAGGCAGTATGGAAGTTTATTAGAATAATTTTAAAATGTGATCTTTTACCTCATTCATTTGAAGACTTAAGTGTGTATATTTGATACAGCTACTTCTAAAGCTTTTCTCTTCTCAATATTTATCTTCAACAAATTCATTTATTCCTAATCTGTTCTCTTACACACATTATAAATAAGGTACTGACAAGTTTTAAAATATTTGATGTGCTCATGAGCAATGAACTGTGAACAGTCCTTTTTTCCTCAAAAATAATTCAGGTAGAAACATTAGTTTTCTACTCTTCATTCAAATGCTTACTATCTTCCCAGTTTGGTACAAAAATGTCGGAACTCAAAATGCTTCCAAACATTAGCAACTAGCCAGACAGAGTAGTAGAGACAGCCACTAGTGCCCTTACACTTCATTAGCAGAAAAGTAAATGGCCAAGCTTTTTGAAAATGTTTTCAGAAGCTAAGCAGTTACACCAAGCAGAGCTATTATGTGCATACAGATACAGATACGTAAATTAGGTTGAACTTTGTATGCCCCAGTCAACCTGTCCTCAATAAGGTTAACCAGGAGTTTGTAACATTTTCCTATAGTAATTAATATATCTAAAATGAGAACTAGTCTCCTGAGTATTGTCTTTTGGAGGTAACAATGTCAACATTGGTGAGAACAGAATATTAACTTTATTGTTTCCAACTGTTTCAGGGCAATAGGGTAATTTCTGAGCCAACAATTGATGGAATTAATAAGTATTGCTCAGGTGTCCTTAAATAGTTAAATAATTTTATTAGGGAATACTCTTCTTACAGCATCCAGTTTGAAATAAATATTTCTCAATGTTAAAAAATTATCTGCTTAATAGTCAGAGAGCCTAGCAGATCCCCGGGGATAATTAGGCAGAATCACACTATGGAAACTGGGAGGCACATCAAGCAGATAATTTCTAATACATTTTAAGCTGTGGCTCTCTACTTTCACCCTGTAATTATTTCTCACACAATGTGATCCATCCCAGGGCAGAATTTTTGAATATAAACATAACTTTCAGTGGGAACCACTAATGAAGGAGCAATGCTCAGTGCTATCCAGCACAAGGACATGCATAAATCATAATCTCAAAATGCAAAAACAGAATGAACTGCTTTATATTCAAGAGTTACAGTCCTCAGTACATTAGTATCCCCAAACTAATGACATCAAGTAGACTTTTATTCTAGCTAAAACTTTCTAACCCACAATAGCAATATGAATATATTTATTATTTCCAAATTACCTTGAGATATTTTTTAATTAGCTGTACATTTTTAGGCAATATACTAATAGCATTTCTATCAAACAAAACCAGCATTTTAATCAAACCAAAATTTTTCCCAAAAAATGATTTATACATCACATACATGTTTATAAATTAACTAATATTTTATATATAATAAAGATATTGATTTCTAATTCACTTATAATTCTGGCATAGCTAATCTGTAGACAGATTTCATAGAATTTAGATCCCACATAGTATTTGTAAACCAATGAGATAATTATTGATAAAAGAGAAAATTCATATATTTTTTACTCTTTACTTGGAGCTAAGACTAAAACAGGAAATTAAGCACACCATTACTTTCTAGCATTTTTCACATTTGCTCACTGAGGGGTCAGGGAATCTTGGGTGTGCATGGTTGTGCTTGACCTGATGGTAGGGGGAGGTCAGACCTGCCTTTTATCTCCTTTAGGCCCAGAATTTTGTCTTAGTTCTGACATATGCACTTATCCTGTTAATGTCACTTTTTATAAGTCTTTAGGTTTTCACAGATGCTATCTAGGTAAATGCTTCTCAGGATCCCTTCTCCTTTAAGATTCTATTTATGTCCTCTAACTTTTCCTAATTGCCCTCTAACTCATCTATTTAAAACAAAAATATGTCTTATATTCATGTTTTATTTAATGATTTTGGTGTTCTGAACTGGGAGCAAATATTCTCTAGATCTTGCTAACATAATTCAAAAAAATTATTTTCAGTTGTTTCCTCAGCCTCAGTGACTTTTAACATACTTTAGCCTTTTCCTTCCATAGACACCTTGATCATGTAAAATGTAGGTGATACCCATTTGCTCTTACCAGTTTGACATGTCCTGAGCTACTACAATTCTATTTCCAAAAGGAGAGGTTGAGCTAAATATCAAGAATTTTAAAAACTGTCTTTTCTTTCATTGCTGGACCAAGCTATTCTAATCAGAATTGAAAATACGCTTCAGACTATTTAATTACATCATCTGTTTGAATTATGGATGCCTAGCCCAGTTTTTGTTGGTACATATCCAAACACCAGATCTCCTATTAGTAGCTTTGTGAAGGGAAACAAGGCAACAGAAAGCAAACTCAAAACGATGAAACTTTCTGTGAAGTTACTCCTTTAAGAATAGGTCCACTTCGTAGTATAATTTGAAGTCAGGAAGGTTCTTTCTTTTTTCTCAGGGTTGCTTTGGTTATTCAGGGTCTTTTGTGGTTCCAAAAAATTTGATGATTTTTTTGTGCTATTCTTTTAAAAAGGCCATTGGGATTTTTATGGGGACTGCATTAAATCTGTATATTGCTTTGAATAATATAACCACTTTAGTTATATGGATTCTCCAATGCATGGACACAAATTATTTTTCCATTTCTTTGTGATTTTTAATCTTTCTTTTTTCTTTATTATTATTGCTTACACTATTACAGATTTATTGTTCACACCTTCCCCTTTGCCCACTGCCCCCCACCTTTCCTGTCGTCTGTGTGTATGCATTATGTACATATGTTCCTTGGCCAATCCTCTCACCTTCTTTCATCCAATTGCCCTCTCCAATATCTTTTAATAATGCTTTGTAGTTTTCAGTGTATAGGTCCTTTACATCTTTTGTTAAGTTTATTTCTAAGTATTTTATTCTTTTGGATGCAATTGCAAAAAGAAATTGTTTTATTTTCATTTCTTTTTGTGAAACTTTATTGTCAGTATATATATAGGAAGGCAATGATTTTTATTGAATTCATTGGAATGACATAAGTTAATAAAACCATATCAGTTTCAAATGCACAACTCCTTAAAAACATCCTGTGCACACTGCAACATATGCTCACCACCCAAAACCAAGTCTCTTCCAGCCCTCACTTATCCCCCTCTGCTCACTTTCCCCTCTTCCCTCTCCCCTTTCCCTCTGGCTCTCATCATACCGTTTTTGTGTCTCTGTGTCATATATATTGCTTAATCCTTTTACCTTTTTTTATCCAACCCCCCAACCTCTCTCCCCTCTGACAGCTATCAGTGTGCTCCATGTATCTATGCTTATTTTTTATTTTGTTTGTTAAATTATTTTGTTGAACATAGTGCTCATTTCAGCAGCATGTATACTAAAATTGGAATGATACGTAGAAGATTAGCATGGCCCCTGCACAATGGATTTTTGTACATTGGTTTTTGGGCCCTGTGAATTTACTGCATTTGTTTATTGTTTTTAATTTTTTTACGTGGAGTCTTTAGGGTTTTTGATATAAAGAATCTGTCATTTGTAAAAGGTGACAGTTTTACTTCTTCATTCCCAATTTGAATGCATTTTTTGTTCTCTTATCTAATTACTCTGGCTAGGACTTCTATTACTGTTCTGAATAAGAGTGGTGAGAGTGGACATCATTTTCTTGCTTCTGATCTTAAAGGAAAAGCTTTCAGTTTTTCACCATTGAGTATGATGTTAGTTGAGGATTTGTTATATATAACATTTATTATGTTGAGGTACTTTCTGTTAAAACAGCATGGCAGAAAAACAAACACACAGACCAATGGAACAGGATCGAAAGTCCAGAAATAAAACTACATGTATATGGGCAAATAATTTCTGTCAAAGGAGCCAAAAACATGCAAGAAAGAAAAGAAAGCCTCTTCAATAAATGGTGCTGGGAAGTTGGAAAGCCACATGCAAAAGAATGAAACTAGACCACTGCTTGCCCCATATACAAAAACTAACTCAAAATGGAAAAAAGACCTAAATATAATGCCTGCAACAATGAATTACATAGAAGAAAATATAGGTACTAAACTAATGGACCTTGGTCTCAGAGAGGATTTTATAAATTTGACCACAAAGCAAGAGAAGGCAAACATAAGTGAATGGGACTATATTAAACAAAAAAGCTTCTACAAGGCAAAAGAAACTGCCAACAAAACAAAAAAGCAAACAATCAAATGGGAGAAGATATTTGCAAACAATAGCTCTGACAAGGCTTTAGTATATGAAATATAGCAATAACTCATACAACTCAACAACAATCAAACAATCCAATTAAACAATGGACAGAGGACCTGAACAGATACTTCTTCCAAGAAAACATACACATGGCCATTGGATATATCAAAAGATTCACAAATTCACGGGCTGTTAGGGAAATGCAAATCAAAACTACAATGAGATGCCACCTTACACTTGTTAGAAAGGCTATTATTAACAAGGCAAGTAATAGCAAGTTTTGGAGAGTTTGTGAAGAAAAGGAAACCCTCATTTATTGCTGGTAGGAATGTAAACTGGCACAGCCACTATGTAAAAAGTATGAAGACTCCTCAAAAAATTAAAAATAGCATTCCCATATGACCCAGCAACCCCTCTTCTGTTTATCTATCTGGATATTTTGAAAACATTTATTCACAAAGATATGTGCACCCCTATGTCCATTGCAATGTTAGTCACAGTTGCCAAGACATGAAGCAATAGAAATGTCCTTTAATAGATAATAGGCTAAAAACGATGTGATGCCTATATACAATGAAATACTACTCAGCCAAAAGAAAAGACGAAATACTACCATTTTCAACAACATGGATGGATCTTGAGAATATCATGCTAAGCGAAAATGTCAGACAGAAAAAGTCAAGAACCATAGGATTTCATTCATATGCCAGATATAAAACTGAAAGCAACAAATGAACAGAGAAGAAAAACAAAAACTCATGGATACAGACAACAGTACAGTGCCTACCAGAAGGAGGAGAGGTGGGGAGGTAGTAAAGAGTAAAGGGGGTCAAGTATATGGGGATATCAAGGAGGGCTTTCAGGAATGTCTGAAGATTCATGGAAGTGAGGGAGGATCGTTAAGCTTTCACTTTTTGTGCCAGAAGTATAAGAAATGCTTAGGGATACTTGCTCTTGGGAAGCATCCCAATGATACCAGGAGGAATTCATTTCACAGAGGGAAGTTTCCAACTGGAAGGAAATCTAGGAAAGGAGAGAGGCAGGGAAGGAAATCAAAGTCTACCCTATACTGAGTACAGAATAAGCTGCTTCAGTCTCAAAATACACACACACACACACACACTAACTCTCCTAACTGACAGAATAATCTCATCATCAGAATAGCAAAGGGATACATTAAAACTCTCAGTCACCATTAGGGTATGGCAAATCTAGTGTTTATTGATGATGGCTGCTAATTAAAGTAATTTTTAAAACAGTATATAACAGTATTGTTAAGTAGAATGTTGTTAGGCTGTCTCATGTTATCTCTTATATCTGGATGAAGGCTATGGATTTCCCCTTTTAAGCAATGAACTTAAGTTTATACATTTTAATAGTAGAAATATAAATATTATAATATTTTTCTTAATTTAGATGCAAACAAATATATATGCAGTGTGTTGTTGAAACAATTATCTCATTTCACCTTTGTGGCAAAGAGTTTAAATTTTTTTCCCTAAGGATTGAAAAGTAAGAACTGTAATTTATGATGCATAGATTCATTATATAAGTAAATTTTTAAATAAGAAAGTTATTAGATATAAATCATTTCAAAAATCTGAGTAAAAAATTTTATTCTTGTATATTGGCAACAAATGTTAGAAATTAAAATACTATAAAATGAACCATTTTAAACAACAAAAATTTAATATATATGTACATATATAATACAATATGACTGAAACTTCTGGATAGAAAAGTTATAAAAATTATTTAGAGAAATTTAAAAAAACATAAAATGTAGGAGTGTAACATGTTTATCCATTAGAAGATATAATAGTATGAAGATACCAATTTAACATCATCCCATTCTAAATTGCCCCTTTTATGTTTTAGAGAATGACAAAATGATTTAAAAAGATGCCTTGACATGAAAAGGATATGTATATATCTACACACATAGGTAATTATTATTATTAGGTAATTATAGTATTATAAAGATGTCATTGTAGAGCAGAGGGAAACAGGAAATCTTTTCAATAAATAGAATGGGGTAGCTGACTTAAAATTGCAGAAAAAGAGGGTGAAACTAGCCCCTAACTCAAAATAAACATGAATAAATTCCTGGTGGACAATACATCTAGATATGAAAGATAAACAATATTTATATTTACTATATTTGGATAAATTTAGCAATATCAATTACATTAAGTTAAAAATATTCCTTAGGCAGAATTCAAAGATGTTAAAGCATAAAATAAAAGATATTAATTGGACTGTATTAGTGCTGTGAACATTTGTTTCTCAAATGATGCCATTGATATAATGAAATGCCACAGAGTAGAATACCTGACAACAGATATAATCAACAAAGTTAGCCCATCTAGATATAAAGATTCTAACATATCCATAAAGAACAGACTACCCAGTAAAAAGAAAAACAGTGAATAAACTTCTCTAGAGAAAATATTCAGAGTAAATAAATATAAACACTTATTTAGAGTTATCAATTATCAGTCAAATGCAATTCAAAACCTCAATGAAATATCACTACATGTATATCAAAGTGTCTAAAAATATAAAATGTTGGCAAGGATATATGCATTACAGGAAGGAATCAGAACAGCCACTTTCTAAACAATTGGTAATTATCAACTTAAGGTAAAAATATGCTTGTGCTATGACCCAAGATATATCAAACAGAATGTGTGCCTAGGTGTACCAGAAGATAAGTAAGCACGAGGATGTTTGTAGCAACTGTATTCATAGAGACCAAATCTGGAAATGATCAGAATAGTCACTAATGGCAGAATGGATGCATGAGGTGTGATACATTTACACAAATGAATACTATAGAAAAATAAAAACATATCAACTAGAGCTTAAGGTTATGAATATGTTCTAAAGTTAGATTGTGATAATGGTTGTACATCTCTATAGATATACTAAAATTCATTGAGCTATACACTAAAAACATGAATTGTATGGTATTCAAAACATACATCAGTGAAATGGTTTAAAAGTTCTTTATTCATCTTTCACTGTCTGGCTTGTTTCACTTAGCATAATGCTCTCCAGATCCGACCATGCTATCGCAAAGGGTAGGCACTCTTTCTTTCTTTCTGCTGTGTAGTATTCCATTGTGTAAATGTACCATAGTTTTTTGATCCATTCATGTACTGATTGGCACTTAGTTTGCTTCCAGCACTTGGCTATTGTAAGTTGTGTTGCTATGAACATTGGGTGCATAGGTTCTTTTGGATTGGTGTTTCAGGATTCTTAGGGTATAGTGTTGTATGGCAAATTTTTAGCGATTAAAGTTTTAAAGCAGAAAAAAAAATAAAAGTTCATTATTCTGAAAAATATGAGTGACTTGGTACTAGATCTAGAAGTGGCTAAAATTTAAATTTTATTAAAAGTAGATTTAATTTGAGCTGTTATTTTTGGTATAATCAACTTAAAAATAAACTTATCAGCTACCATAGAGGAATTTTAAATTGTATATATTCTAAATTGTAATAATTTTAGTGCCTCTTTTTTATTCTCAAGTGTCCTGGCTTGGATAGTAAATTATGTTGTACTATAATTATCGATCTTTGTTTCCACAATTTTCAATAAAATGAACCTCCTAGAAATAGACATTCTTTTTTATTGCTTCCTTTAAAAATCTGAAATAATATATTACTTGATGTTAGTATGACACATCACTATTTCAAAAATTGTTTTCAATTATCAGTTCATATTTTGCAAATAATATTGAAATATCAATGACAAATATTTTAGCCTGATATTTATAATAAGATAAATGAAACTCAGACTTTAAAATACAAAATGGTAAGCCATGGTTGCACTCTGCTGCCTTAACTGCAACACCACTAGAAAACTGAATCTATCTAGAATCTTACATTTGTATTCATAAAGTATAAATATGAGTTACTTCTTTTAAAAAGATCACATTATTGAATACATTTTCCATAACATTGACCTTATCTAGTTTACAGATTTTGTCCTTTTTTTTGTCTTGTTTCTCTGGCCTTTATTGTGTCACAAAAAATTCTATCACCTCCCCCAAACTACCTTAAGAACTCTGGTTTGGTTTCCATTATATTTATGTTATTTTTTTCCTTCTGCCTCAGTTCATTTTTACAGGATTTTGCTTTTTGCCTTTTATCAGTTTTGAGTTATTTTCCTTTTCTTATAGTGCACTCATTCCTTATTTAAAATAATACTTTTTCATCTAAAATGTCATAATGACTTTAAAAAGAAGACTTTGTCTTGGGTGTTAGGTGTGTGCACATTTCAGGCTATAAATTGTCATCGTATCTGCATGATTGACTTCCAAATGAAATAAACTCAGTGAACTATGTTCTTTTATCATTACAACCTCATATTGAAATTTTAATCTATTCATTCTTGCCTAAAATAACTTTAGATCTTGCTGACTCTCCCATAATCTTCAAAAAAACAATTAAAATTATTATTTACCAATGAATAGTCACCATTTATTGACAACCCTATGTATTCTGCAATTACCATGTATGAATTTGATGGTAAAAAATGTAAATCAGTGCAGCAATTCCAAATCCATTCTGCTTTGAATAAAGTGCATCAATGTCAATTTTTTAGAATTGTGAACCTAGCAGATTGAAGGATTTCTATTTTAATCTACATACAATAAAGTCTAATTTCCTTAGCAGTGTTATAGGAAAAAACAAAGCAGCTTCAACAATCATTTATTATTTGCTTTAGGGTTACTGTTAGTCTTATTTTTTCAAGTGTTTATAATGCCCCTCCTTCCAGTCAGTTAAATAATGCATTTTTATAATATATGAAAAATAAACAAAATAAACTATCTTCTTTATATTCTCAGTTTCAGTTTGTTCTTTAAATTTTGCAAAATATGACTGAACCACCATTCACTTATCAATTACAAAAGTGAAAATTTGCTTCATTATTACATGGGGAAACCAAAATTTTTCAGATTAATGTGTCCCTTCTGACGTTAAATTCCCTCAAAGAATGTGAAACATAAACTAACCTGTGTCACAAAAGCATCTACCACTTAAAAGATTACATAAAGGGACTCTCTCTGCTGTATAAATATCAATTTATGTATTTTTTTGTTTTTAATGAATCTGACCTTGATATAAATATGAACCCCTAAATGTATTTTCTTCCTGATTCTGCATTCTGTCAGAACTTATTCAAGCATAAGTTTTCATAAAGAAACTCCATGCTTGGGTCATTTCTGTGGAAATACGAGTATAAAATAAAATGAGATAGTTTACCAGTTTAAGGTACTCTATGACTTGTGCAGTGTGTGCAGTATTTAGACAGATTGGGGACAGTTAAGAGAAGCTATTGGTTTCAAATAGTCTTCAGGGATAAGAAATAACTGTAATATTCTTTGGCCTTGAGTTTGATTCTGTAAGTTTTATGATAATTTGCTATCTACCAAGTTGCCATATGTGACAGTTAATCAACTAGTCGAATAAAGGCATCAGGGTAGATAGTTCCCATCAGGATGAATTCCCTTGTGCAGTGACCCACTAGCATCATATTTCATGTTTTGAAGCTACTTATTATCATTTCATCTTTTATTTAATGTTTCAACTCTATGGTTCCTGCTATGTCTTTTTACTACACATTTTTAGTGAAAACTAATGTAAAATCACATTTAAAATTTATCTCTGTGATAAAGAAAATATTATTAATTCTCTGAATTCTGGGCAAAGAGAGCATTTAAGCATAAATCTAAAAATAAGATAAAAATATGAACAGTAAAATGACAACAAACTCACAGCCATTAACAACCAAACCTAAAAAACAAAACAAAACAAAACAAAAACTAAGCAAACAACTAGAACAGGAACAGAATCACAGAAATGGAGATCATGTGGAGGGTTATCAGCAGAGAAGTGGGAGGGGAGAGAAGGGGAAATAGTATAGAGAATAAATAACATAAGTGGTAGGTAGAAAATAGACAGGATGAGGTTAAGAATGGTATAAGAAATGTAGAAGCCAAAGAACTTATGTGTATGACCCATGGACATGAACTAAAGGGGAGGAATGCAGGTGGGAGGGTGTGTGCAGGGCAGAGGGGAATAAGGGGGGTGAAATGGGACAACTGTAATAGCATAATCAAAGATATATATTTAAAAAACTCATTTATAAAGCAAGCTGATTTTAGAAAGAAGTTTAATTCCTTATTATATGAAAAGTTCTCTTGTAACAAAAACTTGAAAATCCACCAGGAAAATGGTAATGTACAAATACATGATTTGCCCCAAAATAAATACAAATGGCAAACATATTTTTTTAAAAAAATCATGTCACTATTAGCCCTGGCTGGCATAGCTCAGTGGATTGAGCTCGGGCTGCGAACCAAAGCATCGCAGGTTTGATTGCCAGTCAGGGCACATGCCTGGGTTGCAGGCCAGGTCCCCAGTGGGGACCACATGAGACACAACCACACATTGATGTTTCTCTCTCTCTCCTCCCTCCCTTCCCCTCTCTAAAAATAAATAAATAAAATCTTTAAAAAAATCACGTCACTATTAATCAATAAAATACAAGTAAATATTTCAATACTATTATTTGGCTTCTCAAATTGACAGAGATGTGTATACAGTTAGAGATCTAGAATGAGGAAGTGAGAGAAAGAAACAAAAAGAGAGAGGGAAACATTCTGGGTTGGAGAGATGCAGGAAAAACATAGTCTAATAGTCCAAAAATTAATTAGAAAGTATCCACCATCAAAAAGGAAGTATTCAGTGAAGCATACAGATATTTAGCTTTGTTACAATCTTGCTTTTAAAAGTGAAAGAAATATTTTTAAAAAAGCACACAAAGGTGCAAAGAAAGATTACTTAAATTATTTTGTATTTTGGAGAAAAAAATTAACACATTTTTCTCTGCCTACCATATTCTAGTAAACATGTGATAATGAAAAATATGCTTCAAAATATGCAAAGAAATTATGCTCATTATCTAATATTAATAAAATAAACATCAATTTGTTCTTTATCTCTATATGCATTATATAATCCCATGGTTAATTTAGTTAACTTCTGTATAGTAAAACTATAAATACTTTCTATGTTCTTTATACAGGAGCCCTCACCTCCTTATCCACAGTTTTATTTTCCACAGTTTTAGTTGCCCATGGTAACTGTGGTTCAAAATTAGTAAATGGAAATTTTCAGAAATAAGCAATTCATAAGTTGTAAATTGTACGCTACTCTGGGTAGTGTTATGAAGTCTCAACCTATCCTGCTCTTTTGTCCTGTATATCTACACTGTATACATCCACCAATGTGGATGTTATCCACCAATGTTATCCACCAATTAATCACCTAGTAGTCTCCATGCTATCAGATTAACTGTCACCATATCATGGTGTTGTGTTCATGTAACCCTTGATAATGGTCTCAAAATGCAAAGGTAGTTTACACTTTATTAGAAGAATGTATGTAAAAGCCTAGTGTGTGTATATAAAAAAATACATAGAGTCTGTCTGGAAAAAGTCCAGCCATTGTTAACAGGAATGGTTTGTGAGACATCAACATAACCTGGCAACCAAGGACAGTGGACTGGAATGCACATCCATGAACAACAACAACTTCACTGTACTAATCAGTGGTGAGGTAGATGCTATTGAGTGACCATGAGTACTGTGTGGCTGTTGCATTCAAAATGACTGAGAGAGTAGAGTGACAAATCTGCATCAAATTTTGCATTAAGCTTGAACATTCCTCTGCAGGAACTATTCAGATGATTCAGAAGGTGGCAGCTATGGGCAACTGGTGATTGATAGCTTAATCATGACAATACACCCGCTCATGCATCACGTCATGTGCAGAGTGTTTTGGAGAAACATCAAACCACCCAGGTAACTCAGCTCCTCCACAGTGTAGATTTGGTGCCCTGCAACTTCTGGCTTTTCCCAAAACTAAACTCATCTTTGAAAGAGAAGAGATTTAAGACTGCCAATGAAATTTAGGAAAATACAAAAGGACAGCTAATGGTGATTAAGAAAACTGTGTGAGGGTCCAAGTTACCTACTTTGAAAGGGACTGAGGTGTCACTGTCCTATGTACAATGTTTCTTGTATCTTGTATCTTCCTCAAAAATTTTCTCTTTTTCATAGTACATGTCTTGATACCCTCTGGTCAGACCTTGTATATATTATTTATTTCAGTTCTGTCCTCAATTTCAGGCATTCATTGAGACATGAAATGTATCTCCTGCAAATAAGGGGATACTACAATATATTTCTACATTTTCTAATCTCTACAATTGATGTGTTACTTTTCTATTTAGAAAAAAATTAAAGTAATAAAATAACTTTGTTGACATAGCATTAAATACTTATTTTCTTCAGATACTATGTGAATTTATCCTCTCTCTACTTGCATTTTTACAGAAATAGGTTATTTATCTCTAGAAAGATATCTTTGATGAAAGCTCATAAAGATTACATCAAATAATTTATAAATATTTTCTTTTAATTTATAAGTTAATATGCAAGAAATTTGTGAAAACTAGATTATATTAGATTTATAAAATTGTTGGCTCATCTATAAAACATGGAGGACAACTAAATTTTTGGATATCATTTTTTAATTAAATCAAGTAAATACTTTTGTGCACCCTTTTGATGCTTAAAGGATGATCTGAGTATTTCATTCATTTAAACATAATAAAAGTAAATTTGAGGGCATTTGGCTTCTTGAGTCCAGTCTTCCAAGCATGAAGTCATATGACCCATTATCTTCCTTCATACAACTTTGCTGCAGTATGTGCAAACAATGGAAATTATGATTGACATCTTTTCATTATTTGGCTGTCTTAAATTATGCATATATTTCCAAATTTATATATATATTTATTCACTGCTCTTTGAAAATTAAGAAAAGTAGTATAATTTCTGTTGAAAGTGAACTTGAAACTTTTAAAATGCTATTTTCAGATTCATCCCTAGTAAGCTAGTAGTAAACTCTAGGCAAGACCTTTATAAATAGACAGACTCTGGCCATCCTTCCAGCTAGCTGACCGAGTTGCTTTAATAGGGCCAGCTAAGATCAACAGATGATGTCCTAGATCAACAAAGCTACCCAAATAACTTGTAGGCTCATGAGAAATAATAATTTTTGTTTGTTTTAAGCCATCAAAGTTTTAGAGTGAGCTGTTATAGAACTAGCTGACAGCTTTATTAAATAAAACACGTTTCTAAATTCTTAAAACTATCATATTTAATTATCTTTCTAATTTTAATTTAACACACTCACAAGATATCTTATACACTTTTGACAATATGTCCTCATGTTCAGCCTTTAATAAGCTATTTTAAACACCCCAGTGCTAGAGCCTAAGAGAATATACTTGGGGCTAACTAACAGCCACTTTTAGTTATAATAGCTATGTAATCACAAATTTAGGTTCAATATGTAAAAAACAGAAAGTGCTTTCCTTTTGAGGAATATCATAAAGTATAGGTAATACTTCATCATCCAGAAATGAATCAAACAAGCTTTCATGTTGGCTATGCCCATTTTCCCTACTAATGCCCACTAGGGAAAGCATTGACATATTCCCTATCCTGCTCTCTTAGTGTTTACTCCCACTTGTCCCAGATCAAGGGTCTCTCAGAGAGCACTAAATCCCAAACTACTGATTTCAGTCTAGAAGATGAATGTATGCCTGGTGATAGCTGTGATTTTACTGATTTTTCTGACCCAGAAAAACTAGAAGCGTGTACTAAATAGACTATTTGGAGAATGGAGGTTTTCTTTCTTTACAACAACAACTAACAATGACAACAGCATAGCAGTTATATATCCTCAACATTTTACCAATCAGTAATTTAGAACATTTTAGTAATACCTTATCTACTTAAGTATTAAGTAGAAGTCTATTAACTTTATTGAGTAAAAGCCAATTGCCTCAATTTTACAAGTGAATAGGTTCACAAGTCTTTTAAAAATTATATCAAGAAATGTTCCTAATGACCATATTTGGGTGGGGTGAATACTTATTCCCCAAGGCTGCCTTCTGGAAATGTGAATGTTGGAAGCAGCATCCTGAGAACAGAAATGAGGTAGACCTGTGTACTAGGCACCAGTGACCTACTTTAGGGTAGAAAGGTGAAGTGCCCCTGTAATTCAGCTTGTTGATTGCCTCTCACAGCATTCAACTCTCAAAGTCTGTCATGTGGCTAATATGGTGAGTTTTAAAGCAATTTATTTAGGTCAAAATGTTTAGTAAAAACTCATTAAAATTAAAATATATACTTGAGAAAGGTAACACATTAAGTCATAGAACATATTAATAATTTAACATGTATTATGCTATTCTAAGCTTCTCATAATTCATCTGTTGACACAGCACTTAGAAGTTGTATTCACTTGCATTCTTAATAACAGGCTTCTCAAACTTACATTATTCTAACTCAATTTTTGATCTCCAACCTCTACCTTGTTTTCCCTTATTATGGACTCAATCACTTGTCCCCCCCAAATTCTTATGTTGAACACCTTGTCCCCAATATGATGCTATTAGACAGTGGAGGATTTGGGAAGCAATTAGTTTTAGATAAGGTCATGTTAGAAATAGTGTCCCTATAAGAAGAAGACAGCAGAGCATCTATTTGCCCCATTTGAGGACACAGCCATCAGGACTGTAAGAGGACAGAAAGAAACCATCTGTCATCTAGGAACATTGTACTCACCAGAACCCACCCATGCTTACACCCTGATCTCTGGGACTATGAGAAAATAAATCTCTGCTGTTTAAGCTACGCAGTCTACGCTATTGTGTTATAGCAGTGTGAACTGATTAAGACACCATCCACTGCCCCAGTTTCCTAAGCCAAGAACCTGAGTCATCCTTCATTCTTTTATAGTTTTCATATCCTATATCTAAATCAATAGCAAATTTATGCAACTACTTTCTTATTATTTCCATGATTAAACCTTTCAATGGCTTGCCCTGCAATAATTATGCAATCTAAGCTATTCATTTTAATCAGGATCTACCTCTCTCCAGCCCTTCCCTTACTCTCTTCCTGATTCACACGCTCCAGTCACATGAGCTTTCCTGATTCCCGCATTACAAATCCCACTCCTAACTTGGGATTCTGAACTTGCTCCTTTGCCAGGCAGGCTATTCTTCAATTTTAAGTTGAGTACATATTTCAATAAAATATGTTTACACATATAATGTGACAAATGTAAAAAGGGAGAAATTATATTCACTAGTAATACCCCCCCACACACACATACAGATTGGGAAATACAGTCACTAGTCAATAGTTAAGTTATCCAATCACACATTCTTTCCATAAGTGCACATTCAGTAATGACAATATCTGAAGGAGAAGAGTGGATTTCATATTAGGAAGCAAAGACAATTACATAATATAGAGTCTTATCCTTAAAGAAATTAGTCCTGGTAAAGAAACAGACATGAAAATAAATGACTAAAATGCAATGCAGCTAAGCACTCAAAAATAAACATGCTCATAGATTAATATGGAATCATGAGAGGACACTCCCCAGAATTAAAATATTGTGGGGAAAGAGAGCAAGTAATTTATCAGCTGAATCTTTAAAGATGTTAGCACAACAAAAGAAGAGGGAATGATTCTATGTAAGGCGCCAAGATGAGAGGCAAAATTACACAACAAAAAGTACACATAAGAAAATCTGATTAGGTAGTGCCTTGTCTTCTTCATTTATTTGTTCATTGATCATTTATTCCCTAAACAAATATTTAAGTAGCTCATATGTGCCATGCAGTGTACTTCAAACTAAAGAGCTTGATCTTTATTCTGTATATGGGAATAACAGATTTTTATAATGGTTTTTGTTTTAAGATACATTACTCTGGCTTTTTTGTGAAGGTATAAATTGAAGGGTTTAGGACTGCAGGAAGCCAAGCTTTTAATAATCCAAAATTGGTAATTGTATGCATAAGGTCAGTGATAATAGAGAGAGTGAGACAGATTTAAGAAATATTTAGAAGAAAACATTAACAGACTTTACAAGTGAGAGAGGCCTGTAATTATCAGCTGTAAGAGGTAAGCAAGGAGAGTTTATTAATCTTTGCCTTTTATCAGTTCCTTAATATGAAAGACAACAGTTCTACAAAATGACATGATCTTTCGAGTCTAGCTGCTTTAGCTGAACTCCCAAACCAGGGGAAAAATGAATCTGTTTCTCTTTTTCTCCTTTCCATGTTGTCCTTACACTGGTTTCACAGACCTACACACTTCTCTCCCCAAAGGAGAGCTTCTGTGACCCTCACAGAGAACTTGTATGTATGTACATGTTTGTTAGACACTGCAGGTCAAAGAGGAGAGAAAAGACCCCCACCCAATCCTGTCATGGTTCATTAGTCTGTACCTCTCTCAGTGGATACCTCATAAGATTTAATGAGATAAAAAGAACTATCTGATTATTTTGCATTTTCACAGCTTGGGTTTTTATGTAATACCCTTGCTGAACATGGACCAAGAAGCAGGTATTTAATCTACACTTTGTCCTTTGGCTCAAGTCTAACTGAAGAATTCAAGATAACCTAGGCTTTTTATTCACAATCACTAAAGACAAAAATGTATAATCACTGTGTTATGAGTTTGATTTACAAATGCATACATTTTAATCCTCACCCAAGAATATGATTATATATTTGAAAGAGAGGGAAAGAGAGGGAGGGAGAGAAACATTAGTGTAAGAGAGAAAAATCAATCAGCTGCCTCCAGTACTTGACCCCAACTGGGGATCAAACCTTCAACCTAGGTACATACCCTGACCAGGTATCAAACTCATAACCTTTGGTGTATGGGATGATGCTTCAAACAACGGAGTGACCCAGCCAGGGCATATAAGCATGTTTTAATATACACATATGAAAACAAACTGGCTTGCTTTATGAAGATAGACGTGAAGTCCCAATAAATTACTTGAACTTAAAAATACTAACTTAATTTTTAAACAGAATATGTCAGTATAATTTTTCTAATAGAAAGTATCTTATAAAATATTATAATGGCTATATTATTTTTGATTAATAAATTATTTTAATTCAATTATTTATAAGTTCAAATAAGATTACATTGACAAGTTCAAAAATATCTTGCTTATCTACAAACATAATAGTACTCTTACACATATAAATATACTTGAACTCCTAATAAATATTTATTTCTACTATAATATGAAGAAATGCATAAGTTAAAAAATTCAAATTGTGTGTAATGGGTAAATTTTATATATTTTTCTCTTCTCAGATAACATTGTTACTTATCATTTTGTTTTATTTATAAGTATTCTAGAAAAAAAATTAGGTACATCTAATTTAACTATTTCCTTTCCAGAGAACCTTAGGTTAAGCAGCTGTGCAACTAGAAAATCTGGAGTACATCTGTAATATGAATATAAAGATATTTTAAGTTAAATAATTTCCAAAGTTGTTCTGTTGTCTAAAAATTTAATATTGGATATCACACCAAAATCTACAATTGACTTACCATTAATGAAAAATAAAAATATTTTACTCTCAAAGTGTATTTATTTAATCATATAATTGAGACTACATCTTTAAGAGTAGAATGTTACACATATAATAAAGATACCATTTTCAACCTATTTGAATAAATAATATTAAATATTTTGTCAATGAACATTGATACACGCATTTTAGTTAGTATTCCAATTGTATTTCAATTGGAAATTGAAATAATTTCATAATTTATGAAATATCATAATTTAATGAACTTCAGGGAATTTGAAGGTTGTAAAGGTACTAAATTATATTTTTCCTCTGTGTTCTAAAGGTAAATGTAATACCAGTATGCTAAAATCTATTTTACTACATAAGTATTTCTTAATAATTAAAGGCATTCAACAACCATAAGCTTTCAGTATGTAACAGATTACTATGCAACAAAGAACAATGTGATCTCTAGACAGTCCTTCTGTGTGGAGTTCCATTGGTGGTACATTTTGGAACATTGTGATATAAAAATGAACAACAAAAAAATTTCATCATATTCTCTTGGGTATTGTACAATGCAAATTTTATCAGTTCTTTTCTAAGGCAAAACACAAACCTCTCACCTATTAAACATGATAAATTAACATAAAAAATACACTGGAGCCCAAAGACAAAATGGAAGAGATAGTGTTACTCACTGGGAAGTCAAACACAATGGAAAAAATTGAATTATTTTACTTTGTTATTCCTGTGCAACAAAAGAGACATTAAAAATTAATCACACACATTTTCTTTATTTGTACTTTCATTCTACTTAGGGAAATATATTCTTTCATGCACTGAATAAATGTACCCCCCACAATGGTAAAATTATATATATTAGGTTAATTTTTTCTATTAATATTTGATACAAATTTGAGTTATTTTATTTAGAAAAATCTTTCAAAATATTTCTAACAAAATTGGAAACATAATATCTAAATTGCCCTCACACCAAAAAAAAAGTGTGGGGGGCTAGGGTTGACAATGAGAAGATAATCAGCTTTATAAAAGGCCAACGGAAGGTAGTTTAGTTTTACAAGTACAGCTGTGGTTCCAAGGAGGTGATAGAAGAAAAAAAGATGTTTCATGTTATGAAGAACTGCAGTTCAATAAATGTCTTACATTTCCATAGTTAAACATTTCAGCATCGTTTTTGCTCCAACTCAATTATCCCTTCCCAAAAGATCTCTGCAGGTGTGACAATCATGTTTCTACTTTACGCAGACTAACCATCAAGACCGAACTTCCCAGTGTCATACACAAACCACACTGGATAAAATTTAAAAATTTATCCTTAAAAATGTAAACCACTAGAGAATGAGAAAATTGTAAGAATTCCCCAAACTATAGGAAATGCAATTTGAGAGACATGAGAAAATGCTAGACTGAATTAGGAGCTTCTGTTGAGCTTTGATGTAAGGTAGCTCAGAGTTATTGTTTTACTGGCCTAATATCACAAATGCAGTAGAGCATGGACAGGAGGTTCAATTGGAAAACTCTCCTTAAAGTGGGAGCTGTGGAAAGGCTTTATTTAAAATTTAAAAATACATAAAATGCAGAAGGAGATATTTAGGATTCTCTCTCTTGTCCCTAAAAAGAAAAAAAAAAACACTATCTTGGGTTTTTCTAAACACAGTCTATTGTCAAATATGCTTGACATCAGAATTGATTATTTAGTGTTCACATTATGAGCTAAAGATTTAGCTTAAAGAGGTTCTGGGTGGTTCCTTGTGCCCACTTACCTAAAAGAAGCAATGTGAGTAGTCTCAGGAAAAAGGAAGTTTTAATAAAGTCTTCAAATAATCTAAAAAATTTATTTTTAAGAATGGATGTTTCACAAAAATAATGAGCATACAAGGAAAAAAAGATATCTTGAGTGTGAGTTAACTGAAATAAAAATGTCATAATCAGAATGAAAAATACTAATCAGAAGCATAATATAAAAGTACATTTGATATGCTTAGAGAAACAAAAGATGACTTTAAAAATGAGAAAGTAGAGAATATCAGAAAGGTTTAAGTAGATTTCAAAGAGAAGCAAATATATTAAAAAATTATATAAATTTATGTGTGTGTTAAATATAATATGCATCCATATATAATATATATTAAATATATAGTAGAATAAAAATCAATGTTTCTGAAAACGATGGGAGAAATTATCAGAACCAACCATATAACTTTGACTCCTAGATATAACATCATAGATATATTTTTTACATCACTGAATAGTTGACAAAATGACAAAGTATTACTAGGTTAAAACCCAGAGTAAGAAAATTTCTTTCTCTGAGAATAATTGCTGAGATGGGAAAATTTGAATATGGTATTGAGAAGTAAAATAAAATCACATAGCTTACAGAATATAGGAACTATTTAGAGAATTATCTCATTCACAGTGTTAAGATCAACTGGGAGTTGACCAACCTTCATAAAGAACTAATAGCCAACATGTAACTCAACTGATCTTAGAAAACTTTAGCCTTAAATTTGGTTTACAGTTGTCTTATATTAGAAGTGCCCTCAGTGAAATGTCAGACAAATACATCTTATTCTTTAGGCTTCAAATTATGCTTTCAAATATATATACATATATTTTTTCTACTTCAGTAATATGCACACACAATCAAAGCAATAAAGCCCCTCAAGAAAAGAATTCAGTGTAAGTTTACAGAAACAGTCAAAGAACAAACAGAAAAAATATTTTGAATATTAAATTATTAGACATAATATAAAAAGCTATTTTAATATACATAACATGTGTATATAAAATTCATTTAACATATGTGAATATATCTTGAAGGGAGGAGAAACTACAAAAATAAGAAACTTAAAAATTTTATCAACTAGCTCATCTACAAGTGAAAAACCACTAAGTAAATTAAAGTATTATGGTTTTACAATTAGTTACACAAAATGGAAAATATAATTAGTAAACTAGAAGACAAATCAATGAAAATTATCCAGATTTGAGAACACAGATTTATACCTATGGAAATACAATGAAAATAGAAAACAAATTTTTAAGGTTTAATATACATTTAAATAGAAATGCAGAATAAAAGAAAGAATGGGGAAGAGAAAATAGGGAAAGATAATCACTAAGAATTTTTAGAACTGAAAAAAATAATGAGTGTGGGAGGTGGGGGTGGGTAGGGCAGGACAGAGTATCGGGGGGGAAATGTGGACAACTGCAATTGAACAACAATAAAAAATTAAAATAGTTATATAAATAAATCATGAAGCTAAAGAACTAAAGTTTCTAATTAATTTTAAAAGGATAAATTTTAAAAACCCACAGATAGACATAGGGCAATAACACTGCAGAAAACAAAATATAATGACAAATTCTTTAAGGCACAAAGGTGGGGAACAGATAGATAGTCAGTAGTGAACAGTCGGTGGGCTAGACTCAGAGCATAGAACACACTTAGAATAGTAATAGAACTATACATAAAACATATACAAATACATTAATTTTTATTTATTCTGTTGAATAGAATGTTTAGCAAGGCTTTTTTTTCCCTTTTTATTTAATTTATTGGGGTAATGCTGGTGAACAAAATTACACAGGTTTCAGGTGCACAATTCAACAATACATCATCTGTACACTGTATTGTGTGTTCACCACCACCCCAAGTCAAGTCTCCGTCCATCAGCACCATTTATCCCCCCAGTACTCTCCCTAGCTTCCCTCATCCTTCCTATCCCGGGCAATCACCACTCTGTTGTCCATGTTCATTACTAGTTTTTTCTATTTTTTTTTCTTTTTTCTTAATCCCTCCATACCCCCAACCCAATTCCCCACCAGCTGTCAGTCCACTCTCTGTCTATGCGTTTGTCCCTATTTTGCTTGTTTGTTCATTTGCATTAGATTCCACATATGAGTGAGAATTATAAGATCAGATAGAACTAATAAGAAGTCAAAAAGTTTGAAAATAAAACATCACTTATGATATTAAAAATAAACAGTTTAGAAATAATTCCAACAAAGGTTATAGAAGAACTGTATTGTAAAGAATTAAGGAGTTTTATAAATTATCAATAGAAAACAGCATTAAGAAAATATCTGTATTTCTAAAATTGATGTAGGGATTCAGTTAAATGTTAGTGAAACCCTCATCAGGTATTTTATTAAAATTGACAGGCTGATTCTAAATTTTAAAATTAGAGAAAACAGCAAACTAAAAACAAAATTTCCCTAGAAAAGAAGTCTAAGGAGGGAAAGAATATATTGTATCTTTTTATTTAAAAACCATCATGGTATTGCTGTTCAAGTACAAATAGATGAACTTACTTATTTATAAAAATATAACAGAAATTACATTATACATAGATTATAAAGAAGATGAGCGATACTTATAGTTTTGCTTCTAAACTGTTTCACTTTTTTATTCTTTGACTATTTATAAGAATTTTTCCCCTTTTCTTTGGTTTCCATGAAAATTACCATGCTTGACCTAGTTGTGTTTTTTTCATATATCTAACTTTCATTTAATCATTTTGTTGATTGATACTGCTCAGTAAATTTTGATAATTCTCTGCCATTATGTCATCAAATATTTGTTATATTTTATGCTTTCTTCTCTGAGATTCCAGTTTCAAGTATGTTATACCTTTCACTATGTCCACCATTATCACATATACATTTTTTATATAGTCTTTATTTTCTACATGCTTCCTTCTCAATAGTTCTTCAGTTTTATATTCCCATTTTCTATTTCTTTCCAAGCTTTGACTAATGTATTAACCTGATCCTTCAGGTTCTTAATTAAAGTTATTTACAATTTTCAACTCTAGAATTTCCATTTGATTTTCTTTGAAAGATCAAGACCTCTGCTAAAATTATTAAAATCCTCTTGATTTTTCAACACATTAAGCATAATTTTATTTTTTAAGGTATGTATTACCTTCTCATCTAGATTTCCAAAGAATCTGTCTCTAATAATAAATTATCTTTCTCTATATGTGTGATTATTTTTGAATAATTGCTGGGCATTATAGATAAAACTAATAGAGATAATTTGAGTCTTCACAGAGAATTTATATTTTCTTCTCTCAGATGATGAAGGCCAATAGCAATTCCAAATAAAATTAATCTTGCTTAGTTTAGAGATAGTTTGAAACTGTGCTTCCAACTTAGTAAGGGTGGTTTGCGTCCAGTAAACTTGTACATGTAAGATATAGCACTTTGCTTTTTCTTTGTGATGTCTGTTGGGTCCCTCAGTGCTTTCACTGCTTGTTGGTTTCCAAACTGCAGTTTTTGTCTTTTAAACCTTGTGAGTCTGTTCAAAGTTTGTATCAAATTCTAAGCCTCATATAAGAAACAAGCCTTCCAATGTTTAGATAAAATTTTGGGTTTTTTTCTCTCAGATTCTGACTCTGTAACTCATTATTACCTTGCTAGCTGTGTATCTTACAACATATATTTTTCAGTGTATAGTTTCCAGCTTTTCTATTTCTTCTTATTACATAGGTTTGTTCAAGTTATCTAATGTATTTTTTATAAGATAGAGAACTCTGGTAACTTTTCTTTATATTTGAAGATCAGACGCTATTTGTAACTCTCCCTCCAGTTGCAGTCTCTTTTACATACTATATTTTAAGGCCATAAATGACTATAGGTTAAAATTTTTCTGTTTTTATTATAAGTTTATTTTTGTTACTACATGGGCATCCAAATACTATTGTTTCTAATATATATTAATGATTTTGTTGAAATATGGACACATTTTACTAATTTTAACCATTGACATTGCTGCCCAAGTCTACTGATTGGTTTCAACAGAAAAATGTGTACTACAACATCTTTTGCTGACCTCTTCATTTTCTTAAAAACCAATTTACTTGCAGATAGAAACAGAAAGGCAGGGTGTACATACTGGTGGAATTATGAAACAAAGATTAATGAACAGAGCTTGTCAAAGATTTGCTGAAGTCAAGTATTTTGCACAGGCTGCCTGATACAGCAGTCATGCATTCATTCACTCTGTAGAGTTTAGGACATAAAAATGGAATCCTGCCAGATGAGTGAGCTAAGGAAAGGCGAGTGCTTGAATGGTAGCAATGCGTCCCACATACTTCACCTTAATAAAGTCTGGCAAGTCACCCTTCTTAGTTCTCATTTTCCCTCTGTCAGCTGAATGTGGTCACATTTCTAAGAGATAAAGCATAGGAGTGGTATGCAAAGTACTTTAGCCTTTAATTTACTCTGAGCTCTCTGTTTGACTTTCCAAGCATACTTGCCATGGTGCCAACAAGCAATTTAAGAGAAATTATTCTGCATTTAAAATACTAACTATAGATACATTTAAATTATAACATAAACTATAGTTCCAATTCAGAGCACTAGTATAATAGATTTCCACTATTTGTTGATATCAAATGGAGTCATTTTTTGAATACTGGAAAGCAGGATTTTAAGCTTTTATTGTAGCAAGATATTCTCTTTTACACATACAAAGAGAACTGTATACAAATTAGCTTCTAACTAAAATATTAGTGGCTTGCTTTGGATGTCAAGACATCCATGTAGTGGTAACTAATTATTACTTCAGTATTCAGGGCCCTCCAAATTCCTAATATATCCTGTGATACCATTTTTTTGTTGGTCAAAAGAAATAGCAAGAATACTTGGCAGTAATGAAAATTTTCTCTATAGGGCAAGACATTTGTTATCTAGAGTAGAAAACAATGTTTTAAAGGAAAATCCAGTTCTCCATCTAAGAATCATCTCTGCTTTTAGGGTTATTCCATTCCCGAATATTTACTTGTCATGTGGAAAGAAATACTCAGTTTCTGTTTTGATATTTTAATTAAAAGTATCATATTCTCAAATAAAATTGCATATTCTACCATTTTGATGATACATTGACATTTTGTGTGATTCAACTTATTTACTAGAAATTTAAAAATTTAAAGTTAAATTTAAATGAAGTTAGAAATATTTGTGATTAGATGAGAACAAGTTTTAACTCTCCCTGAGTCAACTTTAAAACACTGTTTACACACTTTCAGATTTAGTTTTTAAAATTTTGTGTCAGAAGTAGATGAGGAGATGACAAATCTGGTGAAGTTAGAAAACAAACCATAAAATGTAAAAATAAGAGAAGATAGTAGTTATCAAAGCAATGATGCCACTGAGCTATTTATGAGTCATGGCTGCTGAGTCATGAGAGATTTGAGAGTGTTGCACAGAAAGTTTTCTGGCAATTGTTTTTCTGAATGATAAGATAAACCTTTCACTTTGGATTCCAAGAAATAACTCTGTCACTAAAAATAATAATAATACAATAATAAAAATTTAACTCTTTCCATTTTCCCAAGCATCCTTACACTTAGTTTAAGCAAATAAAAAGTTGATCTGGAGAAAAAAATATACCCACCATTGCCCAGAGAGTGACAGCAATCTGTTAATAGGTGAGTAATATAAAAAGGCTGGTGGTCACATAAAAATTTTAAGTAGTTTTTTGACTTGTTTTGTTTTTGTTTTTGTGTGTGGTTTTCTTTTTTGTTGTTGTTGTAGAAATTCTTAAAGCATGTATTAAATTTATGAATGTAGATTATGAATCTCTTGAAGAGGGCATAAGATATGAACAATATTTAATATGGTAAGTGTTTATAAACACAATGTGGTAGGAAGATTCTTAAGATGCCCCCCAAGATTCTAGTCCCCTGCTGTACACACACTTTTTCCCTGTTATTAAATCAAACACTAATGTAAGTTCTGCTTTGAAAGGTTTTTGCAGTTGTAATTAGGGTTCCGAATCAGTTATCTTTAAATTAGGAAAATAATTCCGGGGTTCTGATCTAGTCAAGTAAGGCCTTTAACAGCAGAGTTTTCTCTAGTCTGTTGCAGAAAAGGAAATGAGATGTTTGAAGGACAAGAAGGATATGATGTGCCATTGTCGGCCTGAAGATAGAGATGTCCACATGGCAAGGAATGCATGTGGGCTCAAGGACTTTAGTCCTTCATAAGGAATTGAATTCTAGCAACAAGAATGATCTTGGAAGCAGTTTTTTTCTATCTTCAGATGAGAATCTAGCCTGGCCAATGCTTTATTCCAGTCTTATAATACCTTGAGCAGAAAACCCAGCCACACATGCGATTTCTGACCAATTGAACTGTGAATTCAATCACATGACAACCAAGGGTGCTGGGCAATGTAATCATGCTGTGAGTCCACTTAGAATGGGAAACAATTTGGGGATAATATAAACATTTCTGTCACAGTATAACTTTCCATCTATCCATGCCACAATTGAGTTGTTAGTTCTCTTAAGTCATTAATTTTCTTCATTCTTTAAGAATTATATATGTATGTTACCTAAAACATTTGTATAGAATCTATGTATAATATTCTTAATGTCTCAAAAATGAATACTATGATAAAGGAGACATTATATCAATCTGACAGGAAGTCAAGATATGTTGCTAAATATTTTAACTAAAAAATCTAGTTACTTAAATTTTAAGTAGGAAAATGTAAACAAGGTAAATGCACATTGTATGTTCATATTTATTCATTCATTTATTTAATTATTGGTCACTAATGCCTACCATCCAAGAATGGGTTTAAACTATGTTTAATTTCAAAAAATGTAAAAACAAGGAAGGAAATTACTTTTATTCCTTACCTCAGCAAATGGTAATACTGTTCATTGAGTCTTTTGACTGTAATCCTATCAAATCTATCTCAGATATGCTTTTAAAAATCTGTTCTCTCTTCTTTCCTCTCATTCATTGCTGTCTTCATTTAGGTCATCATATCTATCACTGCAAATATTGCTGGAAATATTGTAAAACAACAAGTTTATTTAGCTCCAGTTGACTTATGTTGCCATTTCCAATCATCACACTTAAAATGCAAATGAATCATTTACTTACCAGTACTAAAATCGCATTGGCACCCTGGGCTTATAGACTAAAATTTAAAAAAAACACCAACTAGATAGAAAATGTAGGCATATGTCTTATAGCATAACTCCGATCCATACTTTTCCAACCTTCTTTGCCACCACTCACACTAGTCTTCCTACCCCATCTTTCACTTTGCCATCCATGAAACGTTTTCCCATTCTCTGGCCATGTCGGTGTCTTTCCTAGTACACAGATTGGCACAGTTGGCCTTTCACTGCCTGGAATGGCCTCCCACCACTGCTTTGTGTATTGAAGTCCTATTATCATTGAAGATTCATCACAAGTATTACCTTCTCATTATGACATCCTTTGTAATGCCCACGAAACACTAATTCCTCTGTCTTTTGTGTTTCCTTGGAATGGCATACATACCTAAATATAATCATTTTATTTACATTGAATTATAATTTATTGACTTCTGGGTCTTTTATCTCACTCTAATAGGTAAAAATAAGTTCAAAGATCATTTCCATCTATTTTTTTCCTTAAAACCTAACATGGTGCCTGATATAATGGAAGTAATGACAAATATTTGTTAAATGAATACATACATACATATATATATATCTGTTGAGAAACAATAGTGTAGTGAAACTCAGTCTTTATATGTAAACTGTAGATTTAACATTTGCAACTTTTTATTAATCAAGCCTATTTTTATATTCTAGTTTGAGTACAATAGCAAGGAGAAAAGGAAATTTTGTGAATAACATTTATTCATAGTCATACATTTTCTTAACTGGATTGTTGGGTCTGTTGAAGTAAAATACTCCCTCCTCTACCACTAATTGTGATTTGTGCCTTCTTATTATGCCAATAATAAGGAAATTTTTAAATATAGTCTATATTTTTAACCTTAAAGACATTAATAGAAAAATCTGTGGGTTCTTGTGAAAAAATAGTCACAAAAGATCAAAATTAACTCAG
The DNA here is from genome assembly GCA_028533065.1 of Trachops cirrhosus. Classification (NCBI taxonomy): domain Eukaryota; kingdom Metazoa; phylum Chordata; class Mammalia; order Chiroptera; family Phyllostomidae; genus Trachops; species Trachops cirrhosus. The sequence goes on from CM052539.1 coordinate 126,243,696, forward strand.
GAATTGGTGAAAAATGGAAACTTTAATGTATGTTTATAGGAAGTGCTTCAGACTTTAGAAACTTTTGTAATTAGAACTTTTCAAAACTTTTGTTATTTATTGTATATAATATATTTTAAGGCTTAGATTTATCTGTCTTTGGGACAGTGAGATATTCATGATTGTTGGAAACTACACAATTTATTAGAATATTTCTAAAACTTGCTTTGGTTCCAGCAAAGTTCTAAAAGTATAATTGGTGTCCTCCCCAAGAACATGTACGATTTCTTTACTTTTCAGCTCTAAGAACTCATGTAAGAAGGCTGCGAGTCCACCCTGTAAAGATATAAGGAGGTGGCTGATGGTGTGGGGACAAGGCAAATATCTCCCCTGCCTGCCAAACTTTTTTTCTTTCCTAAAGTGTCTTTCCTAAATGGTTACTCCTAAACCAGATCCTCTTAGTTGTGGTGTAGGAAAGACAAAGTGGTGGTAAGGTGAGATAAATAATATGAGTGCTGATATAGCCTACTCTAGAATGTCAGTAAAGAATACCTTCCTTTACTGGTTCCAAAAGTGTTTGTGATTATTATAATTTTTAAATAAATACTGAATTAGATACATTGTTATATCTAGTATACCACTGTAAATATCAGTTAATGTTTTTTCATCTTTCTAAATAAAAGTGTGTTTTCCTTTTGAGTGCTGGCATAATGTACTGAGCACAGAAGTGTATCTATAAGACTAAACTGATTTTACATTATAGCAATTCTTTTCTCTAAAATTAAATGTTATCAAATAGCTAAGTTGATAAAACTCCCAAGTAACTTTTAAAGATTAATCTATTTTTTAAATATTATAAATGTAACAAATAGTATTAACTAAAACTTTTAAGATAAAGGTGTAATTTAAAAATTTTAATGAAAAAGTGATTTTCAGTTATATATGGATCTTATCATCAGTTATTACTCCTATATGCCCATACATTATCATAGTAAATTTTGGCTGCTTATTTTAATATTGCATTGCACACATTTTCTATATTGTCATGTATTATAATATCACTTATGTAACATATCATAAATTAATTTGTGCTTTTCACAATTAACATTTTATGGTTTTAATTTTCAAGTATCATAGATAATATTTCATACATATAAATGTTTTCCTTTAATTTTTTTTAGATTTGCAAAGTGAATTTGAAAAATAGAAAAATACCTATGAAAAGAGTAGGTTGCAAATAAATGTGTTGATTGCAAGATATTTTTTAATATATATTAACTAAAGAAAATGTGTGACTAATGTGATTGGTTCTTAATATATTAAATCAAAACTAATTGTATTAGTTTAGAAACTAATGTAATTTATATTCAATTATAATTTATTATATTAAATATTAATTATATTAGCTTTGGAACTGATACATGAAAGTATGTATTTGTATTCATTTGAAGAAAGAAAATGGAATGAAGGCACAGAGAACTGTCTTTGCTATCTTGGTTGATTTATTTAAACTCTGAAACTTTGCAGTATCCTCTGTACATAAAAGTAACAATGTCTCTTTTGTAGGGTTTTTTGTTTGTTTTGATGATTAAGTTTTTTAAAAAGGCATAAAATGCCCTACTATACTGTCTATTATGTAAAATAGGGCCAAGATATAAAAAACTGGGCACAATTAAAATAATTTTATATGTGTATAATACATGTATTTATCACCTATACATATATATACACATATTTATCAAATATAGGTTAGTTTGCATTCTTGCTTAAGCATACAGTTTACAAATCCATCAAGGCAGAAACAGTACTATGTTCTTATCTATAAAATAATTAAATTAATTAGTAGTCCATAGTTTTTGCCTCTTTATTTTGAAATAATTATAGATTCACAAAGATGCTAAGAGTCAAAGAGCTTGTTTGTAGCTCTCACCAGTTTCTGTCCATTGGTTACATTTAACACACGGTAACACAAACTCAAACCTGGAAAACTGACCTTATAGTTAAATGTCATTTTCTCACATATGTAGGTTATTGTAACAACAACCACTTAAATACAGAACTCTTACATCACCTCAGAGATTTTCTTTGTGCTCTGTAGTCACATCTACTCTCTCCCCACCCATCATCCATAGCTCCTGGAAACCACTCATCTGCTCCACAGATTTACTTTGTCACTTAAAAAATGTTTTGTAAATCAAAAGGCAGTTTATAGCCTTAAGATTATGTTTTTTATTCAGCATAATGCCTTTGAATCTGTCCAAGTTTTTGCATATATTAATCATTTTTTACTCCTAAATTATATTCCATTGTACACATGCACCACAGTTTATTAATCTATTAAAGGACATTCAGGTTGTTCCCAGTTTTTGGCTATTACAAATAAAGTTGCTATGTGTAACTGTGTACCTTTTTGTGTGTACACGAGTTTTCGTGTCTCTGCAACAAATATCCAGAAATCAAGTGCAGAGTCATATCATAAATGCATGCATAGTTTTTTCAGCATGTTTGTAATATTTTATATTCTTGAGAGGAATGGATGAGACACTCAGTTTCTCCACATCCTTACAAACATATATTATTGCCACTACTTTCACTTTAGCTGTTCTAAATGAGTATGCAGTTGTGCAGAAAAATTGACACAGGAGAAATGAGAAGGTTAACTCAGGTTTGCCCTTGGCTGGCAAAGTGGAACTTAGACTATGGGAGAGTTCCCATCATTCCTTGATAAGAATGACTCACTGTACCTAAATTGTTTGTACAGAACAATCTGATTTATGTTGAACACCTGCTTTCCTCCTGTGAGTCTGGACTTGTGATACACACTAGGCAGAGGCTGCCTACATGACCAGCTCCCAGTTGAAAACTCTGGGTACTGAATAATGGGTTTCCCTGAAAGACAGTGTTAACATGTGTTGTCACAACTCATTGCCGGAGAAAGTATGTCCTGTCTGAACTACACTGGGAGATGCCTATTGGAAGCTTGCATCTGATTTCCACCGGAATTCTCCCCATGCATGTTTTTTTCTTTGATGATTTTTCTTGGTATCATTTTACTGTAAGAAATCATAGCTGTGACTTCGACTATATGCTGAGCCGTGTCTGTCCCAGTGAATCAGCAAACTGGGGTGGGCTTTTTGGACTCTGACCCAGAAGCAATGTCTCATGTTAGTCTTGGCCTGCATTTTCCTACTGACTACATGAAACATCTTTTCATGAGCATATTTGCTATTTGCTTATCAACTTTTGTGAAATGTCTTTCATAAGTCTTCTTCATTTTAAAATTAGAAACTTTTTGCTTTTTTTGCTCTCTACAATTGAGTTTGGGAGTTCTTTATATATTGTACTTTATTAGTCTCTTGGATTTATGGTTTGCAGCTATTTTCTCCCAGTCTGTAGTTTCTCTTTTTATCCTCTTAACATGGGAAAGATTTAATCTTGATGAAATTCAATTTATTGATTTTTCATTTGTGGATCATGCCCTTCGATAATATGTTTAAGAATATTTCACCAACTCCAATGTGTTGAGGATATTTTTATATATTTTCTTCTAAAAGGTTTACAGTTTTATATTTTTATTTAAACATATGATCCATTTTAAGTTATTATTGTATAACATGTGAGGCTTAGGTGTACATCTGATTTCTCTGTCTCCATCTGTGGAAAATACTATCTTTCCTCCATTTAATTTTTCTTGCACCTTTAAAAAAAACAGTTGGGTATAGTAGTGTAGGACTACGTCTGGATTTTCTGCTCCACTGAGCTGTGTCTTTCCCTCCACCAATACCACGCAATCCTGATTACTATCAAGGTATGAAAGTCTTGATACAGGGTAAATTGATTTCTCCCACTTTATTTTCATTTTTCAAAATTGTTTTAGCTATCCTAGTTCCTTTGCCTTGACACATAGCTTTTAGAATATCTTACCAAATCTATAAAAAAAAACCTTTTTAAAGATTTCAATAAGAATTTCTTAAACCTGTATAACAATTTAAGAATTGGCATCTTTCTTTTTCACGTTTAGTATTTTAGTATATGGGAACAATATGTCTCTCCACTTATTTATATCTTCTTTGATTTATTTTATCAGAATTTTCCAGTTTTCAATGTATAAGTTGTGGGTATGCTTTATTAGATCTACATCTAACTATTTCTCATTTTCAGAGTGATTTTCTATAGCACCACATTTTAATTTTGATGTTTATATATTTGTTGCTATTATATAGAAGTAAAATTGATTTTTGTATATTTATGTTATGTCCTACAAACTTGCTATTCTCCCTAATTAAGTCCAGGAGTTATTTTTGTAGATTCCATAGAATTTTCTACAAAGACCATCATGTCATGTTCAAATAAAAAGTTTTATTTCTTAATTTCTGATCTCTCTATTTTTTTATTTTCTTTACTTGCTGTTCTCATTTTTTTCTTTGACTTTGGTTCCCAGATGTTTGTGATATTCTGTGGCATAGATATCTTTTAATTTATATACGATTTGGAGTTTTCTCAGCTTCTTGAATCTGTTGGTTTGTGGCTTTTGCCAAATTTAGTAAATTGAAAATTTGTTCAACCTACATTCCTTCTCTTCTCCTTATGAAGAACAATGATCACACAACTATTGTGTCACTTTTTTAATTATCCCACAGGTTCCTAAGTCTCTATACATTGTAATTCCAGCCCATTTCCTGCCTGTGTTTAAAATTGGGTGATTTTTATTGTTATAATCTTTAAATTCACTGATGGTTTTTCGGTCCCCTCTGTTTTGCTGTTAAGCCTATCATTGTGGGCTTTTTTATGATGTGTTTTGTTTTGGTTTGGTGATCATATTTTTTCTTTTAAAACCTACACCTTGTAATTACTTATATCTTCTATTTCCTTGCTGATGTTCTCTATTTCCTTGGGGAGACACTCTATTTTTCATAGTATTAAGCTTGTTCAAATTGTCTGTTGAAATATTTTCATGTAGCTGCCTTAAATTTTTGTCAGATAATTTCACTGTCTTTATCATGCATAGCAGTGTTGACATATATCAATTGACTTTTTATTTCAGTTGAAATTTTCATGCTTTTTCATATGACAAGTGATTTTCAATCAAACATTTTTATGTATTTGTGTCAGTGTTTCTAACATCCATCTGGAAGGGGAAGGTGGCTGGATACTACTGGCTTACTTCCAGGTAGTTATGAAAATCCATGTTTCCCTCTTGGTCTCCATTAACTCCTGGGACCAGGGAGAAGGTTCCTCATGATTGCTGACAGGAGTGGAATTTTTAGCTGCAAGTATGCATCTGGGACACCACGTGAGCCCCGAGGGGCAAGAACGCCTTGTTACTTGCTCACGTGACCTCCACTGTGACTGTTGGAAGAGGGAGGGCATAAGAACCTTGGGTGATGACGAAAGATTTGTCTTTCCACATAGCCTCTTCTGCCACCACGTTAGAAAGGAGGGATGGCCCTTTTATACTGCGTGAGGGTGGACTACACACTTTTGTTCTGGTCTCCATTCACACTTTAAAGGGGGGATAAAAATTCTGGATCCCTACTTGGGCTTCTCTGATGTAAACACCAACAGGGCCAAAAGGGGGCAAGGTGTTTCATTACAGTCTGGTGGGTTTGGCCAAGTTGGCTCCCTACTTAGCTTTTGTGGCTGTAGGTGAGAGTGGAGTGACAGTTTCTCCTCTACTGTTTTATTGTGGTAGAGTATTTTTTGTCTAAAATATTTCTGTATCATTAGGTTGCATTGAATATATATATTGCTTTGGGTAGTATGGATATTTTAATAATGTTAATTCTTCCTATCCGTGAATATGGTATATGTTTTTATTTCTTTGTATCTTCCTCAGTTTCTTTCTTCATTGTCTCATAATTTTCCAAGTACAGTTCTTTTCCTCCTTGGTTAAATTTATTCAAAGGTATTTTATTTTTCTTGATTCAGTTGTAAATGGTATTATTTTAAATTTCTCTTTCTGATAGTTCATTATCAGTGTATAAAAATGTAACTGTTTTCTGGATATTTAGTTTGTATCCTGATACTTTACTGAAATCATTGATCAGTTCTAACATTTTTGTGGTGGAATCTTCAAATAATGAGAGTTTTACTTCTCCTCTTCCCGTTTAGATGTCTTCTATTTCTTCTTATTTGATTGCTGTGGCTAGGACTTCCAGTACTATACTGAATAAGAGTGGCAAAAGTAGACATCTCTGTCTTGTTTCTAATCTTGAGAAATACACTTTTTTTTTCTCTTGATTGCAATGTTGGCAATGGGCTTGCCATGTATGCCTTTTATTGTGTTGACATATGTTCTCTCTATTCCCATTTTGATGAGGGTTTTTTTTTTTATCATAAATGCATGCTAAATGTTGTCAAATGATTTTCCTGCATTTATTGATATTATCATGTGCTTTATCCTTCAGAGTGTTTATGTTAAACATAGACAGCTGTTGTTTGTTTTGGCAGTGACTATTGACAGTTCTGGCTTGCTAGCTTCTCCAGCACCACATCTGGGGGGTAGGGAACCTAGTGATCTCACCACCAGGTCATTCCTTGGGTCTCAGAATTCCTAGCTTGTCTGTCTATGTCTCTCCATATTTCAGAGTCTTTTTAAGTTTCTTTTATATATGATATTCTGAGCTTCTCATTGTATTTAGTGAGAGAAATAGAAAAAAAAATGCTTCTACTCCATCTTTCCAGAAGTGAAAATACCAAATAAATAAGGTTTTAGTGAAGAGTAAATAAGATAAATTTTATCAAGGGTCTGAAATAGTGACTATTATTTAATGACATTGAATACTTATTAGTAGTCTACTCTGACATCTGCATAAATATTCTTAAAATTAATTAAAATAATGATTATATAAAATGAGGAATTGTTTTTCCATTGATGATATGCTATATAATTAAATTTATTAACATTAGTTAATCTTTTTTAATCAATAACTTGCATAGAATTGGTTAGACGTGAAGATTTTTGGTATATAATCTACTAAATGAAAGTCATATTTCTTCTGTACAGCATTTGCATGGGTTTAATTATTTTGAAATCTTTGGTACAAGCTCCCAATTTATATTTTTTGAACATAATTACTAAAAAGAAATTGTATCACCTGGTCTCACTGCCCTATTGCCTTCCTATCTGTCCTTGACATTTAAATGGATTTTCTTGGGATAAAAGAACATAATAAAAAAGAAAAAAGAGAAAGTGATAAGAGCATAAATACAAAGAGGTCAACTACTGAATTCTTTCTCCGTGTAGCAGCTTGGAACATAAGAAAGTCTACAATTGTAGATATACTTGCTAGTTAAGCTGTTCCACATTAAGTTTTATTCATAATCTTACAAAATAGAAAACCAGAAAGTGGATAAAGCAAGATCAATTTAACAGAGTCTTTATCCCCTTTTCTCTTTATTTGAAGACTCACAGATTACCTCTGCAATTTTTCAGGGACTTGGCCAAAACACACTTGACTGAGAATTTGCAAATATGCTGTTACCTAGTTTTTTTTCTGTTTCACCCCAACCCTTCTGCTTACACAGCACCTTCTCATTTTTTATGTGTGTCTTTTCACTTTTATTATATTAAATGTTACTGTTTCCAAAGTCTTTGCACACAGCTCTGTGATCTTATGAGGGAAACCACTATATAAATCTAACAAGCCAAGCCAAGATTTAAATTCAATATAGAACTTCTAGAAATTATTAAAGACTTCACTGAAAGAAAAATTAAACCTTGATATCCCATTTCCTTACGTTTTCACTGCAGTGGCATCAGTGAAATCAATATATCTTAAATGAACTGCAGAGTCTGTTCAGAAGAATGGCTCTGGCACAAAATTGAGCAGCTTCTAAAACTTGTCAAGATTGTTCATTCCTTGAAACAGTGTGCACAGCTTTAGCATTTTTAAAGCTAAATTGTAAAAGTGAATGCCAGTGCATTTGATAGATCTAAAAATAGATACAAATGGACCCCAGTCTAAAAATTAAAAATTCCATAACATAGTCACAGTATTAATAAAGGGCCATACCTATTTCACAGTTGGAGCTAAGAAGCTTCAGGATTAAACTGTTTATAAAAGTATGACAGATAAATAAATGGTTTATTTGGAATTTAGCTAGGAGGCACAAGCACCCAATTTTCCAGAGTGTAATCAACACCTAGATCAGAATAGTACGGGATGTATAACCATCCAAGAAATAACAGACAGCAGTACATAGATGATTTGAAGATTCATATTTCTTTTGTTCTGGCCACACTAATTCATTTTTTTCAATTTTAAGGAATAAATATATGTGACTATATATACATATCTATATGTGAATAACAAACTGAAAAATAAAAAATAATTAAAGGATAATAAAGCAAACACATGACAGGTATTATTTAAGGCATTTTTGCATACATTTCTTATTTAATATTCCCAATTCCCCTATGACTTGTAAGTCACAGTTTATGATATGCTTCTAGCCTCTTAAGAGATGCTTTATCTGTACAGGCCTCATTAAAAATACAGCCTTAGGTGGTCATGAGTTATACTGGGTGATTTTTCACTGCCTTACCCTCATTTATATGTGATTTGTTCAGGAGTAGGCCACTTATCCAAGATCAGTCAAAATGGGAGCTGCTAGAAAAAAGAGCTATTCCAGGCCAAGCATATTTTTCTCATAAGACTTCAACTGGACAAATGGAAATAATCTATCAGTGGGTGGTTGTATCAGTCAAAGTCCAGTCAAAAGACATGTGATCCTTGAGTGGAGAGAAATGAATATAGAGAAATGTTACACATATTTCTTAAAAGACAAGAAGCATTAAGTTTATCATTTCTACATGAACACCTACCACCCCTAAGACTGCAGAATAAAAGGAAAAGGATTGAATTATTGAGACTTAGAAACTTATACAAGAGGCCCCCAGAGCAGACACTCTGGCTCTGAGGAGAAGGTGTTGACCAATGGTGCTGACCTTGGAGGAGGGGCCTTCATTGTCTGGTACCTGGGCCAGAACTTTTCGAAGAAAGTGTTAAACTCTGGTTCAAGATATCCATGATCAGGATAGGTCTACACATGTGGGACAAAATTGTAAACTTAACTCACTATCTTCTTTAAGAAGGCTGCCTCTTGGGTTAGCATTGCTATGGTAGGGCTCACAGGAAAAAGAAGTAGATAGAAAGTAACCCCCCCGCCAAAAGTTTCTTCTATCTCTAGCCTTCCACTCTCCTTCTAACACTCCCTACTGATCAAGGCCAGCGGGGAGCCAGGAAAACTTATACACACATGATTTGCAGAATCTGTCTCCAGCATCAAATAACACATTATAGAGGGATGGGTTTGAATATGAAAAGGAAAAACTTAATAATTATCTCCTTCTTTGGCTACTCCATTTTTATACATGCTCTTCTATATGTGTTTTAACTTCCATACAACAAAAAAAATTAGGTGTCTACTTAATAAGATGCAACTATCTTTCATTTAAGCAAGGATGTACTTTCACTCTAATGAAATAAAAAGGTATAAAATTCCAATAGTTATTGTATCTGAGTCTGGGAAACTGTCACATTATTTATCTCTTATGTATGTTTAATTTATCCTCTAATTCAGTCACAGTCACATCTGCATATTTTGTTCACTGAATATAAATCTTGTTACATGAGTGGTAAGTTCTGACTGAATTATAAATTTAAACTTCTACAAAATTTGGGTAAAATAACGAGGGAAACAAATATAAAGTTATACACATATACACATCTGCATACAATAAGCATGCAACAAAATATATACATATAAATACCAATATAAATATATAAAGCAAAGATTTTTTTTATTCCTATAGCTAATCTTAAGGGCACAACTTAAATCTTACATGATATATTTTATTTTTCTTTTGTCCTTAAGCCATAAGCTTTAGACCACAGTTGATATTTATAACTTCCTTTTTCAAGAATCCTTCTGTGTTTTATTTTCCCTTCAACTGACAAGGTCACGTCATTTTTCTCTTAGTGTGGTAACCTCTAACTTTCAATCTTGAAGGGACTAAAACCTCAGTGATCCTTATTTTTTTGATGGCTATACTTTTCCATGAATTTATGTTATCAGACATGAAACTACTATGACAGATCCTAAGGAATTCTCTGGGCTCCAAGCACTGTCTTTCCTGGACCCATTTTATAGGACCAACCAACCACCCCCTTGGGAATCTGTGTCAGGCACCCCAGTGAGCAATAGGGTTACCACTTTGTTTATCTCATGGTTAAATGGTATAGAGAGCAGAAAAGGGCCAGGTGACAGTCTGGAGTTGCAATTTCATAGAACCATGGCTATAGGAAACTTTCCTACCTTGAAAATAGAACCCAAAGCAGCAAATATCAAAGTAGAGAAGATGGAGGAAATAAACCCGAATTAAAACTGTCTCAGGAACATGTATAAAGGACACATGGACAAAACCAAAGGGAAGTAGGATCAAGGGTGGGAGGTGAGGATGGCTGGGGTAGAGGGGAGTGAGTGGAGGGGGGAAATGGAGACAACTATACTTGAAAATTTTAAAAATGTAAAAAGAAATAAAACTGTTTTAGTAATGACAGAAATCACTTCCACTTCCCCTTTGATTCCCAGACCTATGCCTTATAGATATATGAGACAGCGACCACTTGGGTCAATGATTAAAACATATGCAATGCCCTAAAAGATAAACCCCTATCCTTTCAAACATTTGTGATATTTTTCCCTGAACTGGCACTCTAAGTTTTAAGTAGGCCTTTCCATCCATGTATGAGGGCAGCTGCTGCTAAGACCAATAAATTCCATGAATGGGAGCCCTTTGCTGCTCTCTCTTATTTTTTTTATAAAGCTGTTTTTTTTCCAGAATCAATGTTATACAAAATATCATGATTCTAAGTAAACTATACCATAAATCCATGGGTGGTGGTTCTGGCAGAAATATTAAGAAAAGGTGAAGAAGGCAAATCAATAAGCAAAATACATGTTTATTCCAATGAGGAAAAATCTTTGTACCTTCCTTGATTAAGTGGTTCAGTAGTGGTCATTTGGTCACCCCAGGAAATGATTCCATACCAGGGTTCACTGTTGGCCTCTGCTGTTGGATGGTAGCTCTTAGTGGTAGCTAGTCATGTTAGCCTTACTGAAAAACATCCATGTAGATGAGCCCTGCTGAGAGGCTCCACCCCTGCCCTTACAGTTACCACGGTCATATTGAACAAGAATTTGCTGGCTGGATAAAGAAACTGTTGGAAATCCATAAAATCAATCATTTTTATCAACCTAAGAACCTCTTCTGTATTGGATGACCTTTGAAAAGCATTCAAATAGGACACAATTATCTTCAAATATCATACCCATTCTGAGAGCTTCATCCACATACCTCTCACACAGACCTCCTGTCACCATTTTCCAATCCTGTTCTTTCCAAGTTCCTAACTGTCCAGGATAATCATTAGTAACTAATTGTGAATTAATGTAGGCTGTTCTTCTGGCCATCACTTGGCCTAGACAAAGTGAACAGCCAAATACGACACAAGAAGCTTTGAACACTAGAATATTTTCCTTCAAATTTTCCTCTACGGTCACTTGTGACTGAAGCTATAATTGCTGGGGGTTAACTAGGCTTGTGCTATAGTTCTTAGCCAAATGGTCTGAGGGAACTCCCCAAAGGTCCATAGGTATGGACTGAGAAAAAGAGGAAATATAACAGAAATGGTTGTCAAAGATGTTTGAGCCATAAACTCATTCAATTTACATGTGCTTTCCAGACTTCCTTAAGCTTGAATCTTTACATTTCTTCTTGTTGATTCAGTGTTGTTTCAAATGCCCAAACCCATAAATTGATCAGTCAGATAACAATACTTCATAAGAGAAGCAAAAGTCACATGGTCACCTTGTCCAGTGGTGTTCACTATCCTCTAGGACTCAGCAGTAGCAAGCAAGGAGCTGTATCTCAAAGGAGTGAATTTTTGCAGAAGAGAAAAAGAATTTCTCAAAAGCATACAGGACTTCTCTTTGATTCTTCCATTGCTTATTTCTAGTTGCTTTATACAGCCTCCTTATTTGCCACAGACACTTTATAAAAAAATGTTAGATCTTTTGTTCATAAGGCGGAGTGGAAGATTAACTGAGAATTAACTGAGACTTCGGCCTAGAACGCTGCTAAGCCATATCTTGCTCTGGTTCTCACTAAACACTGACAGACTTACCTGTGCTTGGTAAATGATTTAAAATAGCACACTTAAACAGCTATATGATGCTCTCAGATCCAAAGGGCCCATCAGGCATCATTTCTTTCTTATATTCTTTTTCTTCAACTTGTCTTTTGTGAGGGAATATTATGACAAGTTTCAGACCTTTGTACTCTCAGAAATGTCCCTGAGTTTGCAGGCCTCTACATTTCTTGGAGTTTATATACTATCCTCTGATTCACATAAATTGTACTAAGGAATCTAAAATACTTTCTACTTCCTGGTCATAAAGTCAAACCATTATATTAGTAGAACATTGTGATGTTATATGACACATCAAAATTGTTAAGATCTATGTGTAATGCATTATCGCAGAGACAAGAAGAGTTAATATAGTCCTGAGGCAGAATTTTCAAAAATGTACTCTTGGTCCTGCGAGGTAAAAGCAACAGCTTTTGTAACCTTTTCAAACTTATATGTAGAACACTGCATTATTGAGGCCAATAGTTGCATATCAAGTACCCACAGGTCTGTCAATTTGCTCCATAAAAGATACTATGCCTAGAACAGCAGGGGAAACTGGAATCTCCATCTGATTCAGATGCAATATGTTCTCCAAGATTCACCCACTTTCTGCACAGCTAAAAGAGGCAAGATAAATAGTGCTGTTATAGAAATTGTCACACATCTTTCAAGATTTTGATGTTCATCCTAATATCTATAATACTCTAAGAATGTGGCTACTGGTCTATTATCATGGAAGAGAAAAAGTTCTAGAGGCTTCCACTTTACTCATCTTGCTATCATGGCTCTACATTACTGGTCAGATGTCAAATATAGGGATTCTGACAGTTGTTAATTACAACTATTTCTATTACACATTCAGGAACTAAAGAGATAGCATAGGATGAGACCTCTAATGTATTGGGCTCCATATGATGTAAACTTAAGCAAAAATCCCATTTACCCCTGAAGCAAATAAAATCTCCTGTTCGCTGGTGGGCCATGAACTTAATAGCATTGTGTATTCTCAGGATTTGCTATAAATTAAGAGAAAAAGACTAGTAATTTCCACAAAGTCTGAATATTTACTTTTCCACAGTGTGCAGATACTCCCAGTTAATGCAATTATCTCTTGGATGTGCTGGAAAGAAGCACATATCTAGATTATACACTTGTGGCATCAGTGCAGGTCCTTCCTCAAGGGAATCAAGACTCTCCTTCAATCCATATTTGTTTTAGGCTCATGAACCAGCTTAGACCTGGAGACTGGACAAAAAAAACAATGATTTGTTATTGTAGTGTATAGAATTAGGTTTTGAACCACCGTATCTGTAATATAAAGCAAGTACATTTTAGTAACAAAACTATGTATACATTGATAGAGAGACTATGATCAACCATCAAAGATCCCTATTAATCAAAACTTTCCAATTACCACTTTATCATTCCTACTGTCCTTGTCAGTAAAAAGGTGAAGCATTGCCCCTTAGCACCTGTATTTCTGGTATACAATTATTACCACTAAAATTGCAAGTTTGCTAAGTTTCATTGCATCCTCTCTACCACACCTGTTATACAAAGGACAGCTGACATAGAGCATTTCAAGGATACAGATGCTCCATTCATTAATACATTTCATGAGTTCTCTGGGGCCTATGAGGGGGTGTATTAGGAGAGTAGGTATCTATATAGCATATAAAAACTCACTGACAATACTTTTTACACACTAATAATCTAGATTTCTTTTCCTTAATTATTTCAGGGAAGTTTTAGCATCTCCACCTCATTAAATGCAGATCATGGTTGAGTTCAAGCTTTAGTCAGCCAACCAAGCAAACTTCATAGCCACTACCAGGTGCACAAGTTAACACATTAACCCAGAATCTCTGGTAAGCACATTCATATCAATAAATTCAACCCGATTCAGAGCTTATCTCATCCTCCTTCTTCTAATATTCTTAGAATATATTCTCATACATAATTCACATGTTTCTTCTGATATGAATTAGCAAAATCTAACTATTGTCAGAAATTATTTTGACACATAAGCAATTTTCTCTTTTGGGGGGCTTTTTTGTAGTTTCCTATTTGGAGTATGTTATAATATGTCCCTGTGTATGAACCTAGTGATAACAAAGAGTTATGGGGATGATTCTTAAATTAAGTTAGCATCTCTTTGCAATAAAACTACTACAAATATTGTTATTATAAAATATTCAAGCAAAGAAAGCTGTCTTAAAATAGTGCAGGTAACCTGCTTCCACAAGCTCAGAGTGATAGAAGTTCAAAGTCCTCAATTCCCCCTGAGTCCAACTAGAGTCCCCCATTTCAAGTTTTAGATGCTCACTCCTTTACACTGTCATAACATTCATGTGAGGTAACTGCAAGGCTTTAACTATACCTAATATTGCAATTCTGCAACCCAATGAAATTTTGTGTTTAGTTTTATCCATATTGCCCTGATTATTTTATGGCAGTCATAGGAGCTCTATATATTTCTTGATGATGAGTTGACCTGAGAAATTAAAGAAGTGAACATGTAATTTTCTTTCTGTAAACACTTCAGTGAACTTGCAGAATCTGCAACACAGACTTTACAATCATCAATAGTAGCAAGTTCCTTCTTCTTTGTCCAGCCTTGCTCTCTCTAATGTGTCCTGCTGCAGAACCCTTTCAGGAACCATCTGGCAAAAAATAAATGTGTCTAGCAGAGTTTAAGCTTGGGTATCACAAAACAGAGATGGAAGTAGATATTTGGAGTTGAGAGACAATAAATTAAAAAGTGAAATAGTAGCTGAAGAGAAAGAACCAGTTGGGAGAACAAGAAAGATGTTGAACTCTCTCTATAATTGATCACTTCTCTTGGTCAGCTGTATCCATCTTGCTAATTGCATATGCATGTGCATCCTTATAACGATTGTTCTTATACTTTAGGACATTTGAGTAAGTCCATTTCTTCTATCAAATAAAATGCAATTAAATAATCCTTCAATTTAAAGGTGACAAGACAAGAAACACTCAGTGAATTGTTCGTCTCTAATCTGGTGAAATTAACAGTTTAATCCAAGTTTAGACATGTAATTGTAGAAATTAGATATCTTCATTTTATTATTATTGTAAAACTTGTGTCAACTTCTACAAGTAGATTTTCTTTGGTAGTCCTGGATGTTTGATGTGATGAATTCAACTGTGGTCACATTCTATTTTTTTATTAAATTACCAAGACACATAGAAATTTCACTAGTTTTTTTTTAATTGTATATGTAATGTATAGAGTGGACATATTGAGACCAAAGCTTCTTGACTAATCCAAAATAATTGTACTGGATCCTTCCTTTTGGGAATTTGGATGCCCAATCTACTTAGAGTAACATTTTTACCTGGTGCAGCTATAATCCTCACTAGAAAATAATTGACTTTAACTACAAAACTTTTTCTTGTGAAGTCGGTTCCTGGCACTGTGTCTGCTAATGACTGATTATCTGAGGGTCTGCTCTCAACTCAGTTTTCAGAATCACAAGGTGAGGACCAAATTCTTAAAGAAATAGTGATCTGCCTAAGGCAGAATGTTACTCTGAACAGCTATCACTGTTCCTGACAAGCAACTATAACTTTATTTTATTTACAAAAAAGCATTAATATAATTAAAAGGAAGAATTTCAGATGCTTTAGTTTTTAATGTTTTACTGTATTTTTGTTTACTACAGTAAAATTATTATAGACCCTATGTATACCATTATGCATTCAATTTTTTAAAAGCTGGATTGAATTTAATGGCATGCTGGCATTGCATAATATATTTGATGTTAATATTGCTAAATAAATGTTCCTAGAGAAAATTATAAAATAATTGTATAGTTTCTCTAGTCAGCATATATAATACTTCATGCTAGTGTGTTATTCTATTTTATCCCAAAATTTAACATTCCCATCAAGTTATAATAAAAATTATATTTAAGCCATGCATTTACTTTACTTACTTGTCCCACATTTCTGCTTTATCTAAATTATACATTAAATTTTTTATAAATGAATGCATCATTAACTCTATTACAGCTTGGGGGAGTCCAACCTTCATAAAAGATATGTGAGTATTATAATGTAGTTATTTCTCCACAATTTCTTAATTTTTAGATTGACCTACTTAAAAGTAGTATTCTATGAAACTGTAACTATTATATAGACAGACACATGTATGTAAGGTTACAAGCAATATATTTGTAGCAAAGTGCTAAAAAATATAAAATAATACTTATTTCCTCTATATAGAATTTAGTAAGAAAGTTAAGTAATGGAAAGAAAAGAATATTTGTAACGTAGATCTAAGGCCACACTGTTTAATATAGATAGGGCTAATTTTAGCTGCTATTGATTAACTTCACTAACTACTTTGACTCTTGCAATGAAATAAAATCCTATAACCTTATGTTTGTCACTCCAATACATGCATATTTATAGTGTCTATCCTGTATCTAAGAATTTGATAGAATATACAATTCTATTTTTGTAGGAGATTATTCTTTACCTTATTCCTCTCTATGAAAATCATTGTTTTCATAAAAATGACAAGCCAAGTCATAGACCAGCTAGAATTTTAACAAAGCACCAGCGTAAGAGAAGTTAAAACGTTTCCTGGAGTTAGAATAAGTCTCAAAGTCTGGCCTCAAAGACTACCCCAGCATAGGTAGTAAGGATTAACTGGATCAAACTGTGAAACAATTCATGTCCCAGAGCATTATGGAAAATAATAGATAAATTACCTGGCAATTAGTGGAGGCCAACAGCTGGGGTGATGCAAATAGATGCAGGTAATGTAAGAACAATCAGGGAAGAGAGTCAGAAGTCCTGGTAAAACCACTGTCATCGAGGGGTGATTGAGAGTATGGCCAAGGTCATGCCTCATGAGGACTGACATCACAGGCTGTACACTCTGAGGAAAATAAACTTGACTGAGCTAGTCCAGCCGATTTCCTGACAGACAAGCAAACTGTAACAACAAATCCTACAGAAGGAGTCTGCATCAGTAACCAAAATGACCACAGTATATTATCTGAAATATCTAGCTTTCAACAATTACAAAAACATACAAAACATATAAACAATTAGAAAAGTGTGACAGCTACTTTGGGGGTGGGGTGGTAAAACAGGCAGCAGGAAATCCTTTCTGAGAGGGTCTGAATGTCACATTTAGCATTTTAAAAAAATCAGTAAACAATTTTTATGTTTCACTGAAGATCATTTAAAAGCATCTAAACACATCTATGATAATATTCAACAGATGATTATAGAATTTTCTGCTTATATTTCTAGATGTATTAAGGTATAATTGACAAATGTAATTGTATTTAAATTATACAATGTGATGATTTGATGTACTAAACACTGTGAAATTATTAAGTTCATTAATACATCCATCACCTCACATTGTAAACTTCTCTGTTGTGAGAACAATTAAGGTCTACTGTCAGCAAATTTCAGGACCATAGAGTATTAACAGCTCTGGTCACCACACTATGTATTAGATTCTCAGAGCTTAGGCATCTCATAACTGAATGTGTGGCTCTTTTGACCCACAACTTCTCATCTTCCCCCCAGCAACTTCCATTGTCTTCCATGTCTGTGAAATCAGTTGTTTGTTGTTTTTTGTTTTTTTAGCTTTCAATATAGTTGATACCATATAGTAAAGACAGGTTCTGACTTAGGTTTACACAAGATATTTCAACTGTATAGTGGTGCTAAAATAAGATGTATTCAATAGAAAGCATACTTTGAATTTTGAATGTTGATCTTTCTCTGGCTAGTGATGTATACATACTTTCTCACTATACTGGAAAGCAGCAGTCAGCTGCAATTTTGACTTACCATATATGCAATTATGATGAGTTTATGGGACATAATTCCCTACTAATTTTCAGAGCATCTGTATTTGTCTTTCTCTACCTGGCTCATTTCATTTAGTATACTTTCCTCCAGTTTCATCCATATTGTAGCAAATGGGCTGCATAACAGAGGGTAGAGCCTAAGGAAATCATTGTTTCACTGATTCACTGAGCAAAGAGGTAGTGATTAGAGACAGGGGAGAAGAGATGTGGTCTATACAGAGAAGACACTCTTAATCCTGTGTTTGCCAAATTCTAAACTGGCCATGGACAGGGAGAAAATCTGAAAGGCACAGAAATAAAAAGCTATGAGGAACTATGAACTGAACCATAATTCAGGATGCCACATGTTACTGGGTGACATGAGTTTTAAACAGCGTATGGAGAGATTGCACTGAGCACCCCAGACATTAAATTGAGACACTGGAAGAATATACTCCTTAGGAGTAGCATCCTGAAGTCAAGGTGCCATAGGCATGCCATAAACAAAAATTGAAAAAAAAAAAGCCTCAGAAGAATTAAGATGAACCACCTGCTTGCTAAAACAAATGTTCTTTAAAGAAAGGCATTGATAGAGGAACTCTCCAGGCAATATCCACAACAGCCATTATACAATTATTAATCCTGTGAAAAGGAAATAAGACATAAGCTGGAAATAAAAAGATAGTTAGTAGTAGTTCTAGAGATGACAGAAATATTGGAATAAGCAAACAAGTAGTTTATATATTTTGGGACAGAAAAGCAATTGCAGTTGATTTTTTTTTCAGAATAAGCACCTACTCCTCAGTTCCAAGGAATTCAAAAAGACTTTAAGATAAATACAAAGAATCTACATATAAAAACGTGACTGTTAAATTTCCTTAAAAAAGCATGAAGTGTGTGTGTGTGTGTGTGTGTGTGTGTGTGTGTTAGAGAGACAGAGGGCAGAGAGAGAACATCTTCAGAGGATCCATGAGGCGGGGACACATTATATAACAGAACATAAACACACCTGACTTCTGACTACAAAATATACAGCATATACAGTTAGGAAGTCAATGAGAGAACAACATTTTATTTTATTTTTAAGATTTTATTTATTTATATTTAGAGAGAGGGTAACACAGAAAGAAAGAGGGTAAAAACATCAATATATGAAAGAAATATCCATTGGTTGCCTCTAGCACTTGCCCCAGTGAGGCACTGAGCCTGCACCCAAAGTATGTGCTCTGACCAGGAGTTGAACCAGTGAACTTTCACTTACTGAACGATGACCAACCAACTAAGCCACATTGGTCAGGTCTGGAACATTTTTACAATGCCAAAAGAAAAAATTGTCAAACTGAACTTTATGTTCAACAAAAATACTCTTTAAAATTAAGACACAAAAATCTATTAATATAAACAAAAGCAAAGAGAATCTGCTTCCAGCAGATATGCACTAAAAAAATGTTAGTGGAAGATCTTTGGGTTGAAGGACTATAAATCTAAGTAAAACTTGTGATGGCTAATTTTATCATGACTATGTTATGATGCCCAGTTGGTTGGTCAAAAGCTAGTGTGAATGTGAGGATATTTGGTAGATGTTATTAACATTTATGGTCAGTTGACTTCAAGTAAAGCAGATTTCCCTTCATGATGTGGGTGTGGCCTTGTCCAATCCCTAAAAATCTTTAAGAGCAAAAACCGAGGTTACCCAAAGAAGAAGAGTATCTGCCTCAAGACTGTAACTCAGGAATCATGTTAGACTTTCAAGCCTGCTAGCCTGTCTTACAAACTTCAGACTTTGTCAGCCACATTGTCATGTGAGCTACTACTTTAAAATCTCTGTTTCACCCTGATTTTTGTGGCTCAGTGGATTGGGCACTGGCCTGCAAACTGAAAGACCACCAGTTCGATTCCCAGTCAGGGCACATACCTGGGTTGTGGACCAGGTCCCAAGGTTCGGACATGTGAGAGGCAACTGATCAGTGCATCTCTCCATATTACTGTTTCTGTCTTCCTCTTTCTCCTTCCCTTCTCCTCTCTCTCTAAAATTAAATAAATTTTAAAATAAATTAATTAATTAAATAAAGTCTCTTTTTCTTTCTCTCTCTATATTGCAATAAGATATCTGCATCTTACTGAATCTCTTTCTCTGGAGAACCTCAATTGATACAAAGTTCTTATAGATATGAAAAAAATAAGAAAGCTCAAATGGTAAATATGTGAATGAATATAAATATTTTCTATGATCTTTATATATGTATACTCTCTCTATATATAAAGGACAGGTAGGTTGTCTAGTTTTATTTCAGTTTTAGCTGAGTAAGCATCTAGAATACTGACCCTCACTCAAATAAGTAGAACTCTCAGCAAAACACCAAAAAAATTACTACTTGAAGCCTTTAGTAAATAAGTAAAAGCAGACAAATTATTTAAAAAGTATAAAATCTGGAATTATGAGTCATTATAGGGTGAGTTCCTTGTTTTTCCCATTTTTAGACCAAGGGTCAAAACTAATGAAAAACTTTCAGCACTTATGGTCTAAAGAAGAAGAGGACAGAACCCTAGGTAAATACTGCAAATATTGAATGTAGGATGATCATGATGAGATATCACCTCACACATATTAGGATGGCTATTATCAAGAAAACAAGAGTTGGGGAGGGTGTAGAGAAAAAGGAACCCTTATACATTACTAGTAGGAATATAAATTGTATAACTATTATTGAAAACAATATGGAGATTTCTCAAAAATTAAAAATAGAACTACAAATCTAGAAATCCCACGTTGGCATATATATCCAAAGGTATGTGCACTCCCCAGTTTATTGCAGTATTATTTGCAATAGTTATGACATGGGGGGATGAAAAAAAGAAGATAATTTACTTATAAAAATTGTGTACTTATTCTTACATGTTTAAACTTCAGTCACCTTCAAAGTACTCACCATTTGATGCAATATACTTATTGAGACTTTTTTTCATTGCTCCAGTGTTTGAACTCATCAATTTTGATGCCTTTTAGTGTTTCTACCATTTTTCTTTCTTTCTTTTTTTCTTCACCTTTTCCACATCAGCAAAATGTTTCCTTTTAAGGGCTTTTTTCATCCAAGGAAACAAGCAAAACAAAAAAGTTACTTGAGGTGAGATCAGGTGAATAAGGACTGTGGGGCATGAAGGTCATGTCCTTTTTGGCCCAAAACTGCTGAACACTCAGCATTGTGTGAGCGGGTTTAGTTGTAAATCACCCATCGTGAAATGGGAGAACGCATTGAAAGAGTCTTGAAAAAAATTCACTGAAGCTGAACACAGCCTCTCATGACAACACCAGCTGGTACACTGATATGGATGGGTTCTTAGAACACTCACCTAGGGAGAAGCCTGTACTACAAGAGACCTGCCCTCAAGAATATAATTCCAGTTTTGGGGGGATCCCCTTTTGTATGATAACCAACCTAAATATCCATTCTTGGATAATAGATAAAAACATGGTATATACATATAGTGTAATATTATTTAACCAGAAGTAGAAGGAAATCCTTCCCTTTGCAACAAAATGGATGGACCTAGAGGCATTATGCTAAATGAATTAAGCCAGACACAGAAAAGACAAATACTGTGTGATTGTACTTACATGTGGAATCTATAAAAATCAGACTCACAGCACTAGAAAGTAAATAGTGGTTGCCAGGGGAAGGGTGCATGGGGGAAATGAGGAGATACTGGTTAAAGGGTACAGACCTTCAGTCATAAGATAAATAAATTCCAGGGATCTAATGTACAGGATGGTGACTATTGCTAATAATAATGTATTGTACTTGAATTTTGCAAAGAGTAAATCTTGTGTTCACAACAACAACAAGGTGAAGTGATGGATATGTTAATTAATCTAATTGTGGTGATTACTTCATAATGTACATTTATATTAAGTGACCATGCTATATACCTTTAATAAATAATTTTACTTATAAATTATACCTCAATAAAGCTGTATTAGGGTGGTAGGGATGGAGATGTGGGATAATCCTAATGAAGAGAGAAGGGGAATCACAAGCTTTTATAAAACTTCTGTAATTTCCCAGCCAATTCTAAGACATGGTTTTGTGAGACTGAGTAAAAGCAAGCTAAAGGGGGAAAAAAAAACTGACCCTAGATTTGAGCTCCAAGAAAGAGAAATTGCAGTTTGCATCTAACCAAGTTAATTTGCTGGCTAAAACAAAATTACTGGCATTGTTCAGAAGAAGATAGCAGAATTTTTAACATAGCATCTTCCATGTTTAGGATACATAAGAAATTATTCAATAAACAAAGAATTAAGAAATTTTTATTTTCAAGAAAAAACAATCTGTAGATGCTAACTCTAAAGTAACTCAGATATCATGCACAGCATGAAGTCATTAAAGTGGTTATTTATCTATGCTCAGTGAAATAAAGAAGCATGCTTATGCAGAATGAAAAGATAGAAAAACTCAGCAGAAACAGAAACAATAAAAGAACCATGGAAATTCTAGAGCTGAAGAAATATAATACTTGATATTAAACACTGTATAAGATTCATAGCAAAATGGAGATGACAGAGGAGAGAGCAACAAGATAGATCAACAGAAATTATTCAGGAAAATTAAAAAATAGAAGATAAAAATAGAATGAAAATAAACACAACTTTAGGGACTTACGTAGAAATATCAAAAAGTCTAAAAAATATTTAATTCACACAGAAAAGAAATGGGCATTTATGTTCTCAACACGATTTGCATAAATGTTCCCAACAGCTTTACTCACAATATATTCAAATGGGAAAGATTTAGATGTATATTAACAGGAAAATGGATAAATAAAATGTGATAAATCTGTACAGTGGGTTATACTCAGCAATAAAAATGAACAAACTACTTACAAATATAGCTGAATCTGATTCAGCTGTTATCACGATAATAAAAGACAGATAGAAATAATACATTTTGAACGTCTTCATTTATATGAAGTTCTAACCAGGTAATAATACTCTATAATATAAATTGGAAGCATATTCTGCAGGAGGGAGGTGAACATGAAATTGTTCATCATCTTGATATGGATGTTGACTTTGTGGGTGTGTACATTCCTCAAAAGTTTTTGCAGGTGAAAATGGGTTCTTGCGGTGTGATAAATGAATTTCAAAGGGCACACGTGCAGGAGAAGATTAAATGTAGTGATAAGATTTATTGTAGTGAAGAGGAAATATACACTCTAGGGGATATAGAGGGGTGGTAGGCTCTAGCAACAATTACTCCTAATAATCCTCCATGTATTTTCTTGGTTTTCCCAAATGAGGAGCTCTTTCAAATTACCCAGTCTACTCCCTGGGTTTTTCCCAGGTTTGTGCTGGGTGCTGCCCCTAACCAATTCCTTTCCTAGACTTTCCAGGGTTCGTGTTCCTCCAACCCAATCCTTTTCCTAGACTAGGCTCCGCCCCTTTATGTCACCCATTTGGCTCCTACTGGGCGTGCCTCAAAGTAGATAGGTCGTTCCCTACACCGTTGTGCCTTCTGAGCATGCCTGTAGCAGAGGAATTTCTCCGTGCTCCACCTACCACCTACAGGACTGCCCTTTCCCCAGGGAGATCCTTCCTGCCTACTGGGAATGAGGTGGAGGTTGTGGTGGTCTCCTGGGGAGGCTGTGAATGTTACAGTTTCGTAGTAAATCAGTCTTAATGTCCAATTCAGCTCCCTAGTTTATTATACTTAGCTTTTGATCCCCTTTGACCCCTTCCTTTATCTATAAGTATCTAGCTACCTACACTAACGAAGTCATCAAAGTGTAACAGTTATAGCCTATAAATTTATTTGTAGAAAAATTAACATAAAAATTAAAAGAAAAAAGGAAAAGCAAGACATTAAAAGAATTTTTAAAAAGTGAAAGAACCTTCATAATTGATGAAAATAAATGTCACATTGATAATGGTAATTACTTTGTAATTCACTGATTCTATTGTTTAAAGAAACACTAACAGGTTATGTTATGGTTCCTGAAATGACTCAGTTGAAAGTGGAAGAATTTCTTTGATAA
This sequence comes from Trachops cirrhosus, assembly GCA_028533065.1. Taxonomy (NCBI): domain Eukaryota; kingdom Metazoa; phylum Chordata; class Mammalia; order Chiroptera; family Phyllostomidae; genus Trachops; species Trachops cirrhosus. The sequence goes on from CM052539.1 coordinate 126,267,742, forward strand.
TTATGTGTAGCGCTGATGATACAGTATCTGTGCTCTTAGCTATGGTTGTAGAATCATGTGCAACCATCTATGATACATAAACAGGCACCAAAAACTTCTGTTAGTTTATTAAACAAATATTTATTAAGTAGTCATTAAATGCTTGACTAAAAAGCTAAGGATGGATTAAAATGCAATGATCACAGAGCATCTGCCTTCTAAAAATCTCCATCAATATTGAATGAAATAGAGCATGCAAGCACTCCATAGCATTGCACTTAACATTCTATGTACTCAATAAACCTTAATTGCATGTAAAACATAGAATTTTACTATTTTGGTCACTTGAGAATTTGATAAAAGCTATAGATGAACATTCAGGAAAAAATATAGGCGCATAACATTTTCTTTATAAGGAAGATTTCTGTAGGAAATTTTTGGTCTTCTGAAGTTCTATAAAGTCCAAGGTCAGGTCTTAGATATTCTTATTATATAGGAGCCATGTGAACAAGTAATGTCTGTGCATAAGCACTCTACACAAAATGATATGTTGGGCCCTTTTAAGGAAGTATCTGATTAAGAGAAATATCTCCAGAAAGAGAAAGGTCACTGCTAAATGGATTACACGGTCAAAATCAGCTTCAACTTGCTTATTGTCAAATCTGGATTGGTTGGTATGAAAGTATTTTGTTTGACTTAAAATATGTCAGTTTTGTTTGTGTTAACTTAAAAGTTGCAGTATATTTGAGAAGTAGCATATAGAATTTTGGAGTGAGACTTCTTTGTGTTTACATCCTTGTTTATAATAATTACTACCTCAAAATATTGAGTTTTTTCTCTGTAAAATGAGTCTAATAACAGCACCTATCTCATGGGTGATTTTTTATAGTTTAAATTATCTAATATTTGTAAAGAACTAAGAATGACATATGGAAATACTAAAGGGTATATAATTGATTGTTAAATAGCATTTCACTGACTTACTAGCCATGTAAGGAAATTCTGACAGAGTGGAAAGAACTGGGTAATATAATTAAGAAATGGAGGAGAATGCATGACAAATTTATTTCTGGATACTATTTTTACAGCCACAAAAAATTGGAAGTAAAGGGATGATTTTGGAAAGTGTCTCTGTATTTAAATAACTATACATTACATCCACAACTAATATCTGAACTACCAAAAGCACACATATTTTTAGACCATTGTGTTAGATGTCTTTTGTAAATATCTAAGTAATGAAAGAGACATAGGTATACCTTTTCCACATTGCTAAGCTATATGGCAAAAGTATAAAGAAACAATATGATCGAGGCTAATTTTTTTTAAAAGGGGGCACAAAAGAAAATGTGCCTGTAGAAATTCTTTGTTCCTCATACACAAAGTTTGGTGAAGGAAGAGCTAGGCCTGGGTTTGGGTGAATCAGAGTGCACAAGATTTGCTATTCACAAAAAGTTGAATTTCTCAGCCATTCCCACTGCAATGAAATGTCTCTGCATGTAGTCATTTTCTACATTCTAATAATTTATTTCTTTATTTCTTTCTTTTGTTCAACAAATGCTTGTTGAGTCCTTAATATCCACTAGGCACTGAAACAAGCACATAAAGATGGCTTGCACTCTGTGTGTGACATCAGGTTGCCTGTAAGCTAAAGGCAGAGAGGCTTTTATAAATATCTAAGTTGCAAAGATAAAAAAGTGCAATAGCAAAGACATGAACAAATTGCCAAGGAAGCAGATATGATGGAACAAGCAAGTAATAATCAAAAGTAGAATCAGAAATTAGTTGCTGCCATTTATCATTCTTTGTTGCCTTTTTTCCTACCTAGGTAGAGTTTACACTTTTCACTTTTATTTCAATTTTTTTTTTCAGTTTTATAGGGAAACTTCCTTTGTTCTTCTTTTTTTAAATTATTTATTTGCAATTTTTATATTCCATTTTTAAATTGTAATAGTGAATATTACTAGCTAAGGGTCTTTTTCTGATTTCTACATGAACTTATGATCCACATTAGAAAATAATTGATTTGAACAACATAATAGAAGCCACTAATCTACTTCCAATTAAAACATTGAATAGGAATATTACAAATCTTAAAAGTCCCCTGAAGTAAAACAAAATTTTGTAAGATGAGATTCTAAGTAGACCAGATGTCCCAATTGGGCTTTTTTTTTTTTTTTTTTTTTTTTTAGATTAACACATTTGGATGTATCTCTCTATGTGTGATAAAAATTATAGTTTCAGTCTTAACTGTTGCAACAGCATTGGATACAAAAAAAGGTAAATTCCAGTATTTATTAGTCCATAGCAAAAGAAAAAATAACAATCTTTTGACATCTGAATTCTCCTGAAGTTATAATTACTCTATACATACATGCAAAAATATATAAACAAATGAAAACTTAATAAAGTACAATTAACTTGTCTCTGCTCTGACATGGTTTTTTACTATCACATAGTATGAAATTATTCTTCTGATAGAAAACATTACTTTTATACAACATGGGCTACTTTCCTCTGCTAGCTGTTTCTTACTTTGCCCATTTCAAAGTATGGATAAGAATTCTTAGCTACTTCACACATATCATAAAGATTAATGATTCTAAGAAGCTTTCAAGATAGAATTTCTTTCAAGTATAAAGCATCATTAATAATAAAGCAAAAGGAAATTAAACCTTAGCATAAATATCCTTGCACATGATGACAAATTGATACTCTGATGAACATAATTGGCATTTCATATTCCTGGCTATAAGGTAGATTTTGTAGGGAACCATTATAATCCTCCCTAGGTATATAAATGACACTCATAATGAAATTTATACATCCCATACCTAAATGTATGTGCACAGGACACACACATACACACATACATACATCAAATCTCACATGTTCACCACAAGTTTACCAAAGCACATTTAATCTCAGGAGTGGAATACAGTTGATTAAATAGGCTTACAGATCTTCAAAATCTAAAAGCAAGTTAGGTTGATCATATATAATATACATGCTTTTTTGGAGGAATCTCAGAAATCTTTGAGAATTAACTACAATAAATAACTATTCTGTAAAGCTGTCATGAAACACCATTCTGATTTTATGGGTTATTAATTGAAATATGAACTAAAAATATTCTCAGAAAATATGTAATAATAAATTTTATGATAAGAAAAATAGCTATAAGGTTTCAAGTCAGGCCAAATTTCATGATCACTGAAGTAGGCTGTTTTTAATTCTTATCAATCAGCATATAATAGATAATATTATATGCAAAGACACACACAAGCATTTGTGTGAGAAGCACAATTAGCTTTGATATGTTTAAATAAGATGGCACTTCAATCAATACATATATTTGAAAACAATTCTCTGTGATGGTTTTGATTCAGAAGTTTAGAGATGATAATGCTGATGAGAATGTGAATAGTAAAATATCAAAACTGGCAGCACACAACTCCAATTTAGAAAATAAATTAGATTTTCCTGCAAAATGGATTAGGAAAGGAAGTGGAGGCAAAGTGTGATAGAACACAGAAATAATTCAAGCAACCCTTTTGAAACTGGTCAGAAGGAGTTGCATTTCTGCTTAACGAAGTAGATGATTTAGAGACTAATGCCTCAGGTTTCTAAAAGGGGGTTGGCTGTTTTAAAATACTTATTGCACAATGTGCTTTGAAATTTAAAGTATTCATGCTCCATGTCACACACTTTTTTCATTTCTCTATTCTACGTCTCTGAAATATTTACTTGCCTTAATAATGAACAGTTTTTAAACTTAAAAATGGTTAAAGGCATATAGGTAACAGACATCTATTCCAGTGCTAAAAATAAAAACAATAACATTGGTAACTTAAACTGATCAGTGCAGGCAAAGGCTAATTCACTCTCACATTTTTAATCACCTAAAATATCCATTGAGTTCCTATTAGTCGCCAAGCCCCTTTCTAAGTTGTGGTGATAACTTTCACGAGTGTGATATGCTAGTGGAAGAAGATAGACAATAGAGAAAAAGGAAACAGCCAGAAAGTTACAGAGAATATTAGAGGGTACTAAGGGTTCCGAAGAGAATAAAACAAGAAAGATGGCTGAAGTGTCCAGGTTGAGGGTGAGCACTAAAATACAAAGACATGGTCCGGGAAGGACTGACTGAAAAAGTGACATGGATGAGGGAGATTGAAGTGGATGGAGGAGCAAGCCTCAAGGTTATCTGGGGAAATCATTTCTGGCTGGAGCTTACTGGCACAAATGTCCAGAGGCCAGACAAGGAGTGGTTGGAAGACAGTGAGTGAAAATGAGCACAGTAGATGAAAGCAGAAAGGAAAAGAAGCAGATCAGGTAGAGTAGGCCGTTGGAGACCTTCACTTTTACTCTGGGTAAAATAGTGAGGCATTGCATGCTTTCAAGTAGGAGGTGACATGGTGGAACTGGAAAGGATGTGTGTGTTTTATATATTGTGTAGTATCTATTATCTACACTACATAAACATCGTGTTTTGATGACTAAAACATTGCTTATTTCCTTGATAATTTTAAATGTGTGAAATAACTTCCATTAATCTATGTAAAAGGTTCATACTATATACAATAGGTATATTATTTTCTTAATCTACTGTTTAAAAGAATTCCAGTGGAGCACACTGGAATACTGCAGTGAGAGAACAGGGCTGTGGCAGAAACTACAAGTTATCTCCTACTAGTTATCTCTCTGAATCTATTTTGCCATTTGTCCATCATAGTGAATCGACTAGCTGGGTACAATGCCATCCGAATTATGACTATGTTACACAGCCTCCTTTGCAGATAGGTAAGAGTATGTGAGTAATTTCTGGCCAATGGCATATGAGTGGCAGTGTCCTAAGCAGCTTCTAAGATCCATCCTCAAGAAAGAGCTGGCATATCCAATGTCTTCCTTATTCTTCCCCTGATCCTCCATTTGGTTAAGTGACAGCAACATTTCATAGTGCTTACATTGCCTTCCAAGCCTATTTATGCACTTGAGCTTTGCCTTTTTGGACATTTAAAGTGTGATGATAATATTGTGGTTAAGGGTGTGGGCTATAGTGCAGGAAAAGTTCTTGTTCAAATCCTAGTTTTGCTATGGGTTTAACTGTGTAACCTTCAGAAAACTATTGACCTTCTCTGTGCTTAAGTTTTATCAATTTTCTGAGAATTAAATACCCTAATTCATATAAAAGTGCCTAACAATAGTATAACTCCAGTGCCATTTTACCTACTTTTATCCTCTCTTTTAGTAGCAAATAAACACTTTCACCTGAATATAATAAATGAGGCCCAAATTGTATATATTTTGAAAATTAGAGTCATCTAAATTTCACAATTTTCTTTCTTAGTAAGTGGGGAAGAAAGAGGTTTACTTAAAACAATCTTTTTACTTATTAGTAAATCCAGCCTATCCAGACCAGCTTTTTCTATGATTTAACTCAATTTCTGATTTGCATCCAAGTTCCCAAACAACGGTTGTTTCCCTTTGTTGCTCAACACCACGATAGTGACAAGCACATAACACTTGCTCAAAAAATATTCATTGAGTAAATACATGAAATTATAGAGAAGTCAAAGTCCTTGGGACCTCAAGGACTTACTCTTCTACTCCAGCCTTTGTTTTGAGCTAAAATAAGCCTCTTCAAAGTCACACTTACTAAAATTTAGAGACAGCTACTTCTAAGAAGTTTTAGTTATAGAGATCCTTTTCCTGAAGTAAACCTAACAAATAAGTAAGTACAAAAAAAAGAATATTATTATATCATTATCCAAGAAGTGCTTCTAGTATCATATGCTAAGGCTACTATCCAGACACAAAGACTTGGAAAAACAAACATAAAACTCTGCCTTAGTGCTGCTAGAATGTAAGTTTCAATTAATGTGCCAATGAGATATCACTGCTAGGGTGTGGCCACCTGGTGTAGCAGAGCCTAGAGGAGCCAATTTGAATGTGTGCTTTCCTTTGAACGAAGTTAGAGGAAGAACATTTTAGTGCATAAAAAGATATGCTGTCTGTTTATAAACTGTCCTTTCAGACCCAGCCTGCATCCTTTGGAAGGAAAGTTAAAAGAAACCTTTTTACAAAGAACAGGAAACACAAGATGCAAGCAGTTCTACATCTGGGTTTAAATATGTTATGCAGTCTTTTTCATTTGTTGTCATATCTGTACAAAATCATCATGGGCAATGTTTCCTTTTTAACTTTTTAAAATTTCTCTCTACCTTCCAAATTTTCTATAATGAGCATACTTTTTTTTTAAAATAAACAAAGATGAATAAACAAATTCCAAATAGGGAAGCATGTCAGGAAAAACCTAAAACATTCAACTAGATAGGTAATGTTATCTGAGTAATATAACTTTTTAAATATTTTAAGAATTAGTAATGATTGGCTAGAGAAAAAACTATACTGAGTGAAAAAGTGTATGTGATTATTACAGAAGGAATAAAAACCTAGAAGGTACATTGGACAGAGCCAAGAATGAATAATAAATGCACATCTTTACAGGGAAAAAATCAAGAAGAAAAAACACTTGGCCTGTGCAGTAGGGTATGGAGTTTCAAATTACAGTTACTAACCATAGAATTTCAAATTGCAGGTTAAAAGATGCTGAAGGACCAAAAGGAAACAAGCTATGAGCAAGTAGTTTAACCTTGGGCAGTTACCTAGCATCAGTTATCTCATCTTTAAAGGAGGGCACAGTTGCCCTGGCCAGGTAGCTGACTTGGTTGGAATGTTGTTGTTCAGTACACCAAAAGGTTGCCGGTTTGATTCCCTGTTGGGAGGCATATGGGTAGCAACATATTGGTATCTCTCTGTCTCTTTCCCTCCCCCTTCCTCTCTCTCTAAAATCAATAAACAAGTATTGGGTGAGGATTAAATAAATAAATACATAAATAAAGATATAGGTCACCTCTCAGAATGTTTATGATTTAATTAGATCATATGAGGCACAGTCGTCATCAAATTTCTCCTGAATCTGGTGGTGTAGGAAAGACAGAAACACATTTCAAATAACAAGTTTTTGCCTCTCTTACAGAAAGGAATCCCAGAAATATTTGGTTTGGCCTAGAATTTAATAGAAACAATTAAAATTTAGATTTAAAAAGCTGCTTGAATTTTTAAAAAATAAATCCCTTATGTTTATCTTTGAATTTTAATAATGGACTTATAATGAACTACATATATGTACATGGATATAAAGAAAGGTAAAGAATAACAGTAAAAAATACTTAGTGATATACACCATATTTCAAATGCAGTTATTAGAAGACTAAATATAAACTTGCCAATATCCCTTAACCTAGTTGGAAACAAGAATAAAGCTGAAGGATATGTAAAATGCCATTTAAGAGCTAAATTCTCAAATCAGAACACTGAGGATCCTCACTGAGATTACCAACGTTACCTTTATGAGAAAGAATGAAAATGAACAAGAAGAAATACCAATTTCCATGAGCCAGTGCTGACTAGGCCCTCAAAGCACCATCTGGGAAGACATGTTCTTTGAGAGAAATTGAGTACCCAAGGTTAGGGCAATCCAACTGTCAGCATGTATGTGAACATCCAATCTAAGACCAGGGAATCTTTGAAAGATTAGGATGGGAAGTCTTGCTCTGAAGTTATGCTCAGCCAGCAACCTTCTGTCAATTTCCTTCCCATGAAGGCTGCCTACAGGGGGAGAATGTGCTGCTCTGCAAACTGCAACCATTTCTTTCACTTGGAATTTATATTTATTGTTAAATTAGACTTATGCTTTTATGATCAGTCTTCTGTCATCTCTGTTATATTGGCATCTGTCATTGCAATAAACTGTGTGGCAAAGACAAGGTCAAGTTTAATATCTAGAAGATCAAGGACCAATCCCTTGTCTTGCCAGTCTATTTTCCCCAGGAGTCTCCCTCAAACATCACTTTTTTATTTAAAATATATATATATATATATATATATATATAAGAAGCCTCAATTATTGCATTTTTCAATGTTAATCATTCACTGACAACATACTTTACAACCAAAAGTCTACTTAGATAAGTCAACTTTGACAGCATATATAAGAAATAAAAATTATTATTTTGGTGAAGCAATTAAAATAGGTAAACCATGTTACACTATAATAAAATCAGATATTTTTTAAAAATGATAAGGTTCATATTTAGAAAATTAGCTGATGTGACATATTAGAGAAGAAAAAGATTATTAAAAAGGATCCAACAGTAAATGATTAAGAGTAATAAGGACCTAGTCACTGGCAGAGATGGAGAGAAGTATTGTATTTAAGAAACTCTTAGTCTGTGTTTTAGATTGTAAGTGCAAAAGCTGTCGGATTAAGCAGAAAATGAGTTTATCAAAAGGGTACCTGGTAGCTCAAAACCTGAGAAAGCTAGTTAACTGTTACCAGGTTTCAAGCTAAGATTTCAGTAACAATGTTACAAATCTGGCTACCAAATTTGCCCAATGATAAAACATTCCTTTTCCATCTCAGCCACTGAGGGTGATGATACACAGCAAGTGTTATATCTATGGAGTATAGTTTAATAGCACTATTTCTTTCCCTGAATCTTGACTTTTCAATCATTGCTGGGCACCTCTGACATCCCCCCTAGCCATAACATAATGGATTCTGTATGAAACCCCCTTTCTCAGTTTGCATATGTTTGAATCACACCCTCACGCAAACTTAGTTGCACAAACCAGGTCCTAGACATAGAGATCAGGGGAGCAATTTCTTTTTGCTTCTGTCTGGTAGGAGAAGAAAAAGAGGAAATTTCCTCAAAGATAGCAAATATGTGCCAAAATGTTGGGTATTGCCAATCACAGTAAATTATTTTGCAAGGAGACATTTTGGATTGGGTTTTTATACTGCTTGGAAGTAGTTGGTAAAATGTAGTAAGGGAGAAGGAGGAGAATAAGTGAACAAAGGTGACTTCAAGGTCTTACATCTTGTTTTTGTTTGTTAAAATTTAAGCTGCATTTTGCACGCTGTGAAGTATTTAGCAAAATAAAGTATTATTTTAATAAATAGAATACTATCATATAAGCAATTAATAGAACTGAACATATTTATTGGGCATGTACAGGCACTGTAGATAAAAACTACATATATAAGAGTTTTTGACCTCAGAAGTCAACATAGGCATTTGAAAAATTTTAGGTCAGATTATTAGACCAATTGTTATTGTTAGGTAGGATAGATAGCAAACCAAGGCAGGGAAGAGGAGTGAGAGGCCTCTCACCCATTAACTCAGCAGTCCTGAGCCTGGTCTGATAACATTGCCATGTGTTCCAACATCACAAGAAACTCCATGACAGTACAGGAGGAGGGGATTCCTTGAAATTCTATGTATCATTTCCACTATCTGGGAAAGAAAGGCTTTGAAACTGTGTACTCATCCCAAGGTCTAGAAGAGGGAAGATGAGGGGGCCCACAGTGCCCAAAGAAGAAGCCCAAAAAATAACTTTTTTTAATCGCCCACCACTGGTCACTATCTGTTTTATGAGGGAGCCCCTAGCACTTACAGAAATAGCCCATAAATAACTTTGGGTAACTGCTTCAACTTTAATTAACTGCCTCCTGTCATGTGTTTTACAGCAAGATAAACAAACTTAGTCTTGAGCAAGATAAGGATTCTGGCTACCAGATCCACACACGTACCTAAGTTTGGGTAGTCACGTCCCTGCAGGAGAGCTGGCACCATCTTTACCTGTCAATCAGTAGGTAACTTCTTCACCCCATCCCACCAGCTATATAAGTCCTCAGAAGAAACGACTCTCACTCTTGCTCTTGGCCCTCTGGCTTCCCTGCTCCTGCACCCAACCTCTGGCCACACGTGTGTTCCACCCTAGTCTTTGGCTACCCTTATTTTCACCTCTCTTGCCAGGCTTTGCCTATGCCTGTCAACTTTACCCCCCTCCACACACACCTTAGCTAGGCTATTCTCTTCCATGAGAACAGATCACCAATTAACCATGGTTGCACCCTAATACATTCACCGATCTATAATTTTTTACTGCATTGGCAAGAAGAACTGAGTTTCTGGGAGTTTCTCCTGTAACATTATGACTAAGGTTGGGAGTCTAGTAGTAGCCTAAGGGGGGATGAAGATTTATCAGACTGTTTCCTTACCTGAGATGTGAAAGTATGCATGAGCTAAGTTTGGTTGGGTGTGCAATTGTATGTATGCTTTTATTTCCCACATATAATAGACTGAGAATGGAGCCAAATAACACAGGAAAATAAAACGGTAATCTGTCCTGTAGGAGTTCATAATGTGATAAATGTTATAAGAAAATTAAACAATGGCAGTGTGAAAGCTAATAAAAAGGGATCTGATATAAAACAGATGGTAGAAGAGATTTATGAAAAAAAAATACCTAAAAGACACTATAAGAGAAGGATATAAACAAATGAAGAATATAAGAGAAGAGTCACCATTGGGTGAAGACTTGGAGCAACTAATATATATATATTTTTTAATTAGCATCACTACTTCCAAACATTGGATTTTCTTAAAAAAAAAAAACAGAGAAAGTGGAAATAAATTCACTATATTTTCAAGGTGACCACAAATACAGTTTTCTTCCTATAAACTTATAAGTGTTATAAACTATATAATGAAAATAAAAATTATAAACCACTAAACATAAAGTTTTACGTTCATAATTAAGTATAGTGCATACCTGAAAAAAAACGTAAAAAACTGCCTATGATTAAATAGTGTTTAGCACACCAAGGAATGTCTAATCTTCAATAGAATAAGAAAAACACAATATGATATTATTTAACAACATTCAGTTATCAAAATAATATACTCCATAAAAATTTATTAATTTATGAAGCTTGTTTTTTAACTACTAATCACCAGTAATCACAAAATACAATAGCCTAAGAAAGCAAGAAAAGAACTTCATTAACTTTATGAATTTTTAAGTCTTTCTTTTTCAATCTCAAAAGTTATATTTTTAATTTTTTAATTTTTGTTTTTATGGAAACTCAGTTCAAGTGTTTGGAAATTACACTGGGGAATGTCTTTAGTGTTGCTGCTACGTTTCCCACTGCAGTGTCTTTTGGACATGCTAGAGTGTTATAAGGATCTCTCCCCTTCACACTCCCAGCATCCGCCTGTGTGGCTGGGCCCTAAATCATGGTGAAAATGTGCCAGTCTTCACAGACACTTAGTTGTCCTCACAGCATTTTAAATTATTCACAAAGCAAGGTGCCTGCCAGAATATTCCCATAGTTTTCAGAAATACTTGTGTAAATCAACCACACTGGACTTTAGATTACAAATGAATAAATTAAAAAACATAGCACTCTACCAAGTGAATTATTTTTAATAAAAAAAATTAAGTTTAAGAACAGATCCCTGAAAGAGTTGAAATCTGGATGCTTGAGGATCACTTTTATGAAGATTACAGGTTAAAAATGGACCACCAATATGTCAGTGCTGGGATGAAGATGCCCTAAAACTCTGATAATGGTGCCTTTTGGGGGACTAGGGGCTGAAAGAAGAAGTGGTTTCCAGTACAAGATGATAAGAAGAGTGTTAGGTCGGAGTAGCTCAAGAAACCAGATGGATGCAGTGGGCCAAGGAACAGGGTTTATTAGTGGGTAATAAGAGGGGGAAGTGTAGCCAACTAAGGGAGGCGAAGATTCATTCAGTTGTTCTTACGCAGGATTTTTAAGCGCAAAACCTGTGAAGGGTAACTGGTTGGGGTGTCATAGTCTGATTGGCTAGAGCTGGTTGCTGGGCGCCATTTCTCCTGACCATTGTTCTTGATACATCTCATCAGCCTCTGGTTAAAACTGCATTCTGTTATGCTGGATAGGACAACCCCAGACCCCAATCTAAGCCGGGCATCTGTTTGACCTGGGTAGGGTTGGCATGCAGTTTCCCAGGCAGGCATTTTCCCAGGCTACAGTTTCTCACAATGTAGTTTCCTGCCTGGTGATTTTCCATTACTCCTAGGCCTACCTAGGTCTGTCAAGGAGGAAGTCACATGACTTATAGTTGTCATCTTAAAAAAGATATCTTGAAAAAATCTTGCATATTAAATGATAAATTTTTCATGCTATCAATGGGAAAAAGAAGTATATCAGGTATATTAAATATAAGTTAAAATGATTAAATAATCAAGTATTTCATAACCTGACATGATTGAAGCAGTTGGTGGAAAACAATGAGGTCATTGTTTAGGTTCAATTTAAAAGAAAACACACACAGACACACACAAAACAATATAGATGAAGACAAATTGAAATGCACAAGGCTAGATATAAATGAAGTATAATGCTCCAAAAACCAAATGTTATCTTTTCCACTAGAAGTGATAGTTTTTGTGCATGTTTCTTACTATTTAACATTTATTTACATATGGGTAGATTTAAAAATCAGTCAACACTAGAAGGATAACCCCAGTGTTATCTTAGAGAGTAGGTTCAATTTCACTGCTGAGTTCATTACACCGTTCTCAAAATAGAGTGCTCTTTCCTCTCTATTGGTGGCTCCCTTAAGTTCCTCATTCACTTCAAAGCAGTTAGCTTCAAGATTGCCTTGAGTTAACCTGCAAATGTGAATGACAGCTTCAAGGTGTACATCAAGAACTAATACAATTAATTAATTATTGAAATAATGGAGGTGTCCATTGAACATCAATTAACCACTTTTATGTGAAGAAATGTTCCACATTTCCCTCAAAATATCAATTTTAATGGGTATATTTAAATCACCTTTAACACAATTTAAAGTAATCATTAACTGAAAGAAGAATTTATATGAGTTTTCTCACAGAGTGAGGATAAAGTAAGTTGATTTTATCAAATAAAGTGCTACAATTTCTGCCTGAGTTTTGCTGCAGGAAGCAAAAAATTTCTCCCAATTTAGCTATTGTTATCGAGGTATTAGGAAAATGACAAAAAGATTGAATCACTCTAAGAAGTGAATGGGTGAGATCTCCACCCACTACCCTCAGGGGTTTTTGCATTTTCAATGAAAAAAAAATTAATGGTGTCTCTTCAGGGAAAATGACATAGCAAAATGAAAAAAAAAGTCAAGTAATGATAAGGAAATATTTTTGAACTAGGATACAATTTTTAAGCTTAAATTTTAACCATTTCAAAGTCCGTTGCAGTCCATTTGGACTGCAATAACAGAATGCCATTGACTGGGTGGCTTATAAAACAGAAATTTATTTCTCACAGTTCTGGAGGCTGGGAAGTTCAAGGTCAAGGCACCTGCAGATTGGGGTCTGATGAGAGCCTGCTTCCTGCTTTGCCTAAGGCAGTCTTCTTACTATAGCCTCAATCATTGACAAAAGGGCCAAGGGAGCACACTGGAGTCTGTTTTATAAGAGAAGTAATTTCTTTCTTAAGGACTCAGCCCTCATGACTTAACTGATGCCAGAGGGCCAGGAGGCCAAAGGAGGCCTCAACCCAGTGACAGTTCCAAGTTCTTTTCCCTACTGAGGAAACAATTTCAGTTTGAGACAGAGATTCAGTAAAGCCTAGCAGATTTTTTGAAGTGACAGTACCTACATACTCCAGAGGGAAGGGAGTGCTGGCGCACTCAGAGAGTGAATTGCCTGTGGGGTCTGGGTGGAGGTTTTGATGAGTTAGGGGCAAGGGGAGGGAATGGGGGGTGGTTCCTGGTCTCTGATGCTGCGAGGGTGGTTGTTGGCACAGCTTCTCTCAGTCACTCCTCTGCAGATGGTAGCTCTTTGCTTTTTGCGGCAATCTGGAGGGCGGAGAGGCTTCACCACTCCAGTGTATGTCAGCATGGCTGCCAACTCTGGCTGAGGCTGGTTTTTGATTGTTTCAACTCTTTTCTTACCACAGGAAATTAGGAGGGTGGCAATGAGGGGAACACAAGTCACATCAGCAGCGCTCTGAACCACAAGGTCAGGAATGAAGGAACAGGTCATATTCGCAATGTCCTAACCAAGAAAGGGAGAGGAGGGGTAGTGCCCCAGCCTCTGTTCCCTGTGGTGACTTCCTGCCTCATAGCCACCACTCAAAGGCCTAACCGCCAAACACTGTCACTTTGGGGAACAGGTTTCCACATAGGAATTTTGAGCTAGAGTGGGGTGTTTTCCATATTACACCCTTGGTGGGACTTTTTTGTTCACGTGTTCTTTATATGTGTGTGGTTCTTTTGTGGGAAGACTTGTTTTTAGGAAAATCCTCTGAAGAAACAGAAAATTTAGGAAAATGAGGGATGTCCTTCTACCATAAACAAGTTACAGATTTTTACTTGGGTTAATTTCTGGTTTTTTAATAAAAAATTAGGAAAGAAAAAAATAATTGTATTAAAGGTTTGCATTTTAAACTGTTCTTTGAAAATTGTTGGTATCTTATTTAATTTGAAACTTACTCCAGAGACTAGGTAAATGAAAATATTTCTTCTCTTTGTCCCCTACTCTTTCATTTCATTATGTGATACTGATGACAAGTTTTTCAACTAGATTGCAGCTAGCAGGCTTGAGCATTGCCTGCCAGAAGTGATTAATACCAATCAAAGAGAGTTTGTTCAGTTGGAAAGACCAGCAGAAAACATTTATCATCTTCTCAAGGAATTAGAGTTCCAGATTGGCTCTGTGCTTGAGATAAACAGGATATAAATGCATTTGCTCCAACATTCACCTTGTTATCACGTTTCCTCAGCCTAATTTCCCCAAGCAATGAAAGTAACTATACCCTCACTTTTCAATGGCCTTCATGCTTACATTGCAAACATTTAAAGTCTTTCATAAAAATTATGATGCCCAAATTTTAAAATTAAGGAGAAATCAGTAACACCTAGCAGGACAAAATGTTCCCCTGAAAGTCCTTCTGAGATCTCTTCGTAGATATCAAAATATAAATCAGATAAGGGCTTCACAGGTTGAGTCATTCTTGTTTCCCTAGGTTGCAACTTTATACTTTTTTATCACTCCCAGGGGAAAATGCTAGGAGAGTTTTGTGAATACTACCACTGCTTTCATTTCAAAGGGGTGAAACTGGGTAACTGAAATAGACCCAGAGAGGACAGAAGGAGGACAATTAGAATAGGAATGGAACATTGCCAGTCTTTTAAAGCTCCTCTTACCCCTTCAATGGCCCTTGAGGCAGGAAAGTTAGAATAGGGAACAAAGGCCTCAAGCTCTACCCCTTGCCTTTTCCCTCCTGGCTGGAGCATCACAGAGGACACTTTTACTGACCATCTACCTGTTCCCCAATTTCCTGAGGTTGAGACAAACAAAAACCAATCTCAACCAGATTTGGTAGTTGCATTAACTTAAAGTAAACAACAGGGCCATTATAATATCTTCATAAAAAATCTTGCACTGTGGTTTTGGGGCCACTCTGCTCCATCCTTCCCCCAAAACTGCCATGACAGTCCTGGGGAGAAACACGAAGAAATCAATGTCTTGAGAAGAGGGATAAGGACAAGCCACTGAGGGTCACCCCACCAGTGTCAGAAGCTGAGGGCCACTCTATCCATCCCCTTACCTACATTAATAGGTAAAAGAATATTAATAAAAAGTTCTACCCAGACCCTCTGGCTGGTATGTATCATTCTTCAGAGTCTCCTGCTCTCACTTCTGGAATGCATACTTTTGCTTTAATACATGTATAGTGCTTTGCTCAATCAAAAAAGGATTTTGGATCCTGTTGGCTGCAATGACAAGACCCTGGGCCTAGGTATCAGGGTCCTCATTTGGCCACTCTGGGTGTCCCCTGGCATCACCTCCACTGATCTATTCCAAACCAGGCACTCTTAGTCCTCTATCAATGTTATAATTAAAAATAAATGTTAAAATGGCATTTCTGATATAATAATTTTACATCTCCTCAAGGCAATCTGGTAGCTTCTCACTGACTAAACAAAGATCACCGACAAGAGAAGTAAAACATATACGGAGAGCACAAAATATTTTCTTTACTGAGCAAACATTGTTTGCCAGTGTTTGCCTTACATGTCCAGGCCCGCAAGGGCTCACTGACTAATGGGATGGACAGAACAAAACTTCAATCTTCATGATACCTCACATCAAAGTACATGTGTTCACAGAGCCACAGAAGGTATTTGGAAAGATACTCGATCTGACTACTAGAGAAGAACAAAAGTTAAGGAAGTTCCATCTAGACCAGAGATTTTCAACAGGAATTCCATGGCACACTGGTGTTCCACAGAATTTTTAAAACATGCAATACCTGACTATTTAATCAGGGACAGTGACCTCTTTTCCTAAGCTTAGATCGTCAAATAAAGAAAACAATAACAGCCAACACAACAATAGCTATCCAATGTGAATGGATTAAAAGTATACATATTTTTGTCAAAAATTTTTTGTGTGTGCACTGTAGAATTTTTGTAATTAGTATATGGGTACCATGAAGTAACAAAGGTTGAGAATCACTGATCTAGACTAATGGAATAATCAGAACAAAAAGGAGGCATGGATCAGCACGGTAAAGTTAGAGAATGAAAAGTGGTCCAGTTTGCCCACTGATGACAGATGGTGAGAGGAACAGAAAGCAGAGTTAGGATCTGGAAGGGTCTTATTTGTCATGATCAGCACTTGAACATCAATCAAAGGGAGTGAAGATGTTATCAAATCTCAAAAAGATTTCAAACTGGGAGTGATACAGTTAAATTTACATAGCACATGGTTAATCACTGTCCATTTAAAAAAAAGGTGGTTAAGGCACAGACAACAGTATGGTGATTACCAGAGGGAAAGAGGGGTGAGGGGAGCTAAAAGAAGGTATAGAGGTGATGGAAGGAGACTTAACTTTGGGTGGTGAACTCACAATACAATATACAGATGATGTGTTATAGAATTGTACACCTTCACCTACATAATTTTATTAACCAACATTACCCCAATAAATTAAAAAAAAATTTTTTACAAAAACGGTTTGGAGAAAAAATAAACAGAAGACAGCTTAATGCAATTTTCTAAGGGAGAAATTATGAAAGCCTTGTGGCAATGGAAACAGACATTTTCAATTCAGATTTTCAATATAGAAACCCAATCAACCAATATTTATACATAATGTGGCTTCTTTTCTAGCTAGCCACTGCACAGATCTATGCAATGTAGCCACCATCAAGTGATGTTGGTCTCTTGAAATTCCTACTCTGAAGCCCTCAGGGGTTGCAGTTTAGGGGAGCACCCTTTTATCCACAGCCGAAGTGATGGCCACGTGCCTGCATGTCCCATGGCAAACCTGGCAATAAGTTGATAAGTCAAGCCAAATATTATTCCAGCCTCTGATTACATTAAAGTATGAAAATGCTTAAAATTCATTTTACCTAAAAAGTCTGCTTTTGACTTGACTGCTGTCACTTTAAAAACAAACTGAGAAATAGCTATAAATTGCTATGTAACATAATTCTTCAAATGAAACAGAAAATAATCTTAAAATCCAGTTTATGACCTTTCAATAAGCTTGGGATCCCTGCTTATGACAGAAGCTTTAAACAGTTTCTTACTAAAAAGATTTTAGAGAAACCACAAGTAGGAAACTCTGAAAGTGGAAGGTCAGAGTTAGTACTTTAGGTACTTACCGAAAGGCATGTGTTGCCTGAAATTGTTTACTCAAGTCAAGAACCTTTATTAACCGCATTCTTTTCTCTG
Source organism: Trachops cirrhosus (assembly GCA_028533065.1). Classification (NCBI taxonomy): domain Eukaryota; kingdom Metazoa; phylum Chordata; class Mammalia; order Chiroptera; family Phyllostomidae; genus Trachops; species Trachops cirrhosus. The sequence goes on from CM052539.1 coordinate 126,285,346, forward strand.
GAAGATAGGATTCAACTATAAATTATTTGAATAGGCTACAATTGCCACATTAATTTACCAGGACTTTCATCCTCCTACACTAAAGCGTATTTCTTAATACAACTCAAAAGCCATCAAGTACCTCATCCAACCTATTCCCCGACTCTAAATGGGATTTGACATTACAAGGTCAGCCTTGCTTTTCCTCATAGATGACTAACAAATTTACGGAGACATAAGTTCACTGTTCTCGCATGGATCACTGTGCAACAGACCAGTGGTTTTTGATCGTGACATTTAGGTTTCAGTTATTAAATGAAAATGGAAACTCAGGCTGTTACAAATTGCTTAGCACCTAAACCATGATCCAGAGAGATACCCACCCAGAAGGAAAGCAAATGCGTGTTCAGGTTTCAAGAGGGAAACTTGGCCAATAATTTTACGTCATTTTAGAAAATTTTATACAATTTAAAAATTAGGATAAATTTAAATGTTTACAGTTAATATCTCACTGTTTTGCATGAAATTCTTTGAAATTATAATGTGATTTTTCTGAAAATTTCCATAAAGCTAATATTCATGGCATAAAAGTAAATATTTATAGAATTATAGTCTTTGTAATATGCTAACCTCTTACTAAATTCAACAACTTGAGAGCAAGAAAAACAAATTGCCTTATTACTGGGGAAACCAAGCAAGTGAAGAGAAAATCCATGTGACTCTCCAGGGAAAAGGTGATTCATCGTTTACAGACTATATCTACATTAAGTCACACATTCGAATGAAACTACTCATGTATTTCAATGTGCCCAGATGCAGGCAAACTAACTTAGGACAAGGGATTTAGAAATAGCTTTTTCATAGAAAAAATCAATAGTGGCACATTATGTCACAAGCCACAGTTTCAGCTTTTGCTTCCTAATTCAGATCAACTAGCAAGTGACTGGTGTAGACAGGTGCCATGTCTTATTTATGTACCCACTATCATAATTGCAATTCCTTTCTTCACTTAGCAAGTTTTCCATGCTTAAAAATAGTAACCTCACCTCTCCTTCACCCCTCACTTACACTTTATTGTTCTGCCCTCCTCTCCACAATTGTGTAAATGTGTTGCCAATATATTTTTGTATTTGATTATACATTTGAAAACATGTTTGCTATTGAAAGCATAGATAGCTCATAGCATGTGTTATAATGCTCATTGAGTAGAGGTGAAAAGCGCTAAACAATCCCTTTCCCAATGCATGACTCACATATCATTTTAATAAAAATGTACTAAGAACATAGTTTATACAAGGTACTAGGGATCAGAGAAGCAAGAAACAAACAAAACTTCTAGTAATGTCCTTTCTAGTAGGGGACAAAACAATTAATAATTACAATACCAATAATGGATACTGTAGGTCATTTACCCAATATTCATTCTTCCCTTCCTCTTCTAAATAGAACTATAATTTTTTTTGAATTATTCATAAATATTTCATGAGGCCAGGGATCCAGAGTATTTCTTCATTAACCTAAGCCAGTCATCTTCAACTGGGAGTGGGTTTGCCCTACAGGACACCTTTGGCAATGTCTGGAGACATTGTTCATTGTTACAACTTGGGGGGTGACGTCTAGGGTGTAGAGTCCCTGGATGTTGCTAATGCCCTACTTTGCTCAGAGGAAAACTTTATCTGGTCCGACATGTCAATGCTGCCATCACTGAGGAACCCTGGATGAAATGGAGGTTAGTAATCTTGTCCCTTCCTGACTTTGGAATTCAGGCTTGAGATTACAGTTTGTTCTAGCATCTGCCATTGGTCCAGTTGTTCTCATAAGAATAATAGGAAAAGGGCTTTCTCTTTCCTCCTTTAGATCAGAATAAGGAGATATTTTACTATTATTTCTTGCAAATTCCTTGGGTTCCTTGGACACTCAAACAAACAATAAATCCCAAAACAAAGAAGCATGCAAAAACCAACTATTTTGCCAAGAGAGAACCAAAGCCTTGATAATAGCATCCTTTAGTGGTGTGTGGGGGAGTAATGTAAAAATAATACATTTCCTCATTATTCAAACTATTTATGTCAGGTTTTCTGTTATAAGTGAAGTGTCTTCTAAGCAAAGGTACCATTAAAATACAGTTATATATTTGGAGCAAAGGGAGTATGAAGAAGAAGCAACTGGTAAAGCCTAGAAAAGTCTGAATGGTCTCTCCAAGGAGGTGGCGTCTGAGTTAAGTTCCATCAACCAGATGAAGGATATTTCAGATGAAGTGAGCAGCTTATACAAAATCTTGAAAATAAAAGAGGACATGATGGAATTCTATGCAGCAGAAAGAGAGAAGGAGCTCCTACCCTTTGCGACAGCATGGATGGAACTGGAGAGCATTATGCTAAGTGAAATAAGCCAGGTGGTGAAAGACAAATACCATACAGTCTCACCTTTAATAGGAATCTAATCAACAAAACAAACAAACAAGCAAAACATAACCAAAGGCACTGAAATTGAGAACAGGCTGACAGTAACCGGAGGGGAGAGGCAAAGGAATTTCAGGGGAAGGGGGAAGGGTTTGAAGAAACTAGTATACAAGACACATGGACAACAAAAAGGGGGAAGTGGAGATGGGGGGGAGGAGGGGAGGGCTGGGGGGTGGCCTGGGATCGGGGTAAAGGGCAGAAAGCTGTACTTGAACAACAATTAAAATTTTTAAAAAAGAGGACATGACACACTGAACAAGCTACAAGAAATTCAGTGTAGATGGAAGGAGGAATACATGGATTATGGGTGAGACAAGAGAATGACCTAAAGATTTGCTGGAGATAGATTCTGAAGGAACCTGTGTGTCATGATGAATATTTCAAACATTTTATTGAAGCCACAGGGAGCCACTGAAACATTATAAGCCTTAGAGTGGTAGGATCATATTTGCATTATTGAGATCATTATAACTGTGCTGTGAAACCTAGAATAGAAACAGAAAAATAATCAAAGGAACCAACTCTGTAAGGGGCTTTCATAGCAATCTAATAAGGTGTTGAAAGCTGGTCCTAAAATTATGACAAGAATAGAGAAGAGGATAGATAACATTAGTGATATGAAGATCAGGTTTGACAAAATTTACTAGTGTCCTGGTAGTAGAGCTGAGGGAGAGGGACAGATAAATAATGATAATGAGAATCATGATTCAAGAAACTTAATCGAAAGGGTACATTCACTCACTGTGGAGTTCAAGAGTGCCAGGATATGAGGAAGGTGATGGGTTAAACTGTTAATCTGTTGAGATTGAGCCAAATTTTCTGTTACTTAAGTGAAAAGTCTTCTGTTACCTAAGGGAAAAGTTATTTGTGGCAGGGCCCTAGAGATTTGTAGTGAAGGTCTCACAGGAAATACAGGGTAACAAATAACCACTTTCATATCCTAAAATCATAAGTGTTGTGATAGAAAGAATAATGTCCCCCATCAATGCACATCTTAATCTTGGGATCTGTGTAGGTTACTTATTAGGCAGAGTTCTCTAATGAAACAAAACCAATAGGGTGTGTGTGTGTGTGTGTGTGTGTGTGTGTGTGTGTGTGGAGAGAGATTATAAGAAATGAAGTAGGCTCGTGCAATTATGGAGGTTGACAAATCCCCCCAAGATCTGCATAGTCAGCTGGCAATCTCAGTGCACGGTACAGTCAATGGTTTAACTCCAGTCTGAGCTGAAGACCTGAGAACCAGAATTACCAATAATGTAGTTCCAGGTCTAAGACTGGGTTGCTCAAGAACCAGGAAGAACTGATGTTTCAGTTCAAGTCTGAAGGCAGGGTCAAAAGCTAATATTTCAATTTGAGAATAGACAGTCAAGAAGAATTCTCCTTTATTAAGCAGAAAGTCAGAAGTTTTGTTCTGTTCAGGCTTTAAATTGATTGGTTGTGGTCCACCCACAACTGGGAGGGCAACCTGCTTTACTCAGTCTATAAATAACCTCATGCAAAACACCCTCAGAGACACCCAGAATAATGTTTGGTCAGATATTTGGGCCCCCAGTGGCCCAGTGAAGTTGACCTAAAATTAACCATTACACTAACCTTTGCATGGCAAAAGGGGCTTTGCAAATAGATATAATTAGAATATTGAGGTAGCATGATTATCCTGGATCATTTGGGTGAACACGATATAATCAAAGAGTTCTTGTTAGAGGGAATCAAAAGTGTCAAAGTCAGAGAAGAGGTGTGACAAGAGAAGCAGACTTTGAGTTGCATGCTTTGAAGGTGGAGGCAAGGGCCATAAACCAAGAGAAGCACACAGGCTTCCGAAGTTTGAAAGGCAAGAACCTACAGCACCCAGGACCCAGAGAAGGAAATAAAAAGAAGAACCCTACTGACACCTTCATTTTATCACCTCAGATGTTTAAAACTGTAGGAAAATTAATTTGTGTTATTTTTCAGTTTGTTGTAGTTTATTGTACCAACAATAAAAAATGAATATATAATGAACTTTTGGATGGAGTGGTCAACAGGAAAATAAATATGCATCATAATATTAATGTCTCTATAACTACAACTAATTTAATCATACTTGCAAATGCCTTGTTGAACACCTTGCCTCTCTTCCTTTACTTAACGTAACAATCTCTTGAGTTGGGACCCTAGTTTTTTTCTATTTCATGGATGTTAAATTAAAACAAGGAATTTAAGGAGCAGAGACAATGTTACAGATGGGCAGAAATGGAATGTTTAAGAAGAGAATGGGAAACTACTTATATTATGGATTTTAGAGTACTGAGGTGAAGATAATTACATATTTTTTTTTACTTTATAATCTTGGCCTCCTACTAACATACTATATTACAACTGTGTGATGAAGGAGAAGGCAGTCCCTGAGGGATTTCTAGTGCACAGTCAAGGGTTTGTAAGTCTTAACAGCAAGTCATATAGTATTAGGCAAATTTCATTCAACCTGAGTTCCCTGTCTTTTTGCTCTTGTAAGATTTGATTCAAATGTTCTTTAATTTTTTTCTTACTCACACATGCTTTGCAATGAGTATAATGCAAATATATGACTTCATAAATTCTAGATAATTAAATTTTAATAAATTTATGTCCCTGTATTTTTAAGTCAGTTACTCTTGCATTTTCTTACCATGCTTAGATACTGAGCTCTAAAATAAACAATTTTATGTGAGATCCTAATGTAATAAGTTTACTGCTGCATTTTGACTACTTATATTTATTTCTATTATAGATACAACCATCAGCCATGGATGCACACCCACAATATTTCTGATTATGGACGAGCTCTAACCATAAAATTATATATGTGTTTCCTCTTTTGCATGATCTACAGAATGCTTACATTTTTCTGTCTTGTTCAACAAACTCCACATATGAAAAGCCTCCCTCCCAAGATCTCTGCCTTTATAATTAAAATAGCCCTGGCCTGGTGGGGTGGCTCAGTTGGTTGGAGTGTCCTCTCCTATACCAAAAGATGGACTGCTTGATCCCCAGTCAGGGCACATGCCTAGGCTGCAGGTTCAATCCCTAGTCTTGGCACTTGTGGGAGGCAACTGATACATGTCTCTTTCTCACATGGACCTTTTTTTCCTCTCTCTCCCTTTCTCTCTCTCTAAAATCAATACAAACATATCCTCAGGTGAGAATTAAAAATAAAAATAGAATGCAAATATTTTTTATTGTTCTTACTACATATATTTTCAAACCAAACTTGTTTAAATAATATAATTTGTGTGAGTTATGTCCAAATGTGATAATCAGTGATTTAACAGGTGCTGAATAACTTTTTCTCTAAAAGGCTACATAGTAAATATTTTTGGCTTTTCAAGCCTTATGATCTTTATCACAACTACTCAACTCTTCTACTATAGCATGAAAGTAGCCATTGACAGACAATATATAAACCAGTGGGTATAGCTGTGTTACAATGTGTTGCAACCGATCAAGGCAGATCCACTCTTGCCTCCCAGAGACCGAAGAAAATAGGCAGAGTCGTGGGAATGCTTGACATGCTTTTATTCATGGGCGAGCCATACACACACATTGCAAACTGCATGTCTATCTGCATGTTTCATGTTGTGGCCCTTGCTCCCCAGCATGGCACCCATCGTGGCATCTGTCCCCTTGCATATCACTCATCATCATCCCCAGCAGGGAGTCCCTACCTGTTTAAGTATTAGAGGGGAACCAAGCTAGCAAGATGCCAGAAATTATATAACATAACAGAATTCTGCTCATGTGAGCCCACCTCATGTTATGGGAACTATTTATCAGACCCAGTCTCAAGGCTATGAGAACACTAGTTATCAGGTCCTCTCAAGGCTATGGGAACACTGCTTCCCTTAGCTACTGAGACACCTGGGCAAGGAAGCCAGACTGCCTCCGCTTACCCTACATACAATAAAATTTTATTTACAAAAATGGACTGCAGGAAACATTTCTTCTGCTCACCATAGTCAGCCAATCTGCATCTCGAACCTAAGATAAAGGAGAGAGGGCAATTATTGTAGCTTATTCTTTGTGTGTTTATGTATGTGGTGAAGGGGGGTGGGATTTTTGCCCTGATAGTTGCCTAGTTGTTTGCTTAGAAGCATATTGGTTTCTGATTTATTTATCCCTCTAACCCAGTAGGGGGCAATGAAAATAATATATATATTATTAAGTGTACAGATATATATACACATATATGAATATGTGTATATTCATATGAATGAATATTCAGATGAATACATTTAAGAACCCTCAATAATCAGTAGACTACTAAGATTTTAGAAACTCCAAATTTAGAATAGAGATCACTCCTACCCCCATTTTATGCAATCTTGCCTAAATGGTTCTTTCTTACATTCCAAGTTGCAAATTATATTTTTATTGCAGTAACCAGGACTTCAGAACAGATTTATGTTTACTTTTCCTTTAGGAGTAATGACTGACTACTACCATGTGGGATTGTACACTGACTCTTTAGAGTGAAAGCATGAGAGACACACATTCCCATTCCTTCATTAGTCTAAAGCTTTAACCATGTTACACTGTACAGCTGAATTCTCAGCTTAACAGAATTGAAAAAATTCTGTTGTGCCTCAGTAGTAAACAATAGAAAGAGAGATCAGGAAGTAAAGGAGCCACTAGGCCATCATTGTCCTCCCAGGCTATTTTCTTAATGAGGAAACACACATGATTAACTAGGAGCATAGACACAATCACTAAAACAAGATGCAAAAATATTCAGCCTCAGCATTAACACTTGCAAATGATTTCAGAAAAATAATTTTGTTCTCCATTTGTAAATTTTTTTGACGAGAAAGTTGCTGCATTAGCAGTCTTTCCAACTCTGATTGAGAAATATCATATCAAGTATAATTGTAAATATAATTAAGGCTTATATAATTACAAAATAAAACCGTAAAGCCTATAATAGAAAATCCAGTATAGAATGGACCTACTGATTAAAAAGAAAGAAGGGGAAAAAAAGAAAGATTAATAGATATGTGCTCCCATGGAATGAGGTCTCTCGTGCATTTAGCGTGAAATTGGTATTCTGCCATTAAAAAAAGGGAGACATTTTAGAGACCTTTTCAGTTATAAGAGGAGGTACACACACAAAAATTTGAGGGGAGTAAAGGAGAGGATAACTATAAAGAAGAGTTATTGGATATCTTGTTGTTCTCACCTGATTTAAAAAAAACACATTAATATCTGTCAATGAGTGTGTTATAGAAACGTTAATAGAGGTACCTTTCCTATGCTTACTAATATTACCTCAGAAGGCCATCTCTCTTCTATTAACACAACCTTGTTATTAACTTTTTAGTTAATGATATTTTTATAGAGTTGAAATAAAATGCTACAAAAATCTGTACCTTTGTATAGCAGAAAATATTTAGTGTTGCACCTAGTACATGGTACATACTCTAAAATACTGAGCTTCTAGGAGAGAGACAATTTATTTTTGTGAGCATTTGTTTGCACTTGGAATCAGGATATATTCTATCTGTGCCATGGTAGAACTTATTAAAGGGTCTAGATTTAAGATCTTCATTTTCTCTTCAAAAATATGGTTTCATTAGATGATCTTGTTACTAGATATTGTCTCATTCTTTTCATAACCGAGCAGAGAGGAAGGAGCCCATCCATATGGCACCTTGGTGAATGACCCAACAATGAATGCTGGAAGGAACAGGTTTCTATTTACAACATTCCAACCTTGATGGGGCTCAGAGCACTTCAGTTTGGAGCTCTGTTCTCCCACAAGACCCAGCACTTCCCTTGGTCCCCACCAGGCTATAAGCCAAAAACCCCAAAAGTCCCCTATCTTATTTTAAGCCAGCTGCACAAACAGTCTCAAAACAGCTCTCTCCTTCAGGATCTGGGCTATGTTGTCATCAGCCTCCATGTTATAGTCCAGGAATACATGTGCTGTGGTGCACTGGATCATGGTGAAGTCCAGGAAAGACATAAGTCCCAAGAGTCCGGATAAAGTCTGGGTCTGCATGGTAGCAGTTCTGCAAGGCAAGATCCTTGGTGGCTTTGGAGTCCTCCAGAGAGGGCACAATCAAAGCAGCAGGACTGCTTTCTTCCTAGCCCATGGAGGACCAGCTCCTACAGCCTGCATCATTCCTATTTCACTACTGGCAGTCTCCTGAAATCTTTCTTCACTACCAGCTGCACCATGGCTCTTCCTCCTCACTCCTCCTCCGCCTACTCGGCTCTTCTACATGCCTCCATCATGGCTCTACTCCTCATGGCTACCTGCCAATAGCTTAAATCCTGACCCAGAGCCTCCTATGAGACCTCATCTCCGACTTCTCCCATTGAGCTACATTTGCTAGTTTTCTGTATGATTTACATTTTCTTGGCTGCCATCCCCAGTCAGAGCAAGAGTGACTCAGTGATCCTGGGGGACTGCCTCCCTGGCTACATCATGAGTCAGGATATATCCTGAAAGCCATGCCCACCTTGCTCTGAGGCAGTAGCATGGCTATTAAACTAGTTTTTGTTAGGAAAAATATCTTGAGTCATATCTTCTGTTCCCTCATCCCCCAACCAAGGGCTATGGGGGTTTTTTCCTACATTCCCAGGGGCACCCCTTGCCCTCTACCCCATTACACTTTCTATTTCTCTGTCATCCTGGAATTTCCCCACATTTTTGGGATGCTATGGATTGAATTGTGTCTCCCACCAAAACAAAATTCTATGTTGAATCCCTACCCCCAGTGTGATGATATTAAGAGATGGGACCTTTGGGAGGTAATTAGGTTTAGACAAAGTCAGGAGAGTGGCGTCCTCATGATGGGACTGCTGCCCTTACAAGAGGAGTCCAAAACCTCACACACACTCTCTTCCCGTGCCTTCTGAGGACACAGCGAGAAGATGGCCATTGCAAGCCAGGAAGAGGACCCTCACCAGAAACCAAGTCAGTTGTCACCTTGATCTTAGACTTAGAGCTTCTAGAACTATGTGAAATAAATGTTTGTTGTTTAAACCACCTCTGGGTATTATTTCACTGAGTGGCCTGAGCTGACTAAATGGAGGGAAATCTCCCCTTCTTCGTCTTTAGGACAAGTTATAAATGTGATTGGTCTTCAGATCCAGCCCTTGGGTGGGCACGCAGGACTCAGTTCTAAGCTTGTCAGTAGATTGTTCTAGTGTAATCTGAGTACCTCTCAGATGTTCTCATGAGAATTCAATGACATTTCTCATGCTTTTAAACTTGGAAGAATTTTGCATTGAAAACTGAGAAATCCATCTTGAAACCATAATGGGAAAGCTTATTTAAAAATAGAATAACACTGCAGAAAAATTTTACAAAGTTGGGAAGAAGACAAAGAGAGAGGGAAGGAGGGAAGGGGAGAGAGACAGAGAGAGGATATCATGTGAGCTGAGGTTTTAAACTGAAGTCAGAAATAACCCTGGAATATTTTGTTTTATTAATTTTTTTCAGCCAGTCAGTTCATAATGTAGCATGTCATTATGCCTAAAGGACTCTTAAATATTTTAACTTCTAAAGATTGAGTTCTAAAAGTCTATATTATTTTAATACATTATGATATTATACTTTACAATTAATGTATATATAGGATTTCATACTGAAAGTGCTACTTTGTTGCCACTATTTAGCTGGTAAGTATGATAAAAGACCTTTCACATTATCTGAGCCCCAGTTTGCTCACATGTAAAATGGCATACTCATATCTGTCCTTAATGAAGACATACTCTGTACCAGTCTTCCAAATTTAATCTCTTGAGAATCCATCCCCTGAACCCTACCCCTTGTCCCCTAACCTGTTATGTACATGTACACCTCATTTCACTGAACATGATTTTTTCCCTTTGTCCAGCACAAGCTGCTTACTTTTCTATATCCTACAAAGACTTTTTTTTTCTTCTAGACTTTGTTTAATTGTCAATTGTCTGTAAAACCTTGTCTGAACCCTCCTGGAAGAGTTTATGTTGCCTCCATATTAATCTATAGATGCCTCTAGTATTCCTCTCATTATTTTAAATTGTAATGATTTGGCAGTTTCCTTTTCATGAATATAGTTGTTAGAAGTAATAGAGGAGTGTGGTATTTTCTTGGCATCCTTGTTACCTACATGTGCACACACACACACAAATGTTTTTTGAAGATGGTCTCTAGGGCAATTCACCCATTGCAAAGGTATCATAAGCAGTATGTGAAATAGTAGAAATACAGAGAAGTTTGAAAATTATGCAGAACCTGATGATTAAGATTTTAATCTTGTAGCTTTGGCTTTGTGACTTACAGTTAGTATTCAACAAATGTTTGTGGTTTGCAAAAAAAAAAAAATTTTTTTTGGAGGCTCAGTTTAGGAAACCAAGAATGATACTTTATACCCCCTAATGAAATATCTCATTTATCATATATTGCTTAACAAACTATCCCAAGATTTAAAACAACCACCATCTTATTGCCCTATCATTCTGTATGCCAACAATTTGTACTGTATTCCAGAGGATGGAATCCTGCAATCATCTGGAATGACTCAGAATGGCTCGTCTTCCCTGTGTGACCATATATTCCAGCAGGCTAGTTGTACTAGTTGATTAGGGTTGGCATAACAAAGTGCAACAGACTGGGCAGTTTAAACAACAGAAATTAATTTTCTTACAGTTCTGAAGGCCAAAATCCAAACTTAAGGTGTTAGCAGGATTATTCCTTCTGAGGTCTCTCTTGTTGGCTTGCACATGGCTACCTTCTTGCTGGACCCTTGCATGGCCTTTGCTCTGGACATTCACAGCCCTAGTATTTATTTTTACTGTCCAAATTTCTCTTCTTCTAAGAATAACAGTCAGGTTGGATGAAGGCTTATCCATATAATCTCATTTAGCCTTAATTACCTATTTTTAAAGTTCTTATCTCAGACTTGAACAGACACTTCTCCAAGGAGGACATACAGGGGGGCCAGAGACATATAGAAAGATGCTTAGCATCACTAGCCATCAGAGAGATGCAAATTAAAACCACAATGAGATATATCTGAGGTACTAGAGGTTAGAATTTCAACACCGATGAGAATAGCCATCATAAACAAATCAACAAACATCAAGTGTCAGAGAGAATGTGGAGAAAAGGGAACCCTAGTGCACTGTTGGTGGGATTGCAGACTGGTGCAACCACTATGGAAAACAGCATGGAATTTCTTCAGAAAACTAAAGATGGAACTGCCTTTTGACCCAGCACTCACACTGCTGGGATTATATCCTAAGAATCTTGAAACACCAATCCAAAAGAAACTATGCACCCCAATGTTCATAGCAGCACAATTTACAATAGCCAAGTGCTGGAAGCAACCTAGGTGCCCATCAGTAAATGAATGGATCAAAAAACTATGGCACATTTACACAATGGAATACTATGCAGCAGAAAGAAAGCAGGAGCTCCTACCCTTTGTAACAGCATGGATGGAACTGGAAAGCATTATGCTAAGTGAAATAAGCCAGGTGGTGAAAGACAGATACTATATGATCTCACTTTTAAGTGGAACCTAATTAACAAAACAAACAAGCAAGCTAAATATAACCAGAGACACTGAAATTAAGAACAAAGGGACCGTAACCAGAGGGGAGATGGGAGGGGGTAATGTGGGGAAAGGGAGAAGGGTTTTCAGGAACAACTATAAAGGACACATGGACAAAACCAACAGGGGTTGGAATCAGGGGAGGGAGGTGGGTTTGGCTGGGGTGCCAGGGAGAGATAGGGGGGAAAGTCAGAAAACTGTACTTGAACAACAATATTTTTTTAAATAAAAAAGTCCTTATCTCCAAATATAGTCACGATCTGATCTGAGGTACTAGAGGTTAGAATTTCAACATCAAACTGGCACAGGAGGAAGGGACACAATTCAGCACATAATGCGCTTCTTCAATGTTGATACCACTTTCTAAGAGAGCAAGCTATTCCTCTTCTTTAGGCCTTGGCTTAGAATCCATGCACTTCTGCCACACTATCATTCACAGCAAAACACAAGATAAGTTCATATACAAAGATGGGTAAATGAAAGTAATGATAAAAGGGTGAGTACTGAGAGACTTGTTCCATCCATCTTTACAACTAATCACTAATATAGATAGTAATGAACATAATTATTTTTTAAAGATTTTATTTATTTATTTTTAGAGAGATGGGGAAGGGAAGGAAAAAGAGGGAGTGAAACATCAGTGTGTGTTTGCCTCTAGCACACCCCATATGGAGGATATGGCCTGCAACCCAGGCATGAACCCTGACTGGGAATCAAAGTGGTGATGCTTTGGCTCACAGACCTGCACTCAATCCACTGAAATATACCAGCCATGGCCAAAACTAATTATGTTTAAAGAATTCTGGAGGAACTTGCATATAACATAGCCATGAAAAAACAAAGTTAATAGTTAAACTGAACAATGTCAAGGAAAATACTTGCTCAGGAGATCCAAACTCCTTATTCTAACTCAGGAGGAATGTTAAGTCCTGAACATGCACCACTGTACTAGGTGGGCAAAAGCAGGTTTCCAGTTGTGAGTACACAAAACAGTTTATTCTTGTATTATTATTTATTAATTTTTATTAGTTTTCATAAAAAACAACTGTAACCTACAACTTTCCACCCCTGTACATAATCCTGGAAACCATGCTTACAGGTATATATTATTATTAATTTCATTTTATAAATAGGGAACTTAAGCTTTGTTGTGATTAATTTGTTATTCATTGTTTTAGAATTGTTAATATATAAAATGAACTATTAGATAATTGATTAGGATTACTATACTTGTGAGCTTTTTAGTATGAATTTCAAGGGTTCTGATAGAAGACAATTTATTTCCAATACCTGTAAAGTTCATATAAGATAGGTCAATATAGATTACAGTATGATTAATAACACCTTACTTATTCTTCCCTGCATTTATCATCTATCTTATTTTAAGGAGATAATTTATCTTCACATATCTAAGATATTCTGTTAGAGACAGTCAATTTTTAGGATTAATCTCCATAGAGTTTGCAATATCATATATTGTAGTTATTTCTTTTAACACATAAGTGAACTTGAAATATAACTTATTTTGAGTCATGTAGTGATTATGTGACAAAAGCAAACCGTTTTTCACAGCACAATTTGAGAAGTTTGAATATAAAACGCTTTCAAGAGAAATGACATTGAAGAAATAATATTGTTAAGTATTCTAATAGGTATAAATATTAATTCAAAGTTGAAAATTGCTGTTTAAGAAAGTGAGTATAAAGGCCATGAAACCATAAGACGACATGTAGCTTAGAACAATCTTTAAATAAAATCACAATTAATTTCAATAAGGAGGTAGCATCTTTTAGCTATCAAACCAGCAAAACATTTTAAAAGGATACCACAAAATCTGATGAGTATGATATGATATACAGAAATGCAAATTAAGAAGCTCTTTTAGAAGGCAGTTTCTTAGCCTGTATCAGAGGGTATGTGACCCGATAATGTATGTGACCCGATAATGACCCTACTGGAAAAAGTCCTAAGGAGATAAAAATAATCAAAACTAACAACAAATACTGAAACCCAAACACACACACACACACACACAAATCCTTGCACCTTTTCCACTAGGATGGCTATCATTATGATTCTTAATGCAAAATTATTGTCTTCAATAATAAGATGTTAAGTGAATTATGTTAGAGTCAGTATATTTTTTAATTTAATCAAGAGTTTAAATAACAGAACAATTGCTTTTGTTCCAATGCTAAGAGGAAAAAAATTGTGTATGAAGGTTATGACAGGCTCTGCTCTGATCCTACAACAAATTGTCTCCAAATCTTGTTTTATACATAATATATATAATAGGGAAGTCATGTCCAGGAAAAGTCCAACCATTGTTAATATGACAAGAATTGTTTGCGTGGCATCAATGTAACCTGGCAGCCAAGGACAGTGGACTACAATGTGAATACATTAACAATGACAACTTCACTGTGCCACTCAGTGGGGGTGGTAGGCGCTGTTGACTGAGAATGTGTACTGTGTGGCCGTCGAGTTCAAAATGACTGAGCAAGTAGAGCAACAAATCTGCATCAAGTTTTTTGTTAAGCTTGAACATTCATCCATGGAAATGACTCACATAATTCAGAAGGCTGCCACATGGGCAACCGGTGATTGGCAGCTTCATCATGACAACACACCTGCTCCTGCATCATGTCTTAGCAGAGTTTTTGGTGAAACATCATATCACCCAGGTGACTCAGCCCTGCTACAGCCCAGATTTGGTGCCCTGCAACTCCTGGTTTTTCCCAAAACTAACATCACCTTTGGGAAAGGATTTTAGACCATTGATGAGATTCAGCAAAACAGGATGGGGCAGATGATGGTGACTGGGAGAACCATGTAAGGTCCCAAGGTGCCTACTTTGAAGTGGTCTGAGGTGTCCTTGTCCCATGTGCAATGTTTCCTGTGTCTTCTTCAGTAAGTGTCTCTATTTTTCATATTACATGGCTGGATACTTTCTAGACAAATCTCATATATGTACTTACATGTGCATGTACATGCATAAAAGCTGTAGTTTTATTAAATCAGCACTTACTCTAGATGCAACCACAAGAAAAAATGATTTTTAAAATCCTTGAAATTTCTTCCTGTGGAAATTGCAGGGAACATTATGTGGTTGTAAAATTTCCTGCTAAGCATCATATAGCAGAGGTTTTATTTTTAGTAGTTTTATTACTTTATAAAGAATTGCAGCCATTATGAATTATTGGATTAAAAAACCTTTTAACTTCCATTTTGTGTTATTTGTTCCCCATTGTGAGTTATCAGTTCTCCATTAAATGTATTATGTTTATTTAAAAAGTTATATATTTAAAGCATATATCTAGAAATATATCAGTGGTTATAAATACATTTTTATTATTCATATATTAAAACTTATAAAGTCTTATCAATTTTTTTCTCAACAGGATTTGTCCGGGACAAATGTCAAATTGATTAATGTACTGAACATCTATTGTAATTTATTGTACAGCTCTGAAGAGCAGAGCTAAGTAAGCTGACAAATTAGAAATAAAGTTTCATATGAAGACCAATGGGCATCATGTTCTAAGAAAAAAATTAGTTAAACTTTTTGAAGATAAAGTGTTAAAAACCTGTTTTATATAGTGATGGATTGAAGACTCTTTCTCCTTTGAAATAGAAAGTATGTGTAATAACTTATGAGTATCATTAGTAAGAACCAACTTCTGTAATCCAAACTAAATTGAATGTTTTACTCATATACATCCAGTGAAAATTTGCACTTAATTTCTAAATCTTTTTCAGGAACTTTCACATACTGATATAACAGGTATAGCTCTTTAGAATTATGCTGACTTTGTGAGCCTCCCTAAAAATATAGAATGTAATATATGAATATACAGACAAGAAAATTACTAATTTCACCCTCAGAAACAATTCTAATTATTTTAGTGATTTATAGAACTATAGGAGGTTCATTTTCTAAAGGAGCTTGGAGATACTACAATTCAGGGGATTATTAATTTTTTAATCCTCTTTTTAAATTTCTTTGTTTAAAGGAAACCATAACATGAAGCCCAAACTTTGAGAGACTAAAAAAGTGATTGTAGGAAAAGAGGAAAGGGAAAGCTTGTAGTAAAAGAGGAAAGGGAAAAAGGAAAGACAAGCTTTCCCTTTCCTCTCTTTTTCCTTTTCCCTTTCACTTTCTCCTCCTCCACCTCTTCTTCCTTCTACTTCTTTCTCTTTCTCTTTGTCTCTCCCACCCACCACTACCGCCATGGTTTTTGAAATATAGAATTCTAGTGCAGCAGAAGCGAAACCTGTCAGTGGAGATAGTAATTCTTTGTACTTGTTCAATGACTTGAAATTTTCAAATAATTTTGTCTGCATCAAAACAACTCAGTTTCTCTCTCTCTCTTTTTAAACATTATATGCCAATATTTGAAGGGTTAGAACTTTGAATTCCAAATAGGATGTCCTCATTATGTCAAATCTGGACTTAGCACTATGCTAATCTTAACAGACTTTTATGTCCTTATTGTTAAAGATTCTATATTCTAAGTCAGTGTGGAAATGTTATTTGCCAGACCATATTCTCTCTCTTTTCCTACTTGGAGAAACCCATTATTACTCTTGCATCCATCCCCTGCAAGACCATGAACTCAAGAGTGGTGACCCTATTTCTGACTCCAGAAATGAATTATGATGGGATCAACCCAATCATCTTGGTCTTTTTCCTTTTGGCAGTAGATACTTTATATACTGTCCTGTGACCAAATACTGCTCAGTGCAACCTGGGAGAAACTTTACTGGTAAACTTTTGTGGGTGATTTTTCTCACCAAAAGGGAGATGCACGCACAAGAGCATATTCTCTCTTCTTTTCTTGAGAATGTTATGCCAGCATATGATTCTGGAACTGCAGCAGCCATTTTGTCACCATGAACAGGGACACCCCGTAAAATAGAGAATCCTTACTTGTAGTTCATGTCATTGTATGTAACACAAACAGAGGCTTAAACAAACGTAAAGTTTTACTTTCTTCATTCCTCAAAAAAGTCTTAAAGCTGGTGTTTGCTGGGCTCAGGACAGCAGCTGTGAGGCATCAAGAGCAAGATTTGTTGAACTCCCCTGGTATTCCCCTGTTATTACAGGGTGGCTGTCACAGTCCCAGTCAACATGTTCATGTCAAAACAGTCACAAGGTGAAAAGGGAATGAAAAGGAGATGTGGTGTCTACCTGAGAAGACAAAACACATTTCCATAGGGGCACTTTTCATGGGGAAAGTGATGTTTTTTCTTCCCAGCCCCTATAGCAGAGGGAAGAAAGAAAATGATGCTTCGTGGGTGCTGAGTGAGCCTTCTACTGCATCTGCCATGCTGCCCTGTGGAAGACATCGAGGAAAGGTAGAAAAAGTTGGATTCTTAACAAAATTGTTGATCCAATGAATAAAACAGCACAAGATGTTACATAAGCAAAAGATCTGTACTATTTAAAATACTTGTGGCTTGGAATTGTGTTACTTTCATTTGAAAATTTCTTTATTAATTAAGAGTCATGTAAGCATTGTACAAATGAATCCTGAAGTCATATGTCAATAAAAGTCAAACTGATGGTTTTTTAAAATCACCAGGAATAAAGTAAATATACCTAAAAGTTTTGTGTCGCAGTTTATAAACATTCTTTCTTCTTTTTAATTTCTAGAGGAACTGATTAGTCATCACTGTGTGGACACCCTTTATTAATTTTACTTAATATCTGTCTTCCACCATTGGAATGTAGTCCTTCTGAGATCAGATACTACTTCCACTTTGTTCATTGCTGTGTACACTATGTCTTTCATATATACTAAATAATTGTCTCAAAAAATAAATACTTTTTTCACTTAATTGGATCTTTGGGCAAATGGGCTTAAAAACAATTTAAGAATTCTTGCAATTAGCACAGCCTTTAATAACACAATGTCTAGTCAGAGGTCAGTTGTTTGGAAAAGAGAAATAAATACTTGTTTGCATATGGTGAGTAATTGAGATGTTTGGCAAAATTAATTTTGTTTAAATAATTATGCTCTGAATAATAATTTAATCTTTATATAAAGGATGAGAGCTTCAAATCAATGTTCTCTGTATTCATAAAAGGAGGTCATAGAATCTTAGTGTAGCTCATTTATTTCAATCTCTTTCTCTTAATCGAGCTTTTATTAACACAGAGAGACTGAATATATAAACCAACAATGAGTGGATCATATGTAAAAATACAACTTTGACCCACTACCTGAAGCAACAAGCAAGAAACCAACCCCTTATCTACAATAAACAACCCAGGAAGCCAGCCTATTGAGACTGCTATCTCTAGTGACAATTCTGGAAGCTAAACAATAACTTCTATAACAATTGGCCCAGAATAGGCAGAACTTAATTAATAATTGACAGCTTCCCCAATTTTTCTTTTTGCTTCCAATTTAGGATCATGCAGAGAGAGTCAAAATTGTGGCAGCCCAAATCAGTCACATAGGAGGCCCACTTCTAGTCAGCCCACCTATAGCTTCCCCAGGAAAACAGCCTCTAATCAGGTCAGACCTGAAACCTTTTTCTGACTATAGAGTTTTCCCACTCCTCTGCCTGACTTTATGTCTCTGCCAAGTGCAAGTAATGGTAGCTGACTGCTTTGCAATGGTAAGCTCAAAATAAATAGCCTTTGCTTTTCTCATTTGTTTGGCTTTTGTTTATTTCCATAGCATATGTTGTCAAATATACTTCAACAGATATACTATAGAACCAAATTTGCATTAAAACAGAGTCTGTGTTGGACTTCTTTAAAATGAATTCATAAAATGATGCAATAGTCATTAGAAAGTGATGTCAAGATGGATGAGTAGTGTTAGTTTAATTAAAAAATAAAATTAATCTATATAATATCTCCTCCCCTATGTTATGTGTATGTATCTGTTTCAAAATAAAGGACTTTATTTTTTCTAAAATCATTTATTAAATATAGATGTAACCAAAATAGATTCAGGGTTTATGTTAATTAATCAATGTGAAACATTCTGGATCACCTTTCAAAAACTATTTACCTCAAATTTCAACATATAAAGACCTTATGAAACACTGTTTGATAAATTTGCTTTCCAAAAACATGGAAAAATATAACTATTATTTTAGATTATTAAGGCTTATAGAATTAAAGATTTCAAAGAAGAATATAGATATCCATGTGTCAAATTTTAAAAAAATCTCAAATATGTCTTTCTAAGTGTTCTTCACATCTTTGAATATAAATTCACAGAAAATCACAAAATTAGAATATCATGAATGATTAAATATACTTTCAAGAAGATTCCAAGATGAACTGAAATTGTTCATTCTTGCTAATCTTTCTGTTGATATTGTAAACATGTAAATTCCACATAAAGAGATAACATGTATTAAGGAAATACTAATTTTATATTTAATCTCCACAGGAGCCATAATCATAAAATAATAATAATAATAATAATAATTTTTGAAGCAAATATATAATTTTCCTTATTATTTTGTTAATTACAGTTGACATTCAATATTTTACATTAGATTCAGGTGTATAGGATAATGATTAAACATTTATACGACTTACAAAATGATCCCCTATTAAGTTGGTTACCCACCTGCACCAAAAATAGTTATAATATTACTGACCATATTCCCTACACATACTTTACATCTCCTTGACTTTTTGGTAACTACCAAGTTTTACTTCTTAATACCTTCACCCTTTTCACCCAGCCCCCTAAAACTCCTCCTATCTGGCAACCACTAGTTTGTTTTCTGTATCTATATGTCTATTTTTGTTTTGTTTGTTTATGTTGTTCTTTAGATGTCACATGTGAATGTGACATCATATGGTATTTGTCTTTCTCTGTCTGGCTTATTTCACTTAGCATAATACCCTCTAGATCTACTATATTGTTGCAAATAGTAAGATTTCATTCTTTTTTATGGCTAATAATCCATTGTATATATGGCCCACTACTTCTTTATGCAATCATCTACTGATGGGCATTTGAGTTATTTCCATATCTTGGCTATTATAAATAATGCTGTGAAAAACATAGGGGTGCATAAATCTTTTTCAATTAGTGTTTTGGATTTCTTGGAATAAATACCCAGTAGTGGAATTGCTGGGTCATAAGGTACTTTTATTTTTAATTTTTTAGGGATCTCCATTCTGTTTTCCATAGTGTCTGAACCAATTGTAATCCCACCAACAATCAACAATCCACAGTCTATTCAATAAATGGTGTAGAGGAAACTCAACAAATACATGCAAAAAGATCCCATTTGTTTATTCTTTCCTTTATGTCCCTTGCTCTAGGGGATGTGTCAGTAAAAATGTTTCTGTGTGCAATATCTGAGATTTTCCTGCCTATGTTCTCCTCTAGGACTTTAATGGTGTCACGGTTTATACTTAAGTCTTTTATCCACCTTGAATTTATTTTTGTGTATGGTGTAAATTGGTGTTCGAGTTTCATTTTTTTGCATGTAGCTGTCCAGTTCTCCCAATGCCATTTGTTGAAGAGGCTATTGTTAGCCCATTTTATGTTGCTGCCCCCTTTGTCAAATATTAATTGACCATAGCACAATTTATAATAGCTAAGTGCTGGAAGTAACCTAGGTGCCCATCAGTAAATGAATGGATCAAAAAACTATGGTACATTTACACAATGGAATTCTACACAGCCAAAAGAAAGAAGGAGCTCATATCCTTTGCAACAGCATGGATGGAGCTGGAAAGCATTGCTAAGTGAAATAAGCCAGGCATTGACAGACAAATACCATATGATCTCACCTTTAACAGGAACCTAAACAACAAAACAAAGAAAAAAGTAAAATATAACAAAAGACACTGAAATAAAGGATAGGTTGTCCGTGCCCAGAGGGGAGAGAGGAGGGAATTTCAGGGGAGAAGGGAAGGGTTTACAGGAACAAATATAGAGGACACATGGGCAAAAGTAGGGGGGTTGGAAATGGGAGGGATGGATGGGTGGGCTGGAATGGGAATAAAGGATAGAAACTGTACTGAATAATCTAAAATAAAAAAAATAATAATAAATACATGCAAAAAATTGAAACCAGACCACCTTATTATATCATACATAATCATAAACTCAAAACAAATGAAAGACTTTAATGTCAGCTCCAAAATCATAAAACTTTTAGAAGAAAACATAAGCAATAAACTTTCTGATATTAATTCTATTAATATTTTTCCTGATATATCTCCTTGGAAAAGGAAGACAAATTAAATGAACAAACAAACAAACAGGACACATCACACTAAAAAAAAATTCACAGCAAAGGAAACCATCAACAAAACTCAAAGACAACCCACGTGATTGAGAGATGGTATTCACCAATGGTACATCCAATAAGGGATTGATATCCAGAATTTATAAAATACAATTTTCAAAAACTAAATACATTCATGGGGATTTTGTTTGTCCAAAAATACTCTACTTGACTTTTCCTTCTCCTTCGATTTGTCTTAAGATCATAGACATTTCTTATTGTCAACAGTAGAGCTTGGACACAAAGATATCACTAATCCTTGATCCATGTAAGAAGAATCTAAGATGCAAAAATTAAAGGAGGGCTGTTTAAAAGAGGATAATAAGCCCAGTAACCTGCAAGGAGGGCATGACAAATGAACACCCTGCCCCAGTTGGAACTTCATTAAATTTCACTATTTGAGATACTACTCCCTTTGGTCCATGAGGACATTTTAGTCAGATTCTGAATACTCTAAGAGAGTTAAAATCACCTACATTAAAGTGATAGTATTTTAACAGCCTTAAAACAATTTGAGAATTTGCTGTTCAATATGTGCAAGATTTCAGTTATGTAACATAAGTTCTTGAAATCTGCCATATAACATTGTGCTGATAGTTAAGAACACAGCACTGTACATTTAAAAATGTGTTAAGAAGGTAAATCTCATGTTATCTGTTTTTAACACAATCAAAAGAAAAAAAGACTTTAGAATGTTAACAAGATGTAATCCTAAAGAGTCTTTCCAAATACCTGACTTTCATCACCCCAACACACTCAGCATATGCGCCACATACTATGTAGCAGCACAATAAAATAGGAATTTGCAATACACAAATTTGCAAACAGAAATTTTCCTTTCTGTCTTTTTTGGCTCACATGATTTTTAAAGTATGCTTTCAATACCTTTGAACATACTGGAATGAAATGTTTGGCATTGGGCAAAGATATAGTGAGTAAAAATAGAAACAGAAAACCATTTGCCTACTTTATAATTTGGCCTGAGTCTGTTGCTTGTGACACCTTTACATCCACACCATACATAACATATAACTGGACATTGTTAGTTTCAGAGACTTAGGAATACAGCATTGTTCTGTAGGAAAGTTCATACTGCAGTGAAGAATAAATCCACTTTCTCTTTAACAAAAGGACATAAAATTTCAAGGGAAAAGTTCAGATCAATGACATAAACATACACCTAAATAATACAATAGACAGTGGTTAGAATATCATGTCTTTACCCAAATTCTAGATGTTCTGATACCATGATGTCTCTAAATAAAGAAAATTCAAATATAAAAGAGAAATGTTTTGCTGCTTCTTTCTAAGTTGAGATTTATGGGACTGTCTATACATAAAATATAAATTAGAAGAATATAGAAGTATTAAAAATAAGACCATGTTAAATGTATTGTCAAATATTAACATTTTATCATAAAATTACACTTATGTTTTTTGTTCTTTTGAAAAATGGCCATATTCAAATCTTCTTACTGAAGTGCCTAGTTCATTCCTCTCTAGAAGCTCAGATGCAAGTTCTTACATATTTTTAAAATTACCAATAATAATAATGCTACAAACATGATTATAATTCTTTAATTTTAGTTCGGTAAATAAATATAATCAATTGATTCCCTTGCAAGATCAAATTAATTTTCTATTTTGCTATTTGTATTGTTCCTTTACCACCTAAAATATTAATAACGTATATTATACAAAGTATAAAAATAGGCACTTAGAAGGAAAAATTCCAAACAAAGAACATGAATTTTCATTTAATAATTAAGTATATATTGGTAATGAGGGGTAGAGGAAAGAAAGAAAGAGAAGGAAGGAAGGAAGGAAGGAAGGAAGGAAGGAAGGAAGGAAGGAAGGAAGGAAGGAATCGAAGAGAGGTATTTCTCCAGACCGGCTGGAAGAGGTGCCTAAGGAATTGCAAATGATGTTGGTAATGTAATGGTCTGTGTAACCTCATGAGCTGTCAAATC
Organism: Trachops cirrhosus; assembly: GCA_028533065.1. NCBI lineage: Eukaryota > Metazoa > Chordata > Mammalia > Chiroptera > Phyllostomidae > Trachops > Trachops cirrhosus. The sequence goes on from CM052539.1 coordinate 126,308,596, forward strand.
CTACACTGCACAAGACTAATAGCTCTTTTATAAAGAGTTTCTTTTAGCACTGCTCTCCAAATTCGAAGCGCAGAACACTAGCTACTTAAGGGCAAAGTGATAAAGGCTCACTTACTTAGGTTGATAAGCTTTCTCTGGAGTAGCATTTTGATTTTGAAACAAGTCACAGAACTCATTAACAGAACCAATGGCAGTGATAATAGACTATGACTATCTTTAATTGTCCTCTTGTTGTGTTATGCATTTAAAGGCCATATTTGAAACGAAAGCTTTGTTGGTGATTTAATGGCAGGATTTGGGTTTTAAAGTAAGATAATCTCACATCTATAACAAGATCAGTTCTGCATTAGACACATGCCTTGGATCACCTTCAGATATCTTTGTTGACCACATAAAATGTAAATGTTTTAGGATACTGATTTTACAAAATAATAGTTAAAGTCTACCTATCATTTAATATTCCAAGATATTAACTTTATGTTTCATAAAATGTGAAATAAAACGCTAGTTCAAACCTGGCACATACTTCAAATGGCATTCTAGACTTTAAAACATCAAAAGATTTTAAATTAGAAGTACCATTATATATTATATTGCATTGTATATTGCAATAAGCATTCTTGGAAGGATGTATGAAGTTTAAATAAACATATCCACTATGACACTATAATTTTATATTTAGAAATGATAAAACATTACTATCATTTTTAATACACATTCCAGAAAGTAAGCTCATAAAGAAAACTCTACTAATTTACACATTATTGGTTCTCAAGGCAGAAGACATATCCTCGATATGATATATATAGGGTAAGTAGAGGCAGTCTGGCTTCTTCACCCAGGTGTCTGGGTAACCAATGGAAGCAGTGTTCTCACAGCTTTGAAAGGGCCTGGTAAGTAGTGTTTAATAGACTTGAGACTGGATGCCATAAACTGTTCCCATAACATGAAATGGGCTCACATTATGCTATGTTATATAGTTTTTTGGCATTTTTCCAGCTTTGTTGCCTCTAGCAGTTAAGTAGGTAGGGACTCCCTGCTGGGTGCCACAATGGGAGACACAAGGGGGAGCAAGGGACATGACATGTGACATGCAGAGAGACACACAGCTTGCAGCATGCATGGCTTGCCCACCCATGAATAAAGGCATGCCAGACAACCCAACGGCTCTGTGGATATTTGTCCATCTGCATGAGCCTGCCCAGCCTTGAATGGTCACAACAAAATATATGTTTGTGAAATGTTAGTTTTAGATTTCATAATTTGGAGAACTTCCGGTAGAATGAAAACATGCAACAGAGTCTAAACTGGGACCTAGAGACTTGGATTCTAGCCAGGGTCCTGTATATGACCCCAGGGGTTTTAGACTGACTGACTTGGGCTTGCACAGCTTACCCGCAGCCCTTTGGGTCTATCCCTTACTGCTAATTCCTAAAGCATCAGTAAGAATTAAAGAGTCATTAAAGAGTGATCCGAGGTAAAAATGAAGGAGAGAATCCTAGAAGCAGCAAGAGATAAGGGGATAGTAACTTACAAAGAAGTTCCCATCTGACTGTCAGCTGACTTTTCAAAAGAGACCTTACAGGCAACAAGGGGCTGGAAAGAAGTATTCCAAGTCATGAAAGACAAAAACCTACATCCCAGATTGCTCTATCCAGCAAAGCTTTCATTTAGAATGCAAGGGCAGATCAAGTACTTCTCAGATAAGATCAAGTTAAAGGAGCTCATCATCACCAAGCCCTTATTGTATGAAATATTAAAGAGACATATCTAAGAAACAGAAGATAAAAATACATGTAGTAAAATGACAGCAAACTCACAATTATGAACAACCACACCTGAAACAAAAACAAGAAGAAACTAAGCAAACAACTAGAACAGGAACGGAATCACAGAAATGGAGATCACATGGAGGGTTAGCAACAGGGGAGTGGGAGGAGGAGAGAGGGGGGAAAAGTATGAAGGATAAGTAGCATAGATGGTAGGTAGAAAATAGACAGGGGGAGGGCAAAAATGTTAGGGGAAATGTAGAAGCTAAAGAACTTACGACACATGGACATGAACTAAAGGGGGGGAATGTGGGTGGGAGAGAGTGTGCAGGATGGAGAGGAATGAAGGGAGGATAATAGGACAACTGTAATAGCAAATCAGTAAAATATATTAAAAAAAAGAGTGATCCGTGCAAAATAAGAAGCACATGTGAAGGCACAGAAGAAGAAATCCTTATTTTCCTGCAGAATCTAAATCAATAATAAGGATGAAGGTAGAGAGTAAGAATTTAATCAGAGTCCACATTAAGAAAGACCTATTATAGCATGCTAAGAAGTTTGCATAGTTGTCTGAAAAATATTGGAAGACATTGAAGAATTTTAATGAAGGAGTAGTTTTTCAACTGCAGTTTAAGTTTGGAAAGACGTCTGTCATCAGAGAGGAGACCACTAGGGCTGTCACAGTAAGCTATGGTAATCTTGAAGAGGAATGATAAAGGCTTATACCAAGGTAAAGACAGTGACCAATGAAGATTAAAAATAATTGATTAGGTTCAAGAATATTAATTAGTGCAATAGAGAGGCTGAGTGATTGATTATGAGTAGGGTGCAAGTGATGCCAGGCGGCACCTAGAGATATCAAGGGAGGCCTCAACCCTATCTAAGTTCTCTCTTTTTTTTAAGATTTTATTTTTATTTCTAGAGAGGGGAAGGGAGGAAGAGAGGTAGAGAAACATCAATGTGTGGTTGCCTCTCATACGCTTCCTACTGGGGACCCTGCCCACAACCCAGGCATGTGCCCTGACTAGGAATCAGCCAGTGACCCTTTGGTTCACAGTCTGGCATTCAGTCCACTGAGCCACACCAGCGAGGGCCTCCCATCCAGGTTCTCTTCATGGCCCAAGAAAAAATTCAAGAGCATGACAGAAAGATTTAGGAAAGCACAGTAAATTTACTAAAGCAATAGTATGCACCCAAGAAGTAAGAGTAGGTGACTTTGGAGAAAAAGACAACATGATGAGGTATGGGTGGGATGTTTTCATTAAACTTTCATGGGGGTGGTAGGATGGTTCTCAGCTTCTGATGCTAGTGGGATGACTGTCAATGCAGCTCATCCTTGTCTCTCCTCCCCAAATAGTGATTTCTCTTTTTGGTCCTCTCTATTACAGGAAATTTGGGAGGGGGAGTAGGGGGAGTAGGGGGAATAGGGGGACAGCAAAGGTGACATCTTTGATGTTCCAGCCAAAATGGAAAAGGGGAGGGGTAGAGCTTCAGATTTTTTTCCCTGTTCTAACTTTCCTGCTTCATAGGAAGAAGTAAAAGTTCATAACTCCCAGATTTCTTGTTTGGGCAGGTAGATAAATTATTAATTTATGAAGGCAGTACTTTTCATTAACCTCACCACATTCTTTTCTGGGCACACAAATGCATTTTTTCATCCCCTCCTTGCAGTTAAATAATGTATCATGTGACTGATTTCTAGCCATTCGTATGGGTGATAGTAATTATAGCTCTTTCCAAGCCAATACATCTCTCTGATGACAATACTGGAATCCTTCTGTTCTAAATGTTTAGCCACAAGATTGCTAACAATCTGGTTCCCTGGGTGGTTATGAGAGAAACTCTGAGGAGACATGCCTGACTCTTCTTACATGGTGATCCATGCAAGGGTGAAAAATAAAACTTACTGTATTAATTCAATGGAATATCAAAAATTCTTTCTTACAACAGCATATTTAATCCTATTCTGATTAAGAGAAAAATATTTAATCAACAAAAACCTTTAGAGAAGAACAAGTTTGGGAGAGAGAAATGGGTGGGGAAAACACAAATGAGTTCAGCTTCCACATGTGGAATTTTTGATTCTGTGTAACACTCAAATGAAGACAGCAGGAAACATTGGATTGTACAAATCTGCACCTAAGAAAAGAGAGCTGGGCTGGAGGTAAAGATGTACAAGTCTTTGAGTTATAAACTATAGTTGATGCCATAAAATAAATAATATAACTGCATGCCATTATCTCATCCTCTGCATACAATGTTTATATAAGAAATAGTATTTTTAAATCCCCATCTCTAAATATTTAAAGGACTTTGTCAGGTTACACAGACTTAGTATAATTTTGCAATGTGCATAATGCCTTGATTCATTAGGATAAAACAGCATAGTTGTCAATCTATGTTTTAATATTAGGAAAATATATTAAACTCAAACATATTCTCTGAAGATAACTTCTGTTGTAGTTTTTTTGATCATTCAGAATTAATTTATCCAACTTTGGGTACCAATTGCTGTCTAATTTTTATTTGGTTGCAAATAGTCTTTGTAAATGGTAAATGATTGTTTCCTGATGGTCCTGAATGTTTCCTGGTTTTCTTTAACTAAGGAACAGGCTCATGGTCTACAATACGCCAATGCCACTAATTTTTCTAGGTCAAGACACATGAGTAGAATTTAAGAGCTAATTCATTTCTGTAATGGTTTCTGATGCAAAGCTCCACTGACTAGTGATGTCCAGACACCAGGAAATTCCTTAGATTCTCTTGTTTTGCAATGTTTTTTTTTTTAATTTCCAGTTGATTCTCTGAGCTAGTAATTAGCATTTCAATAGTTTCCATTATGTATAAGAGAGCTGCCTGCAGCCAAAGAAGACTTAAATGCTGAACATATGAATGCAAATAAACAAATGGAGTGAAAAGTAAAAACAATCTTCAATACTTTGGTAGAAGGTTATTTGTGAAAACAAAATTACTGGCTTTAATATGAAATATCAATGTACTAGGTATACAGTTAAGTATTTTATAATGAAAATAAATAATTGCTTCATTTTCTCTAAGTTCAGAAATAATAAAATTTTAAAATAAATGAACTCTTCTTTTAAAAAAAGGCATGAAAGAAAGTTTTCCAATGCAGAGTTTACTTGGAAAAATCCTTGGAATTTTGTTATGTAACTGGACCAGTCATTTACTACATAATGTAAAATTGTCATCAAATATGGAGAAACGAGACAAAATGAATGACTTAGGGCAGAATAGTGAAGTGGTCCTTACATAATGTTTAAACCCAAAATAAAAATAGGTAATTTCAAATATTAAAACTATCTTTGAAATGTTAAAGTAAAATTTGAACAAAGCAATCATATGAAATAGAATATTTTACTTTGAAAGATGAACACAAAAAAATCTTCTCTGAAGGTATTGCTACAACTAGAATAATTAAATCAGTGAGATGGATAATATAATTAAAATGCAAATAAGGTACTACTAAAAAGATAAATGTTAGAATTTATTATAAAATGACATTAATTAAAAAGATATACATTATCATATTAGATTTGAAGCTCCTTGAGGAAAATGGCTGATTTTATCCACTGATAAAATCAAGTAATAAATCACAACTAATCACCAGACAGAACCGTACTTTACACTTTGAGGCTTTGAGGAAGTTAGAGGTACAGGTGCAAAATAAATATGATGCACTCCCTGTCTACAAGGAAGAACCAGTCACAGAAAGTCATTTCACTAAATGTGATCAATGCCATTACAGGGCTAAAACCACAGAAAAAGTAGAACAGCCCTCCTCTGCATGGAGAGTAAAGAAAGACTTGTAGAATAAATACCTTCCAAAGTGTGACTTAAGAGTTGCATAAAATATGTGTGCTTTTCAGATATTTGATAATAAAGTAATAAATGAGTCTTTTATGCAGCTGAACATGAACATCAGTAAAATGGATATGTGAAGTAGAGAGAGATAGAAGTGAGATATAATCTATCTTGGAGAGAGATTATAAAAGATCTTTCATAATATGCTAAGTAATCTGAATTATTATTGACAAAATACAGTCATTAAAAATCTTTGGGCAAGAAAGTAACCATGATTACTTGTGTTTGAGTGATAATATTGCCTATAATATTACTGTAAAAGTCAGAGCACAAGGGAGCCTCCCCATCGGCCAGTGTGACAGCAGGGGGAGATTCTTAGGCTGAGTGTGTGAAAGGCTAGCAAAAAAATCTAGAAAAAGCCCAGCACCTGGTACCAGACTGGCAGTGGGACCAGGGAGAAGTGGGAAAAGCAGACACAGGTGTCATAGACGTCAAATGGTGCTGGGGGAGATGATGAACCAAGGAGGCTTGTGGGTCTAGCCTGGGAAAAGAAGGGATTGGTTGGGAAGGGGTCCACTGAAAGTGTGAGAAAGTTTGGGAAGTTAATTGTTCATTTTGAAGAAGCATCTAGTCTTTCCCAAGCCCAAACTAATATATAATCCCAGAGGAATAAAGAAGTGAGTTCTCTCTCTCTCTCTCTCTCTCTCTCTCTCTCATTCTCTTGTAACCTGCCCTCTACTATTCCCTTTGTGGGCCACACAGCCTATGGCCTTCAGGACAGAGCCTCTCATTCTCTCTTGCTCACTTTGTGGTCTATTCACATGTTCTCTTGCCTAGGAGCACATGAACCTGTGGCTCTGGCAGCCATATGGTTCATGGCCATGTGGCCTTTACATGCACACTCCAGGGGAGAGCCTAAAATGGATAGTGGCCAGGAACAAGCTAAGCTACCTGGATGGGGACTAAGACCTCTTAGTAGCTGCCTGCAAGCTCCAAAGGACTGTACTTTAAAATGGAGTAGAAACTCTGGACACTGGCTTTTGTCTTGGCCTTGCTGAGAACACATTGGACTTTTTCTAGGGCTGGAAGAGGAAATGGGCTTTGAGGCAGAAGTCCACCATTCTCCCAGGTCACGTGTCTCCTAAAATGAAACCTCTTTCCTTTTGCACCAGCATCTGCCTCATGAGTTTGACTTTTGCAGTGACAGGTAGCCCTCATTTTTGTTTGGTTATAATAATGTAGAAGACTATTTCTGGAAAGAGAAGCCAAGGCATATAACAGTCTCAAGGAGAAATAGTGTAAGTGCAATATGGCATTTATAGAGAGGAAGAGACAGGAGCAGTAATCCCCTCCCCAAATGGAATTTATTTATAAAAATTTATGTATTCATTCTTACATGTTTAAACTTCACTCACCTTCAAATAATATCCATTTGATGCAATCTACCTATTCAGACATTTTTTCCACTGCTCAAAACAGTTTTTGAACTCATCAATTTTGCTTTTTAATGCTTCTGCCATGTTTTGTTTCCACTCCTTCCACATCAGCAAAACATTTCTTTTTGAGGACATTTTTCATCCAGAGAAATAAAAAAATTGCTCTGGGCGAGATCAGGTGAATAGGGAGGTCGGGGCATGGGTGTTATGCTTTTTTTTTTTATCAAAAACTGAACATTCTATGTGGTGTGGGCAGGTGCACTCATAAATCACCCATCACGAAATGGACAAATATGTTGAAAGAATCTTCATAAAAATCACAGGCATCAAATGTTTTCAGGAGTCAAGACAATACAAATTGTCTAATTTAAAACTATATGGTGTTGAATCCAAGAGTCAATTCTCAGCCTTCAGTTTTCCAACATTATCACTTCATCTTGGATTCAGTTTTTTAATGGCTTACAGAACACTCTATTAAAAAAATCTAATGGTGGTTAATATGTTTTCTTTAGTGGCACCTTCTTTGTGGCCCATTTTTAGCATGGATGTTGCTCAAGATTAAATTCCTGGTCCTCTTCTAAATTTGCATCTACTCCCTTGATGATCTTATTCAGTCTCAAATACTATTTATATATTGAGGAGGCTTAGATTTATATCTACAGCCCAGAGCACTTTTACAAACTACAGATGTAAATCTAGCCAATGACTCTCAAGTTGAATGTTTATTAGATATCTCAAAATTGACATATTCAATGTGTTATGTGTGATTTTTCCCCAAAATCCTGTTCTATTTGCCTGTAGCTATTTCCATATCAGTTGATTTTTTTCACACCACATATCCAACCTTTCAGGAAATTCTGTGGCTCTGAAATCTGGTCACATCTGCTATTATCCTGGCCTTACTAAAGATGGTCTTGAACAGCTGTCTAAGTTAGTCTATTAATAGATCGCATTTTTTTCAGTGTTGCCTTCCACAGGGTGTTCTTTATTTAAAAAAAATGGCTTTACATGTTAACAATCTGATTATGTTGCAGTCTACTTAAAACCCTGTAGTAGCACCCAAGTGCACTCAAAATCAAAGATAAGACGTTACAGTTGCCTACAAGACATATATTATGACAACTTTTTCTACTTTACCCACTTTACATTGCATTTTGGCCACACTGGCCTTCTTCCCCTTTCTTTAACCTAATGAGCACATTCCTATCATAGGACTTTTGAAAAGCCATTTTTTTTTCTGCCAAAGATTCTCTTCACCAAGATAAAAAAGTTCATGAGTAATTCCAATACCTTCCTCAAAGTTTTGCTTAAATGTTATGCTTTCATTGATTTCTACCATTACCATTTATTTATAACTACAGTCTGCCTTACTCATTTCTACTCACTCTTAGTTTTGATTTTTTCTATTACATTTATCACCTTCTATTGAATTATATAATTTATTTTTTGTATTATATCAGATGTTTATGAGCTATTGGTTCCATAGAAATACCACAGGTAGGCAAAGATCTATATCCTCCATGTTCATTGATACAATCCAAGTGCCTAGGATGGTGCCTGACATTTAGTAGACATAGACCAGATTACTGTGCCTGGAAAAGGGTAGTAACTAATGTTTATCCAATTCACAATATATTATCAATGATTGGATATTTCCCACAAGTCAATACATTCCTATTCACAATATTTAATTTATAGGTAATAAAAGTATGTGGCATCTAGAATCATTTCTGATCTAAACTGTCTTAAATTTTGCCAATAAAGCAGCCTCTAAGATAGAGGCTAGGTGCCAGGGATTTCCTGGGGAGCATTTCTGGTTGCAAAACCTCAGAGGGAGTGAGGGAAACAAGATTAGACAGGGGTAGAAGTTCAAAGTGAGTACCTTTGCAGCACAGCAATATTTGGGGTGATATTACTGGGGATTGAATATTTGGCAATCTTTGATTAAACTGTAGTATAAAATTTTAATGTTATATCAAAGAGAAACTCTGAAGTGTTTTTGGAAAAGCATCTTAGGACTAGGTATTGGTGAAGAATGAGGCTGAGACATCCATGCAGGGAGGAGAAAAACTAATGGTAGTGGAGACGGTAGCGAGTCAACCAGATACACTCTTCAGACCTGGACATTTACTCCACCAGTTCAAAGAATGTTGGCTGTCAACAGCTCATAGCTGAGTTCTTATCCAGGTCAGAGAGCAATGATTTGCCTAAGGATATGCCTCATTCGTATGGGCAGCTGATATCCACTGACTGGTCAATGCAGGGTAAAAAACCCAGCCCCCTTCCTTGAGTGGGAACTATTCTTAAGATCCATCCTAATAATAGAGCTTCCCATGGAGATGGAACTGTCAGTGGCCTGTGGTGCAAAGGTACTAATTTCAACTTCTACCCCTGTCTAATCTTGTTTTCCTCACTCTCTCTGAGGTTTTGCAACCAGAAATACTCCCCAGTAATTCCCTGGCACCTAATATCTATCTCAGAGGCTGCTTCATTGGCAAAACTTAAGACAGTTTAGATCAGAAATGATTCTAGATGTCACATACTAAAATTGGATTTTGAATTGCATTACCTCCTGCCTAGCTGACAATGAGGACCACAACACTGAAAGTAAGTAGAGTACTAACACCCGGCATGTTGTCTCAGTGAAATTTTAAATTCCCACTAGTGTTAAACTAGTGTTAAACTGGCTGTTGCAATATCCAAGGCATCTGAGAGTTCAGAGAAAGTAGTATTACAAGAACCCTGAAATTACTTTTTGTTTCCTACTACTAATGCTTCAGCAAAAGAATATGAAGGCTGGACATGATTAATCACCAATTTATGTGGAGTGTTAAATCCAGATGACCTTCTAAGCAGCACAGTTATTTTCATCTCTGAAGGGCAAAAACAGCAAAGTGTGAGTCCCATAATTTAATTATAAGAGTAGGGGAGCTTCAGGAAAGTTCAAATTCTCAACTGTGTAAATGTGTTTATCCTAAGGTTAAGGCCCTAATTGAAAAGGCATGGGAACCCTGTAAATGCAGCTGAATCAACACCTTTAAAATTTTGAATTTTCAGATCCCTTGAACACAGTGGGGCTGTCAGAGGTGGTGTTCCAGCCTTACATAAAGTTGAGGCAGACATTCTCTGCATCTATCTCCAGTTCTGCTCTGAGTCACCGTACCAATACAATCACTCAGGCAGTGGCATCATAACACAACTGGGGTGGTGCTGGATGCATGAAGGGAGAAAATGAAATAGATATCAGAAAAGCTGGAGGAGTAGTCCAAAGTTATTGGGAGTCAGGAGGATGTCCAGTTGGCCCCTGAAGTACGCAGGTTTGAACTATGTGGGCCCACTTACACACAGATATTTTTCAACTGACCTGTTCACTTTAAAGCCGTTTTGTTCAAGGGTCAAGTCTGTGGCTGGCAATCTGTTTATGTGATGAGCCGACTGTAGTTATGCAGGGATTTTTGCCTGTATGGGAGATCTGCAACCCTAATTCCCCTGTTGTTCAAGGATCAACTGTATATGAATCCTGAGGGGGCTACACTAAGAGGAATCAAAAGAGAGATTTTATTTGCTTTAATATATGTTAGCTACTGTGGTAGGCAGAATAATGTCCCTACCCACCTGGTAGGTATTCACTCCTTAATCTCCAGAACCAGTGCTTTTGTTGTTGGTTTTTTGTTTTGTTTTGTTTTGTTTGCTTTACATGACAAAGAAGAATTAAATTAAAAAATAGAATTAGAGCTGCTAATAAACTAACCTCAGAACAGGGGTGTTATTCTGTATCATCCAGTTTGTTCTAACATTGTTCTTAAAGTTGGAAGAGTGGAGTAAGGTGTAACTCAGAAAAGATGTGCCTATGACATCAGTCAGAGTGATGCCAGGTTGGTAGGACTCATCCTGCCATTGTTCACTTTAAAGATGTTAGGAAGAGGCCAGAAGCTGAGTAATATGGGCAGCTTCTAGAAGCTGCAAAGGCAAGAAAATGCCTTTACCCTTAGAGACTCAGGAAGAACTCCACTCTGGTGACACCTGGATTTTTATTCCAATGAGAAAAATTTCAGACTGCTGTCCTCCATAACTATAAGGTAATAAATGTGTATTTTTAAAGCCACTTTGGTTTTAAAGATTTGTTATTCTAGCAATAGAAAACTAATGAAGCACTCCTTCATGATACAGGATTTAACACTTGGGCAAGGGCCCCATAAGATGGCACTAACATGGCAGTAGAAACATAAATAATACAATGACCAGCACTAAGTAAAGTATCAGTGCTTGAATTACCATATCTTATGGCACCTGGAAGAATGAAGGTCTCAGCCATGAAGCAGGGAAGTAGGCAGTATCTACTAGGGTCTGCCTATGCCTCTCAGATAAATTTGCATCATGTAGTATTTTTCTTCAATGTGGAAAAATGTCCAGCATATTGCTTGAGAGTCTTAGCTGCTTGTGACACACTGCTAATTCCTATTACAGAACTGCATTTAGCAGAAGAGTTGCTTAAGGGAAGTCTAAAAGCATGGCTGGTTGAAGGGGGTGGGATATAGAAACCTATACCCTTTTCTTCAACTTGAGGTGATTCGGCAGGATCATCCCAACTCCGGAACTCCCTGCGAGAGCAGTTGAGATGTCTTGAAACTATACCATATTTCAACCTCTCCCTGTGTCCAGTACTGTGTGCCTTATTTTCTCCCAGGGGCTGGGCTCTCTAGAACACTGCTTTTTAAACTTCCTGCATGACACCCTCTATCTCAAGTTTCTTTCCCAAAGAATTTACCTAAAATAACTTTTTAAGGACAGAAAACAACTTTTCTCCCTTATTGAAATAAGCAGTGACTTCTTAAGTGATAATGGGCTAAGTACCAGCAGATTGTGTGCTACAATATACTCTCAGATTTTGACCTTCCAGAAGGTCAAAAGTTGAGCTGACCCTAATATTAGCTTTCAAGTATAGCAAGGGTGTCCAAACTTTTGGCATCTCTGGACCACATTGGAAGAATAAGAATTATCTTGGGCCACACATTAAATACACAAACACGAATGAAAATTGATAAGTGAAGAAATGGTTTCAAGTAAATTTATGATTTTGTGTTGGGCAGCATTCATAGACATCCTGGATCACATGTGGCCTGTGGGCTGTGGGTTGGACACCCCTGGTAGAGTTTTTTTTAGTGACATAAAGAAATAATTTTTTCTGGGAAGAATTTGTGGTCCATCTCTACTATTTGATGTGACCTAGGTGTGACTACTTATCCTACGAATGAAATACTGTACTTGGTTTAAGATGCAGTCAGCATGAATCTGGGGATGGCCAGATAGGAATATCATTGGTGGCATCTGGGGGTGCTGCAGCCATGCCTTTCAAAGGAGGCAGGCACTTCATTCTACTTTAATTCATTCAAAATGTGTTCTTCAAGAACTTTCTAAGTGTTTGACACTGTAATAGGCATAGTGCTAGCAAAAGAAAAGGTAGTTTCTTTGTCTACTCAGGTGGGGTACAGACTTGTAAAGAAGCACGTTTTAATAGCAGACAATGAGTGCTGTAATACATCAATAGAGCATGCCTAGTTAAGAACAGAGGTGGGGTAATGCAAACAAAGCAAACAGCAAACTCAAAGTCCCAAACTTTAGAAAGAGGATCACCTAGTGTTTAATGACTTGAAAGTCAGCACATCTGTCGGCTAGAATGGAAGGCAGGAGGAGGATGAGGGAAGGGGTGAATGGTAGCCAAATTGTGAAATACCTTGTAGGTAGACCATGTTGAGATTTTAGACTTTATTCTACAGACTTTCAAAAGAATTAGAAGATTTAAACAGGGAGTGATATGATCAGCTTTGCCTTTCAGAAATATCAGTGTGGAATTCTTACAGAGCATGGTTCAGAGGACACAAGCTATGGCAACTCCTGTTGCTGACAAACGTAATAGCATCAAGGCTCTGCAAACCTTTATCTCTTACTGTCCTGTGGAGATTAATATACAGTTCTGGTTCTGATACCATTTATTTACAGGATGCAAATAGATAAAGTACATCAATGCCATTGAAATGATTGGGGTAGTCAGCATAGTTTCTCAACTACACCAATGATATTATTTGTGCCATAATTAAATATGACCTCTCACATCATGGAACTATTTTTTATTAGATTTTCAAAATGCAATTCTGCTCAGGGTATAGACTGTAAATTAGTGAGCAATGACTCTCTCCTCATTTCCATCAGTATTTAAGGCTCAACGATAAATAATGGGTAATATTATTACAATAAAGTTTTTTTTTGTTTTTACAAAATGCCATTTCTTTTGGATACCAGAAGAAAAACCTATATACTTATCTAGAGCTTCATTTCCTTATGCTCCAGTAAAAATCCTAGCATCTTACATTTTTTGGGGAAAAAAATGTTAACTCTGATGAAGGTTCATTTAACCACAGGCAGTAGGGAATATTTTAACTTCAAATATCAGAAATAATCAGACAGGTTGTTTTACCCACAGCTGAATGTTGCAGTTTAAATTCAGAGTTACCTGTTAAGATCAGGTAGTAATAGTCTTACCCCAAATATTTTATTTGTCAGATCTCTGATCTCCTAGAGTCGTATTCTTCTGATTGCTTTTCATAAAAAGACTTTTCAGGCTCTGATAATGCCAAGTGAGCAGGTGAAGCCTGGACAAGAGAAAGATATGAGAAAATATTTGCTCTATAAATCTAAAATATAAATCAAATGATGTAGGCTTCCCAAGAAGCAGAATCCAATGGAACATCATTTGATCAAAAAAATATTATTAAGCTAAAGAAATCAAACTTGCTGAAAACCCCAGAAAAGTGTGTGTATATATATATATTTGGTATGGTAATACAATGCCTAACTATCTGTCTATATATCTATATATAATAATTTATATAACAGATACGTATTCACAGACACTCATGGAAGATAAAAGTGGACTTTAAAATCACTAATGCAAAATTATATAATCAAATACTCTGTCCTGGAAAAATAACATACCATCTTGGTCAGATTTTGAGACATTAAGTTAATGTTGAATGACAACCTAAGTTTTGTTGAGTTTTCAATTTTTGAAACAAACTATAATATGGGAATAATTCCCATTACATCCTATGAACTTATCCCTTATTAAATATTTACTAAATAATTGGAATTTACTAAAGAATGGAATCTCTTTATAATGTCATTCTGATACAACATTGATTGTATAAAATCATTCTTTCCATAATGATAAGCAATGCGTTTAGGTTTCAGTTATGTCTTTTTCTTTATTAATTATACACACACTTCGGGGGTAATTAATACCATTCAGTTTGGGTTTGCCTTCTATTCTGTGTTATCTCTGACATTTATTCTAGATTTCATATATTCTAAATCCTTATCTCTGTACTTTAGACTTACCTATTTAACTGCTGCCTAGATATTTGCATTCTAATATACTGAGGCATTCCAAAATTAATATTCAAAACTTAATAATTTTCCCATAAATGTGTATCTACTGTTATAAACTTATTTTACTCAGGGAAGCATATCTTGTCATATATCTGATAATAAAGGGGCTATTTGGATGAAGCAATATGTATACTTTATGTTATCAAGTAATGTATGTAACAAATATATCTATGCTTTATCCCATCCTTCAAAAATATACCTGGAGTTTTAGAGACTTTCATATTTTACTATGTTGCTTGAATTTTTACTGTAATGTATTAATGCATATATTATTAAAATATTGTGTTAGAAAATTTTACTATATTACATACAGTAATTTCTGTCTGCATAGTACTGATATCACCACCATCACTGTTATTAATGTAATTCATTATTTTCTGCATAGTCTGGGATAGAGATGAAGTAATCACATGGGGACACAAATGCTGTCCTCTTTATCTCTCCCTTCCTGCAGTAAAACTATCATAGAATGAACAGGTTCTTAATAATCTTATTGGCTCCTTCTGAAAGGAGGAAGAATGATAAACAGAGCAAAGTCAATAATAAAAACTTCAGTGTGAATAAACACCATTTACTTCAAATGTGTTCTGTGCACTGATCCAAACACTTTACATATATTGAATCCTTAAAGAATGAAGGTGATAGTTACACTAATTATCCTTATTTTATAGAAGTGAAAAAGAAAACATGAGAGAGAGAAACAACTAAAGGTGCAAAATGATGTAGGTGGAGGAAATAGGCTTGGAACTTTGTTTAGCTATTGGCCCAAGACTCTTAAACACTAAACTGTATTCTCCCTAGCTGTAATATTTTTGCATATGGTATTCACTCTAGTATGTCTCTCATGATGCTGTTAATCACACCCCAGGTATCCCCATTAGCAACTGGGGTCAGCTTTAAGAAAGGGGGATATCAGACACAGAATAAATACCTTGTCTCTAAATGGAAAGGTTATATGTGATTTAGGTTAATTGGCAATTTTCAGAGTTTCTTATAAAAGAATTATTTTCAGCTCACATCAAATTGTTTAATGTTTCTAAGGTGGAATTGTTGGGTATAATCTTAGATTTCTTGCCTTCACTTTTCTTTCTTTTTCTCTTTTTTAATTCACCAACTGACTTTTATTATACCCAAATTGTCATAAAGTCTACCCTGTTGTCTCCATCCTGACAATATCTCTTCTCCCACATAACCTTTCTTTCTCATTCATCCTGGGTCATTATGTTTGGATCTTTCTATACTATTCTCTAAATTTCAGCAAGTGTACACTTTCTAAAATGCAAATATAAAAAGTTAATTCCTTTCAAAACTCCCTGAATATTTGCTTACTTCTGAGTATATGTTCTATATTTCTATATATACTTTTGTATATTTTGTAGTATACTTTTGTATAACCTGGTTTATGCTTAGCTCTCCAGCTTCATTTCTTCCTACTGCTTTCCACCTCACACTTCATAATCCACCTATGTCAGACTTCACAGGTCTTTCAGTGCACCTCCTGTTCTCCTGCCTGTGGGCTTTTGATTATTTATGTTGAAATAATTTTATACTTACAGAATACTTGCAAAAAGTAGTACAGAGTTTCTGCATATTGTTCATTCATCTTCCTCTAATGCTAGCAACTTGCATAACCATTACACCTTCATTAAAGCTATGGAATCAACATTGGGTCAGTGCTATTAAGGAAATTACTGTTTTGTCCTGTTTTTGCCAGTTTTTACACTAATGTTCCTTTTCTGTTCCAAGACCTGATCCAGGTTCCCATATCACATTTTGCTGTCATGATTCATTAGTTTACCCCTGTCTGTGGCAGTGCCTCAGTCCTCTAGTGTCTTCCAACATATTGATACTTTAAAGTGCAGTGGTCAACTACTTGGCGGGATTTCTGTCAATTTGAATTTCTGTGGTGTGTCCTCATGGGAAAGGCTGAAGAAATGTTCAGGCAAGAATACCACAGAGGTGGTCTGTCCTTCTCAGAGCTTGACGTGAGAGAGCCCATGATATCAATATGTCTTATTACTGGTGTTATTAACTTTGACCACTCAGTTAAGCATTTTTCCATGGTAATACTACTGTTTTCCATTTGTAATGAATAAATACCTGAGATACTTTAAGACTGTGCTAACATTGTTCCTCCCTAAACTTCTGCCCACTAATTTTAACAACTGCTGGTGAAACTTGACTGAAAAAAATACTGAGTTATTCTGATGATGAATTTCCGTATCTCTTAATCCTACATTTTTTTTTTCTTTAAGAAGGGTCTGTCTCTTCTCTGCCGTTTATGCATTTATTATTTATATCATATGAATTTATATATGTTTATGTGATTCTAAGGGTTATAATCGGTACTGTTCTTTTGTTATATATTGTTTAAATTATTAAACAATTAGTGAATTTTAATTATTAGGAACTCTTAACTGGCTCCTATGCCTTTTCCATATGCTTGTCTTCATGAATTATTCCTTTTCTAACATCCACAAGATGCTATAAATTCATCTTGTATTTCCTCTTCCCTAGACTTGACCTCTTCTCCAAGCTAGCCTTATTTACTTCATTGAGAATGGCACTAGAAACCATGATCTGAGTGCTAGATGTGCTCATTGTTAAAATGATTATCATTGCTTCTAGTACCTCTGATTAAAGAGAGATAGGAAATAGTCCTGGCTGGTGTGGCTCAGTGGATTGAGTGTTGGCCTGAAAACCAAAGTGTCACTTGTTAGATTCCCAATAAGGACACATGCCTGGGTTGTGGGGCAGGTCCTCAGTTGGGGGCATGCAAGAGATACCACACATTGATGTTTCTCTCTCTCTCTTTCTCCCTCCCTTCTTCTCTGTCTAAAAATAAATAAAATCTCAAAAAAAGAGATAGGAAATATATATCTGTAAACCTACTCTACATGTAAAGTAGTTCTAGAATTGCCAACCTGCAACCTATGAGCAAAAATGTTACTAACTAGATTATGTTTATGTACAGTTCCTTTTGTCTTTAATCGTACACTATCGAGTCAAGTTACAGTCTCCCGAAGACAGTTAGGAAAGTTGTTTCTTCCTTTATTGTTATTCAGGAAATATAGTTAGGTTTGTCTGTTATAGTTTGCATTTCATTTATGTCTCTGCATCTTGCTGTTGCTTTAATTTTCATACAGTAAAACATTGTCATATAAAGTTTTATGAATTTTAACAAATGGATAGACTTGTGTTCTACCAAAAACATTTTATCACTCTGCAAATTGACCCCTCTCAATCTATTTTTTCCACATCCTCAATGCTAGACAGCCCTGGCCTATTTTCAATCCTATAGTTTTTTTTTGTTTGTTTTCTTTTCTAGAAGATCAGACATATAAAATCATACAGTACATGATTCTTTGGGTCTGGCCAGAGATTGATCCATATTGTTGCATGAGTAAGAAGTGTCTTTCATTTTATCACTGAGAAGGATTCATGTGGTGGCTATACCACAGTTTATCCTTTCATCCGTTGAATGACATCTGAGTTGTTTCCAGTTTGGGGTGATTATGAGTACAGTTGTTATAAATATCCATCACAGGTTTTTATGTGAACATAATACTTTTTTATTTCTGTTGGATAAATAGTTAGAGGAGAACTATGTGATGATATGGTATCCATTTAACTTTATGTAAGTAGCCAACTGTTATCTACAGTGACCATTCTTCCATCTTGTATGGGCATCTGCAGTGTATGAGAGTTCCAATTGTTCCACACCCTTGTCCAGCCTTGGTAGTGTTCATGCTTTTATTTTAACCATTTGGTGTATAAATGCTAATATATCAACGTGGTTTTGATTTGCATTCACTGGTGACAAATGCAATTGAGCATCATCTGTTCTTATTCTTTTTGTCATTCATATATCTTCTTTGGAAAAGTGCTTATTTAGATATTTTGCCTGTTTTTTCAATTGGCTTTTGTAGTTGTTGTTACTGTTATTGTTCTGCCTTCAGAGTCCTATACACATTCAGGAAACATGCACTTTGTCAGAAGTGCAAACATATCCGACTTGCAAACATATCTTCCCAGTTTTGGCTTGTTTTTCCATCAACTTAAGATTGTCATTCTTAAAGCAAAGTATTTCAATTAAAAATATTTTTAAGTTTTTATTGCAGAAATTTGGTATTCTATGTTAAGAAAGAAAAATACTCAGTCTAACTGACCATAAAAATATTTTTTCTATGTTTTCTTCTAGAATATTTATAGTTTTATATCTTATATTAAAGTCTATGTTTCATTTTGCACTAATTTTTGCTGTAAGATGTGAGATACAGTTCAAGGCTTAATAATAATAAGATTTTGCATATGTATAAATGTTTCTGCACTAATCATTATAAATGTTTAAGTGTTCTGGTGTCATTTTTGGAACAGACTATTCTTTCTACATTGAATTTCTTTTGAATGTTTGTCAAAAATAACTAGGTAGAATTTATGAGTTTGTTTCTTAATTTATGTCCCATTCTCTTGTTCTATATATTTATCCACTTGCCTTCACTACTTGTCTTGGAATCTTAGGGCAAGTTCTCAAAATTTGTTCTTTTTTCCCCCCAAATAGGCCATTCCAGTTCTTTTGCCTTTCTGTGAAAGTTTTAGATTTCTCTAATCTTATTGGGATTGTGTTAAACCTGTATACCAATTTGGAGAAAATTACCATTTTATTTATTTTTTATTTTTTTATTTGTTTTTTAATTTTTTAATTTTAGTTTATTCAGTACAGTTTCTATCCTTTATTCCCATTCCAGCCCACCCACCCATTCCTCCCCCCTCCCTCCCCTTTCCAACCCCTCTAAGACAATTACCACTTTAAACCATTAAATCTTTTGAGTGACAGACAGTATATTTGTATACTTACTTAGGTCTTTAATTCTTTCATTAATGTTTTATACTTTTCAGCATACAAATCCTGAATATTCTTAGTTATATTTATACCTAAATACTTCATTTTGTGATGCTATTGTGATACTTTAAATTTTTTCAATGTTAATTAGTAGTTAGTAGAAATAAAGTTGATTTATGTATATTGTTGACCATTTATCCTGAGACCTTTCTAAACACATTTATTAATTTCAGGAACATTTCTTTTTTAGCTTCTTTGAGATTTTTTACATTGGTCATCCTGTTGTCTGTGAATAGAGGCAGTTTTACCTGTTCTTTTCCAATCCAAATATGTTTTATTTATTTTTCTTGTTTTATTATACTAAGACTTCTAGTATGATATTGAAAAGAAGTTGTAAGAGCAGACTTGTTCCCAATTAAGGGGAAAGTTTTATCACTAAATATTAAATATAGTGTTACCCATAGATTCCTTATAACTTTTATCATGTTAACATTTTTTTTCAATCACTATTTTCAAGGAAATTTTGATAAGGAATGAACATTGACTTTTAAATGCCTTCTCTTTATCTATTTCAATGATCACATAAATTTTTCAGTTCTGTTTATGGACATCTCCCTTTGCCTATAGTCTTACTTTCCACAGTTTCAGTTATTTGTAGTTGACTACAGTCAGAAAATATTAAAATAAAAATTCCAGAAATAACTCATTCATAAGTTTTAAAGTAGTTGCTATTTTGAGAACCATGATGAAATCTCTCTCCCTCCTGCCCTGGGTGTAAGTTACCCCTTCTCTCAGTGCATCCGCACTGTAAATACCACCTTCTCAGTTATCAGACCAGATCAGCCACTGTGGCATCACAGTGCTTGTGTTCAGGTAGCCCTTGTTTTACTTAATAATGCCACATTCACATAGCTTACATTACAGAATATTGTTATAATTATTCTATTTTTATCATTAGTTATTGTTGTTAATCTTTTATTGTGCTTAATTTATAAATTAATCTTTACAACAAGTATGTATGTGTGGGAAAAAATAAACATATAGGGTTCAGTGCTATTGGTTTCAGGCAGTCACAGGGGGTCTTGAAACATACCTTCTGTGTATAAGAGGCACTACTACTGTGCATGATGAATTAACAAAGTGGAAAAGGGGTTTTCTTTGATGTTCTAATTAAGCTGAAGCCTTAGGTAAAAAACAAAACAAAAACAAACAAACCCGTACCTGTGTATGAAACATGTGACCTTTTCATTGCTTCTGACTCCCCCAGCTTTCAGTTCTGGGTCTAGCACATATTTCTGTCTCTCTTCCAAGGGTGCAGAAGGTTGTTTTTTCTTTCTTTTTGTGTCTATTCTTTTTCCCTTGCTACACTAGATTTTCAGCAGTGCCCAATGATGTCTGTTTTTGATACCATGCTCCCAGAGAATGAGGTAGTTTTCCATAGGGTAGATAGAGAAAATTCGGGAAGATTTTCGCATTCCTCACACAACAGCTGCTCTTCCCCCTCACCCAGTTGTGGATTAATTCATAAGCTTTCTCCACATTCTCAGCCTTTTTTGCAAGCATGTTTTGGGGTTGATAGAGAAAAATATCTGCAGAAATGCACCAAGTACCCTTATATTGTGGCCTGAGCAGCTGCACACTGCTGCCCACACTTAGCTTTATAAATTTGTTAAGTACAGCAGGTCCTCCAATAACACTGTTGCATTTTTTCCATGTTGTTTTGTTACAATATTGATGAAATGCCTTAGGAAATTTACTCTTGTTTATATCAATTGGCCTACAGTAAAATTAGATTTGTTATACATCCTTATGCTAACGTCACCAACCATCAATGTTAAGTGAGGACATAGTGTATTCCAGTTGAATTCTTCTATTAGTTTTCACATGCATCTGCTCTAGATAAGCAATTGCTGGTGTCTTGTCTCTCCCTGTCTTTCCTTCCGTTTCATGCTTTTTAAGCCAATTACTTTGTGACAACGCTGATGGATACAAGGAATACCAGGAATACTTTATCTGTCCAAATGCTTATTGTTTGTCAGAGGAATGGAGTTCTTTCTAGCTCTGTATATTCTTGAGTGAAATCTACAAGTCCTATATGGTTTTGATCATGTTCCTCCCACTTGCAGAGCATTCTCTCATGTGCGCCACCTGTACCCTGTTATCAAACTCTTCATAGACTTCCCAAATCGTATACTCTCTTCTTCTGATTAAGTGTTCTTTTAGAAAACTTCCTTCAAAAGGTTATCTCTCTCCAAAAAGAGTAGAACCTGTCTATGTAATTCCTCATGTCCTTCTCTCATTATTATACTTAATTAATTTTGCTATAATTTCATACTCCCTAGACATCTGTATTTATTTTGTAAGATTCTCAAAGGCAGGAGTCTGTTGTATTGCCAGCGCCGTCACACATGGTGACATTCAATAATTATTTCTACAATGAAGGCTTTCTATGTATACACAACAAATAATTTAGACAAGTATGGTATTGTATAAAATTCCTCAACACCAACCTGTTACCAGGGAGAGACCAGAGTCAGTCCCCACCTCATCCCCATCTTCTGCTTGGCCAAGCTTGTTCTTCAGTTCTTGTCTTGCTTGCAAGAGACCAATTCAAGTGAGAGACAAACACATATAGTGGAAATGAGATAGTGAGTTTATTTATAAAACACACGAGCAAAAAGTTACAAGTGGGCATTCAGCTAATCTTAGTGCCCCACATATAGAGGAAATAAAATTGTTAGTAAGTTTGTTAGTAAGTGTGTTTTATACACTTGAGCCTAGGCTACAAGTGGATATTTAGCTAATATAAGTATGCCAACTATTGGGATTCAGGGGTCATATACCTTAGTCAGTTTTTAGATCCCCCTTTCTTCTTCACCTTTCAAACCTTGGGAATAATGTACAGCTACAAAAGCCTTCTTTCTCAGGTAGCAAAGACTCTTTGTCTTAGTGGAATTGTTACAGAGGCTCCCTTTCCCAGCACAGAGTTCTCTCCTCCTAGGGCGCTATCCCTCCCTGCGTGTGATATGTGGAACACCTGGCTATCTTATCAGACCAGCTCAGGATGCTGAATTAATTGGAGCAATATGATTTCCTTTTGTTTCCAGCCTCCTGTTTTAAGTCCGTTGTTAGATTGTGATGGCGGGCTTCATTTTCTTCCCTCAGGCCACTCACTTCTAGCTGTTACCTACAGTAATAAACCTAGAACCCAATAAATCACAAATGTTAAATCAAATGTATCTTAGTGTGAAATGGGAAACCCATGCTCTGAGAACATGGGGAATTCATGGATATTAGACAAGATTTTAGCCTCTTATCAATACCTTTGTCTTCCCAGTAGTACTTATTATAGAGTTAATTGAAAACCTATAGATATGGGAAACAACAGAGAAAAGAAAGAATAATCCAGAAATATATTCTAGTTCTGGGAAAGCAATTAACATTATTAGAAACCTTTAAGTGTTTGTTTAATCATTGTCATTAATATTAGCTATAACTTTTCTAAATCCTTATATAAATCTGAAATAACTTTTACATTTTCTGCTTTCCTTGACTTTTTCTGAAGGTACCAAAATTTTAAAGTACAAAAAATGTTTAGGGAAAATAAAGATGACCTTTAAAGAAAAAGGTAGCGACAGATACTCAGGTGCGGGTAATAATGGTAGGGACAGTGAGCTTGCTCAGGCGAAGGACCAGGAAACAGCTTACCTGGACCAAGATGAGCAGAAAGCAGGCAGCTTCCCAACACAGTAAAATATATTTCCTTAGGGAATATATTTAATTAATGTACTAGTGAAATCAGTGGGTATTCAAGTTATTTCCCCAGAGAATTCAGCATTTATTCAGCATTTATACAAGAACTGAGGAATCCTTCACTGCCATGTGCTCTGAGCCACAGTTAATCGCAGTTGAAACTTCTTAATTTTTTAATATATATTTTTAATTATAGTCATGAAAATAGACCTAAACATTTTAATATAAAAATGCTAGCTGTGGCTCAATGGATTGAGTGCCAGCTTGCGAACCAAAAGGTGGCTGGTTGGATTCCCAGTCAGGGCACATGCCTGGGTTGTGGGCTGGGTCCCCAGTAGGGGGTACGTAAGAGGCAACCACACACTGATGTTTCTCTCCCTCTCTTTCTCCCTCCCTCCCCCTCTCTAAAAATAAATAAATAAAATCTTAAATAAAACAGTGCTAGACTCATAAAGCTGCAGTCCCTTTTCATCATTTAATTGTTATTACATTCTCATTTGGCTTCAGAGAAGAATTTTAATAAATCTACAAATATTCCATAAATGTAAAACTTATCCTTGTTCTCTTTTTGTAGTATATCACATCCCCCCCAAAATATTACCAATAGAATTGTTACCTTGTAAAACAGAGGTGCAAAGAAGAAAAGATCAGTAGTTTGTATCTAAGAATTTGACAGTTTCCAATAACATCCAAATATCTAAAATTATTGTTACAGTATATATTTGCAATCTTTGGTTACCAGGCAAATTAAAACTAGATTTTTGAAGTAGAATGGTCAATGAGTAAAATCATCTTACCGCTATACCAGAGTCCTTAACTGGATTTATAATTAAAAACAGCTTGAACGACATAGTACCCATATCTCTGTCTCTATCCGTGCAGCCTTTCTCTTTGCATCTAGTGTACACACAACTCCTAGTCCTGCAGAGCAAGGGATTTGGAGTCAGACTACCTGTGATAGACGCCCTGCAGTACTTCTCAATAGATTTGTGGTTTGCGTAGCTTCCATGACCTCTTTATACTCAGTTTGTGTACTCATAGACAAGATGGCAAAACTGGCATATGTAAGGGTTACTCTCGAAATTAAATAAAATAACTCATATAAAACAATATACATGGTGACGGATATACAGTGAATACTTAATAAATGTTAGCCACAACAGTAATGAACATATATATTATTGAATATCAGAATTGCAGTATTTAGAACATTTCAGTAATCAGTAAACAAGTTATTTTCTTCTTCCTGTAAGGGAGGGACCTATATTCCATCGAATTCATTAAAATGTAAAGATGTTCTTTCTTTTACAAGGGGCTTATCATCTCTAAAAAATCCTTATAGAGTTTCTCTTTAGTGTTTATTATTTTTGCTTCCCATTCCTACTTGTCCCATGCTTATGAATTAAGATAGGGCATGATCAATGGTCCCTGCTGTCCAATGGTAACCCACAAAGTTTTCATTTAGTTAAATGTCGGTCCTATTGGAGTTTTACACTAAGTGGGACATTTGATTTATGAAGAAAGTGCAAAACTTTTGGAACCTGACACACCTTTTATTTGAATACTGAAACTGACAATTATTACTTGTATAAAAAATTAAATTAATTTGAAAAAAATTAATCATCCTCTGTCTCTTTGTTTTTTCTTTTATTAAGCTAGGTTAATAACATCTAACTCACAATGTTATTATAAGGATTAATGATTAATAAGAACCAGGCCTGGCTCATAATAAGACCGTAATAAATGGCAGCTATTATCATTTTCATTTAGTGCAGGTCATTCTGCTTTGCTTAGAAAAAACATAAACCCAGAAAAAATAGCAAGGTAAGTTTCATTATCTTGTTTATAATACAAATTACTGTTCTTATATAAAAAGAAGCATATAAAAATATATAGCTAGGGATGTTATATAAATTTTTCTAGTGGTTTGTTAAAAGAGAAATGTTTTCACTGTCTTCAGTTATAACTGTTGAGTTGCTTCTATTTAGTCATTTTTAATAACCTCAATTCCAAGACAAAACAACTCTTATATTTGATGGACTATAGGGTCAATTAAAAAATGTTTTCCTTAAATTATGAAATGTTTCAGCCTACAAAAAAGAATAGACGATAAAATGAATACCTCTATTTCCAGCAACCCAGCTGATAAAACATCTTACGCAAGCAATTGAGGTCTGCCATTGCCTTCCTTGTTCTTCCACCAATTACAAATGCCTTCAACATTACTACCATCCAAACGTGAGGAATCATTCATACAGTTTAACACAAAAATAGAGTGAGTTTAATGACTCATAAGAAATGCTCATTTTATTTCTGCAATTAGCTTTTAGAACAAAGATATAATTATTTTTAACTTAAAATAATTTTCTATACTGCTTTCTGGGCTTTTAGTTTCTCATTTTTAAAGTAAATTATAACATGAATTTCTCCAATTGCCACAGTACCACGGCATCAGGTGGCATCAAGGTCATCTCTGAATTATTAAGATAAATTAGTATGCCTATTCTTTATTTAAAAAATGAACAATATTAAAAATCCATTCAAATAAAAAGAAACAATATATGCAAGGCAGCATGCTAAGAATATTGGCACAAAAAAGATTAACACAAGATTTGACTCTTGTGTTAAATTTTGGGGTAGGTTCCAAAATAACTATTCTTCTTCCTTCCTTTTGTTAAATATTTTACAGAAAGAGTTTGGTTTATATCCATTCATAGCAGTTTAAAATGTTTGCCACTCTGAGCAAATTAGTAGTGACCTTGCATAGATCTATACCAACTCTTGAAAGCTTAATGTCTTTTCTAACCTTCAAAGAATATTCTCAGGGATTAAAAATAATTGTTAGAATATGCTTTTTAAAGTGAAAGGCTTTTAAATAGCCACTAAGGACAATATTATTAATTTTTTAACAAAATGCATTCTTTTTCTTTTTATAAGGAAAAATACTTTGCTGTAATCAAACAAGCACAATGAATGGTTTAAATTCAATAGTTTTTGTTTAAATGGTTTGGTTTCATTCACATACTGTGATATTAACAGAATGCAGAAATAAAGGAAAATGGTGGGACACATCTCGCCAGAATGGAGCTAGTCCTCTCTGAGTGGCTAGAAACCCTTCTGTAACCCACTCGATGACACTTGAGAATAAACAAGGGCATTTCTCAATCAAAACTGGTTAATGATGTTTAGAAATTCTTCATGAATTCAAACTGACCATTTGCATTATATACATGTACATACATGCATACATATACTGTCAAATAAAATGAACACAGTGTCGAGAAAACCTGTGATGGAGACCTCTGTAATTTCTTGCCAAATAAAATAGCATTTACATTTCTTTTATTAACTCATAACACATTCTTTTATGGGCATTGGTGTAGTATTGTATTCCCCACTCTTCATTCCATTTCACCACTGATCCAAGCACAGACATAAGACTGAGATTCGTATGAGCTAAATGATTGTCCAGAATCAAAGATTTTATTACAGTGCCTGCCTGACAGATATAGCTCACTTCATATGTAATATGAAGAGTGCCTGAGATAAGAAGCAAAATTAGTTCTAGATCTACTCTATTTTACTAAATTACAAATATATTTGATTAATGATTTTTAATATATTTTACAAATATATTTGATTATGTTTATCATAATCACATGGGAAAATTCTTTCTTTCTACAAAATCCCAATACTGGGAGTATACCACAGAGATTCTTCCTAAATGTCTAGAATGGGGCATGAATATGTATACTCTAGTAAAGAATCATGCCTAGAAATGTTTGATATCAAACTGGAGTATCTCCCAGGATTCTGATAAACTACTTAACAGCCAACCCACAGTCCTCAGGTCCTTCAATACTGCTGACCTTGACCCCATGGCTGTGGCTTATTGGATTGGACCCAAGAAGCTCAGTCAGTGTTCTCTGCAGGAAAGTGAGGACTGCAAAAAGGAAGGTATATAAAGCATTGGAAATGGTGCAGCAGCTCCAATTTGCTCCCTGTGCAGACTAGACAAGCAGAAAAAGCCAGTGTATAGAAACAAAAAGAAGGAACCAAGCATATGGAAGAAACGAAAGAAGACAGACAGAAAGTTTTTTGGTCCCACTACTGTTCCAAGATCTAGCTGGTTTCCTGTCATCAGCCTCATGACCTGTTTCTGTTTTAATATAACAGATTTCCACTTTCCGCATAAGATATTTCAAGTTGTTTTCTTTTATTTCCAAATAGTAAGTCCTAATATAAATATGTGAATTATCCTAATCTTTGGAATAATACTGTGTATCAAAATGATGGCCTATTTATGGTTAGGACTATACTTTGGAGATAGAAAATTACCATTCCTTGTATCTGAGAAGAAACTACTTGCCCACTCCTTCTCATCCATGTTTGAATTAACAACCTGAAGGTAATAATCCATTTTGACACTTGGGTGAAGATCACTTTTCTCCAAGAAATCGACAGTCACAGAACATACATCAAGTTAAATTCCCCGGCCAGTAGAGGAATTTCCTCTATAATATTTTCTGACAGGTGTCCTGCTTCTGAACGCTTCCAGCAATTAGGATCTCTTTAATCTATGAAGCAGTCACTTGTATTATTGTCAGACAGTTATGATGTTAGAATTTTTCTCTCATGTTAAAATAAAATCTTCCTTTAGAAAATAACAGGCTGAAAGTTCTGAGGAAGTTTGCCAATGCCTTTCCAAAATGAACATTTTACACTGTTATTATCTAGATACTGGTTTTAGAATTGCAGACAAACATATCTCAAGGGATGGGAGAATAATTACTACATGCAATGTGACATGGACGGTCTCATGGAGGATGAGACAGTAAACTAAGCTGTGAAATGCTATAAATTAACATGTGAGTAAAAACAACGTGGAGACCATGACACTGAGAGCTGTGCTTAAGTATTCTGCTTGCCAACTTGATCCTACCTTGGTATTAATATTGAATAAGAAATTTAACTTTCTGCATATGAGGTTCTTTACCTTTAAACAAAATATCTGAAAAACATCTCTACTAAGGGCCCCTCTGACTCTTATATCCTATAGATAAATAAAAAATGTATCACAGATACTTAATGTATGCACTGTGCTAACCAATGGGTCATGGGTTGCTCATGGGACAAGGAGTAGAGCTAGGCAGCACATCAGCACAGTACTTCATCAAATGCTGGGCCTTGACTTCTCCATTCTTACTGTGACCCAGGATGCATGGCTGACCAAATTTCAGTGTGCCATCTGTCACATCAGATGTAGCTTAAAAATGAATTATAGCTAAAAATTCTTCCATCGATGCATCAGTCTTCCCATTCTTAATTTCCTATGGTTTTAAAAGTGATACCAAACAGTGTACTTGTCTGTATCCAAATGCAGCATTTCAATGCCAGAAACGTAATATTTGTTATATGTTTATAAAGCTTGATTTGCTTACTATATATGTGAATTATCAGGGTGTTTTTAGAGCTGCTCCTAACAGAGATAGAAAATGAAATAATCATGCCAACTATTAACTGTTTCTAAACTTACAAATTGTGTGCTAAAAGGAATGTCACTTGCCTTTCATTTCTGAATGACTTGTCTTGGTGGAGACACAATTAAAACACACCTGGGAATTTGTGCCTCTTGCCTTCTGTGTTGTCATCACAAAAGAGTGTTTCAGTTTTTATTTTCTTACAGTTTTTGTTTATAATTTCATACTCCAAACTAGATATGCATAAAGGGAAAGTCAGGTTTATCCTTATTGCCTTGTATTTAAACTTGCTTGGATGAGTATTGAGGGAAAATACAAACTTTAAGTGAAGTTTATTCTTGCTTTTTATCAATGGAGAAAATAAGTAAATTTCAAAAAAGAATAAGCTAAAATTGTTAATCAGTTTAATTAAAAATTGTTTGTTCCTAAAAAATAAAAGTGATATATTTGCCTTTACATTTTACTTTTGATAAATCATATAACCCAGTGATTGACAATGAACTAGAAAAGTAAGTGAATAGTAAATCACTTATACTGTGACTTTTATCATCCAAGTGAAGATGGACATTCAGTTGGGTCTGAGAGATTGTAAAGTATTACAGGCTTGTTGAGTGTTTCATTAGCACCACTCCATCCTCTGTGTGATTGATTCCCTTCTTATTCTGCACTCTCGCTCTCCCCTGTTCCTGTCTATTGTACTGAGCTCTGAATACCAGGACCTTCACTGCTGTACTTTCTTACAGTCTGGTCTATTCTTTCACATTCAAGACCTTTTCTACTCCTGCACTGCATCTCATGTCTTTTCATCCCTGTTCAATAGCTGGCCAGTTCCTGAAATAGCTATTTTGGGTTATGTTGTTAATGGCTAACAAAGAATGTAATGTGTTACCACTTAATTTAAAGCTAGAAAATATTTATTTAGTGCCTATTATTTGACAAAAACAGTGTCCTAATAGAGGTTTCAGAAACATATAACTACATTTTCCTTGATCTCTTAGAGATCTCAGCTTGAAAAGATAAAACCTATGCAATTATTTAAAACAATGTTTAATGAGTGTTACAATAAATATGTAAAGAACATACATTGAAAGCTTAGGGAAAGAACTTGGCTCAATGTAGAAGGAAGAGATAGGTGGAAATAACTGGGGAATCTGTAACATAGACTGTTTTACTATCTTAGAAGGAAGGAGTAAATCAAAAGAACAATGTGGAGTGCCTTTTAGAAAGAAACAAAAATATATGCAAATCGCTGTGATGAGGAAGAGAATGCTGGCCTTCCTTGGGCAAATGAATGGAGAAATGAAAAGAGAAAAGGCCAAAAGGGACTAACTTTACAAGAGATCTTACATAACATATTAATAATATGTTGAATAATATAATAACATAGCATATGAGTAATGGGAAGTCATTAGAATGTTTTATATGTTTGCAAGATTGAAGTTATGATTATGCAGAAAATGAGTAGGAAGCATAGAGAAGGGGGGAAACTGGAGGCAAAGAGAATACTTAAAAATTATTGAAACTCATGCCATAACTCAACAATGGTAATAGAAACAATAAGAAAGGGATGGACCCCCAGATATATATTACCATGAGAATTGACAGGGTATAACTCTCCCTGAGTGTTGTATGAGAAAGGGAGAGAGGGCTGAGTGGTTGAGAGAGAGATAGAAAAAGAGAGAGAGAACAATATTTTGCAGATAACACCAAATGATTGACTTGCATGATTGGATAGTTGTTGAAACCATATGTGGAGATCAGAAAAAGTATGGGTAGACACAATTGAAAGTAATTAGTGAGAAAGAAGATACAAAACATACTATTGGTTATAATAAATAAAGGTATTTGTTGAATTTCAGATAGCAATATATGTCTGGAAATTGAGAAATAGGGCTGCCTTGGATTTGTATGATTGAAATTATTAGCTCAGAATATAGCAGTGAAATCACTCATGAAGAGTGTTTAGTAGGAGGGAGACAGATCTAGGAGGAATAGTGATATTTAAGGGGTATGAAGTAAAATCAAAGGAGTGAAAGAAGAGAGAAAATAACAGTGTTGCAGTAATCACAGAACAAGATCAATCCAAGGAGAGTCTAAACAAAATCAGTCTTGAAGGACATGTAGGATGATGTTTCAGAGGGAAAAGCAAAAGAAAACATTGATGACTTAAATAAAGGGCTGGTTCCAAAAGGTTTTAGGAGCTCATATATGTCAAGAAACTTTTGAGAAGAGCAATACATTTTACTATATTGAAAACTGAATAGAAGGCGAGGAAATTGAGCTATGACTAGACAAGTATTTTGAAGATTCATCATTGTATCTTCATTATTGATGTACAGGTTAGTATATAAAAAAGAAACTCAACTATTTTTAGTTAATAAATAAATGAAAAATTAAGATCATTTAGTAATAACTGGATAAAATAAAATCACTTGCTGGCTGTGTGGAAAGCAGATCATGAGAAGGAATGTGTCCATGAAAAGAGACTACACATATTAATTACCTAATAACATTTAGTAATATTTTCATTGATATATGAAAATATTACTAAAAATTTTATATTAAACTATGAGTGATAAATATATATTCTTCTATGTGGTTCAAAAGAAGGGTACAATGTATCTGAGTCTTATGCTTAAGTGTTTCATAAAGCTGCTATTAAGATTTTACTCCAGGCTGTAGTCTTACCTGAAACTTGTCTGTTTTCAAGCTTAAGTAGTCGTTGCCTGCATTTAATTCTGTGTGAGATTTTGGACTGAGGCCCTCAGTTTCTTGTTGGCTGTTGGCTGTATTCTGTCATCAGTCCTTTTCTATATGAGTATTCCCAGCATGACTGCTTCTTTTCCAGAGCCAAAATGGAGTAGAATCTCCTTAAGAGATGAGCATTATAATTTTATGTATTACAACAATAGAAATGACATCCGATTACCCTTGCATATCCTGTTGGTTAAAAGTAACTAAAATTTCCTGCCCACACTCAAAGTCAGCATATTAACCAAGAAATGAACTAATGAAGGAAAAATCATGGGGTTACCGTATAGTCTGTCTGCCACAAAGATGTTTTATTCCAGGTAGAAGAGTTTGTAGGCTTGTGTTTTCAAAGTAGCTGTGCTACTCATTTAGTGAGATATGGTAAAACTTTGTATAAAACTTGAAGTATAAGATTAATGATTTTTAAAAAGATTTATTTATTCATTTTTAGAGAGGAAGAGGGAGTGAGAAAGAGAGGAAGAGAAACATCAATGTGTGGTAGCCTCTCACACAACCCCTACTGGGGATTTGGCCTGCAACCCAGGCTTGTGTCCTAGACTGGGAATTGAACCAGCAACCCTGTGGTTCATAGGCCAGCATTCAATCCACTGAGCCATATCAGTCAGGGCTAAGCTTAAAGATTTTATTAATATATTGGACTTGATGTATGGAAGAAAAAGAAAATCAAGTATGAATTTTGAATGTTTGGACTCAGATAGGCAAGTCTGGGTGGGGCATAGGGTTGGGTCAGTGTAGGGTGTTTGTAGATATGTGAATTTAGTCATTGCTATTAGGTGTCCAAGCAGAGATGCCTATTGGGTAGTCCAATATATGAGAGAATAACATGAAGATAGATATTCAAGTTAATAGAACATATGTATAGCTGTGTAATTAGAAGAGACCACACAGTGAATGAGAGTAAATAGAGAACAGAAGAAAGACAATATCCAGCTGTGTGAAGAAGAAAAGGAGCCAGCAAAGTAGATGGAGAAGTGACCACCAAAAAAGTAGCAGAAAAATCGGAGTTGAGGTAGACAAGAAAAGAATGTGCTCCAAGAAAGAGGAAGTGATCAAGTGCATCAAATGTTATTAAAATGTCAAGTAAAATTATGAATGAGAATTGACTACAGAATATAGTGAAGTTAATTTTATTAGCAACTTTGATAAGAGCAATTTTATTTGGGTTGTGGAACAAAAGTTCAATCCTTCCAGTTAAGGGGAGAATAGGATAAAGACAAATGAAATAAATCCTCAGTGTGATGAGTATTAGGGAAAGTGTATAGAAAGGGGATGGAAAGCTGAGGGAGTTCTCACTTATTCAGAATTTTCTCTATGAAATGATAGTTATCAGAAAGTGTAGAGACTTTATAAAGTATTGTGAATGTTTAGAATAATTGATATGGGGAGAGATAGGCATGACTTATTATAGATAGGCACAGTTACTTTCAACTGCATTGTTCCTCCTTCAGAAGTTTGAATATCTCTTATGGACATATTATCATCACATTTAATGTGTTAACTCATGATGATGAGCTATGCCATCAGGCCCAGTAGATAAAAAACTGGGGACAGGAAGCTTCGCCGAAAGCATCTTAATTCATATCACATATGTGATTGCCAAATTCATTTACACTTAAGTTCAACCTGGGTAACAAAATCCTGGTAAATCCACTAAAGTAGAATGGTGAATGGAAAAAATATAGAAATGAAAACATTTTCTGGAAGTAAATCATACATTCTGCTTATCAAGGGAGAAATTAATGTTGGATATTTCAATAATACAAAATAAGAAAAACTAGGGAAAGGTTCTCAAATTCCTACTCTGAATTTAGGGTTTTCATTATGAATTACATGCCTTTATTTTGAACTAAGTGTTTCAAAATGTAAAACAAAATGATTTACAAGCATAAACTCAAGGTTATAGTTTTTTTTTTATGTAGCTCTATTAAGTGTATGTTTACTGTAATGTGACTATGAGAATGTGCACATTTCTGGAAACTGAACTTAAAAGTATCAGGATAACTCAAAAGTTAAAATAGTACTATAAGCCCTGGCTGGTGTAGCTCTATGGATTAAGTGTGGGCTGTGAATCAAAGCGTCCCTAGTTTGATTCCCAGTCAGAGCACATACCTGCATTGCAGGTCAGGTCCCCATTGGGGGCCACGTGAGAAGCAACCACACATTGATGTTTCCCTCTCTCCCTTTCTCCCTCCCTTCCCCTCTTTCTAAAAATAAATAAATAAATAAATAAAATCTTTTAAAAATAGTAATATAAGTGATAAAGTATGATGTTCATCAAGAACTCCAACATTCATAATGTCAGTGTTTTAATATCCACTATTGGCTGCGTACTCTTGACATTGATTCAATTGCTTCCATCTCTCCAGCTCCCAATGTCAATAGAAGCAGCTTTTTTCAGTTTTGAGGTATAATTGACAAAATTGTAACATATTTTGTGTACAATATATTGATTCAATACAATATGCTGACTTGATATCCATATACGGTGTGAAAAGATTCTCCACATCAACTTAATGAACACATCCATCACCTCACAAATTCACTTTTCTTCCTCTTTTGGTGAGAACATTAAAGTTCTAGTTTCTTAAAGAATTTTAATTGTATAGTATGATCAACTGTAGTCACATGTTATATACTAGATCCTGTTCATAGTAGAACTGACAGTATTCTTTTACCCATCTCTCCCTATTTCCTCTAATCCCACACCTGGCAACCATTTTTCTATTCTTTGCTCTGTGAGTTCCACTTTTTTTTAAGATTTAAAGTTACGTTATACAATGTACTACTTGTTTTTTTTAACCTGATTTTTTTAAAAAGTGGTAGATAGACTAGCAGTAGCTAGATGAGGTTGACCTTTAGGATCATTAGAGAAGAATGGGAAGTAGAGACTAATTTGGGAGAGAAAGAGTGAGATGTTGTAGAAGTACTTGGTGTTGATGCAAATACTTGAGGAATTATACAGCCTATATTTCTTGTGTATAGAGAGAGCTGCCTGCATGTTTAGGTGAGAAATAAAAGGCAAATAATCTATTATGCATTCCTTCTGCCTCTTAAAGTAATTGAAAAGCTTAGGAGACTTACAAAAGTAATTTAGAAGACGAAGAATATTTATTTATCTCCCTATGTATAATAAGGATCTTTAAACATCTCTAACAACTAAAAAAAATCAAGAGTCACTGAAGATTTTTCCCCCTACTATGTCAAATTTCAGTACCCAAGGTTTCTCTGGAAACTTTTTAGCCTGAAATAAATGGTAAGGATGATTAACATGAAATCTGAATATGTTTCTCTGGGATTTAGTTTCTTATATTTAGAAAAAGACTTTTAAGTGTCCTAGTATTTGGCCAGGGCACTTGAAAATCTCCTTTTATCACATTAGAACATACTGAATTGAGTATATTTTGTCTTAATAGGAAAATTAGAGGTCAAAGCAATACAGCCTATTTTATTATTTGCAGTCAACTATGCTAAGACAAAATATGTAACCAAGAAGGTTACCATCACATCGTATAGTTCACGGGCCCACCCTCCCAAATAAAAGGACGATATGACAATAAAAATGGAAAAAATAATAAAATATCTGAACACTGACCACAAACCACATCCATATTGATACATGTATGTGAGTGTATGAGGTCTGTCCAGAAGGTATCCAGCCATGTAATATGAAAAAGAGAGACATTTACTGAAGAAGATGCGAGATACAAGAAACATTGTACATAGGACAATGACTCCTCAGTCCCTGTCAAAGTAGACACCTTGGGACCTCACACAGTTCTCTCAGTTGTCCACAACTGCTCCTTGTATTTTCCTGAATTTCATCAATGGTCTGAAATCTCTTCCCTTTTGAAGGTGATTTTAGTTTTGGGAAAAGCCAGAAGTTGCAGAGTGCCAAATCTGGGCTCTAGGGGGGGCTGAGTCACCTGGGTGATTTGATGTTTCACCATAAAACTCTGCACAAGACATAATACATGAGCAGGTGCATTATCGTGATGACACTGCCAGTCATCAGTTGCCCATAGCTATAGCCTTCTGAATTATCTGAGTAGTTTCCATGGAGGAATGTTAAAGCTTAATGAAAAATTTGATGCAGATTCATTGCTTTACTCAGTCATTTTGAATATGACAGCTCCACAGTACACATGTTTACTCAATGGTGTCTTCTGCCCCCACTGACTAGTACATCATTATTCACACATGTGCATTCCAGTCCACTCTACTTTGCTACCAGGTTACACTGCTGTTGGCAAAACATTCTCATATTAACAAATGACTGGACTTTTTCCAGACAGACTTCATATATGCATATGTGTCTACATTTTCTTTTATATAAATAATTATTTTAAATATTCATTAAATTATCTGGAAATATATATCTGAATACCTACCTACATATATACATATATATGTGTGAGACATTGGTATCAGTAGTCCATCTGGACCTTCACATTTACCTATTACTATGTAAACACCCTTGAGTTCATATAAATATCAAACTTACAAGTGATCAGGAAATGGGAAGTTTTGACAAATATCCTTTATTCTTATCATTATTAGAACAAAAAAGAAAGAGCTACTAATTTAGTTCTTACCATAACACAAGAGAAAAAACAAGAATCTGATTAGTCACATACTTAGCTAATTTGCAGTTTTTAAGGTTAAATAGTTTAAAGAATTATGTTGGACACAGAATCAAAGTGCTCCTATAGTTTTCTAAATAGTGTGGAATGAATCACTCTTCTGTAAGAATTTCACTATATTCTAACCTACAACTGGACAAATTAAATAAAGTGCCTAGTTGCATCTGGAGAGCCCACATGACTAATTTTATGCCCTAAGTAAACTTGTGGTGAATACAAATCACCAAGCATAATACAGATACTTGTTAAAAGAGAAATTGACTTGTTAAACCATCAAATTGACATTCAATCTATAGATTATTCACAAACTGATAAACCTAATGT
The DNA here is from genome assembly GCA_028533065.1 of Trachops cirrhosus. Lineage (NCBI taxonomy): Eukaryota > Metazoa > Chordata > Mammalia > Chiroptera > Phyllostomidae > Trachops > Trachops cirrhosus. Next base: position 126,344,881 of record CM052539.1, read on the forward strand.
GGTATATCAAAGAGAGGAAATAAATAATCTACTATTTCCTGCATCAGCTCGCTTTGTCAACTTACTTCCTTTGAGACCTTGCCAAAAGCCCAATTTGAGTACTATACTTTCATTCTACATTCTACATTAAGAAAACTGGTTTAAGAGAATGACCACAGACTTTATAACAAAAGGCAAACATTACCAAATATCATTATTTAGATATAATTCCTAAAAATGTGATCATATCAAATAAAATCTCAAATAAAATCTTGAGCTTTGTAAAGGATAAAAATATCTCTAGTAACACCAAAACCAAAAGAAAACATTTATATCACCTAATGAATATCACTCATGACAAAGTGTTATTAACAATGTGGGGTTTTTTGTTCACTCCTAACCTATTGATTGATAGTTACAATATATATCAATGAATAATCTCTAAAGGAAAAAAAACTCTAATGTAATGAGGATTTAATCCACCTTAAGTTTTTAGCTTTCCAGAAATGGTAAATTGAATTAAATCAAATAAAACAATACCAAATAAATAGAATAATGAGTATGGCAACTAAACAGATTACGTGAGAATTATGTACAACTAGGAAACAAAGAGAAATTACTCATTTCAATTATTTTTCAAAAAATAAATTAAACATTATTTTCATTGTTGACACTATTACAGATGTTTGAATTTCCCCCTCCTTGACCCACCTTTAGTCAGCCTGCCCCTTTCTTCTGGCCATCACCACACTGCTGTCTGTGACTACGGTTATATGTATATGTTTTTTAGCTAATCCCTTCACCTTCCTTCCAGTCTCCACCACCTTCCTGCTCTCTGAAGCTGTCAGTTTGTTCCAGGTATCCCACTATTTATCAAGCTATTTTTAATGTGAGTCACTTATTAGAGGGCACAAGATAACTTTTAATAAATATTTCCTTTATGTGTAAATATAATTGTTTATAGACAAGAAATGTATGGGAAAATTTTAGAACTCTAAATATCTGTATGCATGAATTTCTTTTTATTTATAAATTACTTCAAAATTATAGGCATTGCCACATTGTCATCAATTTTTGTGTCAGATATTGTCACCATTGTCACAATGTAATAGACTCAGTGTTCATTTGGCTAGAGAAAAACAGCAAAGAAGTTGTGTCAGGCATGTCCACGCAGGAAATAGGGAAGACAGCAAGGTACTGTCCCAAATGCCTGAGACTTCTACTCCACTCTAATCAGTCATATGTTCCCTGCTTGAGGAGAAAGGAGGGAGTTCCATCATAGGGCACAAGACTTTTTACTACTCTTTTCTAGCTATGAGAAAGGAAGTGAGCACAATTAAGAATATGGCATACAATTAATCAGTCTTTACATGTTGGTGAGTCTGGCATTAATACTTATCCCTGAGCTATAGCATAAAAGTTAATGATAGAAGGATGACAAATCAGTTACAGTGTATTAGTCCTCCAAATTATTAGCAAATTCATTCTCATTCTAATCATGATTCTTAAGTGCATGTAAGTCTTGATCGATCATGACCTTTTATTATTACTAATGCCTTTCACATTTCTCATGATAGCAGCAGTCACCAAAACAAATAAGGTTTGGGTCATTATAACAGTACTCCCTGTTTAAAGAAAATTAAATTTTGCTGAAGACAAGTTAAGTAACTTACTTCTTACATTACATTAGCTATCTTCATCTTGCCCAGTCTGTAAGAATAGTAGTTAAGCTGTGTCTCCAAAAGTTCAATCAAACTTTTCATGAGTAATTCCTACATATCAGTTTCTCAAGTATTTTATAGGGGTTTCATTTCTAACAAATTACATTACTGTGGCTATACTTTAAATACAAATATCATCAAATTAAAGATAATTTTAAAGAGCAAAAATATAAAATACTCATTAATAATCTGACATTTTTCAACATACAACTTTTCCAACTTTATTTTCTGAAATAAAAAGCTCTATTTTAATTTTAGGTATTTAACATGGAAAAATATATGGGGAATACTGGTACCATAAAAATATTATATTTTTACTTCAATTAGATTTTTTTATTTTAAAAAGAAATGTAAAATAAACAAGATACAGGATACTTGAATACTAATGCTTTCTACCCAGTTCTAAGAATATTATATCAAAGTCAACACTAGCCAGTTCCATGTGGTTAAATATTAAATAAATTGGAAAATAGACACTAAGGTTTCTTTATTCCTACATTTACCACATTTTGCCTATTGTCTCAAGGCACTCAGGTCCTTCACTCTCTTTTCCTACCTATTTTAAAATATATCTTAAAATATTTTTAACACATTCATACTACAAATGGCTTAAGAAATTAACAGAAATAATTTTCCATAGTTCCATTAATGTACTGTTTAAGTGGAGGGAATATTTCTTAACTGTGAGAAGATATTTTGAGAGCTTAAGCTACGTTTTGGTGGAACACCTGAAATTGTTTAATTACCCCCTATATAGTATTTGAACTTTGCTCTCAGGGAAATTACAGTGGCACTAAAGAGAAAGACTTTGATATGAAATAATTAAGATAAAAATAACTAAAATAAATGCTGATATTAAATATGCTCATATTGAAATCAAAATTTGCTTACTCTAAAGAAATCAGAGAAAAAAGATGCAGAGAAAGAAAAATTGACCTTACAGCTAGAGATTAGGTAAGATATGGAGAAGTAAGACAAAACAGGGAAGAGGAGAGTTTGGTGTTGGATATAATTTAAAACAAAATGATTATATACTCAGTAAAACACATTATCACTTAAGAATATATTGTTTTATTATTTCCTTTTAGAAAACACTCCAGAACCGAGGGGACTGAATTCTCCTCTTCTGTATGTCTTCAGTGGAGTTGCGTGTGTTCATTAACAAGGAAAGTTATGAGTTTTCAAAAGATAAAATGTCCATGATCTAAACATTAATTGCCTCATTTTGTTGTTGGATTTATGTTTTTGCTCCGTGCTCAGGTTTTGCTTTTAGGAATTCAGAAACTGGGGTAGTGCCGACATAAGGAATGCCATCCACAAAGAAAAGCTACCAGATCAGAGAGAAAAGGACAAGCCTCCAACATCTTTGGCTATAACACATTCTCTTCATCAAACAATTCCTGAAAGAGCAATGGTTCTTGCTGAACTATAGAAAATAGGAAACGGGATATAATGGAGTGATTTTGTAGACCCTGAGACACAGAAATATTTATAGGAAACAAGAAAAAAATTAAAAATAATACAAAAGTGTCTCTTTTCCTTGCCCTATCTCCTTTTGCTTTTAGCAGTTCATTCTTGACAATACAAATATATTTCCCTGTGCCTTCTTTCCTAATTACCCTGAGAATTAAAATTACTTAACAAAAATACCCTTTAACATGGCTAGACAGAAAAGCATCCATGCTGTTCTTCTCAACATTTAATTCTTAAAACAGTTCACAAAACCTGAAGAGAAAAATCCATAAACACCATTTATATTTTAGTAGTGGCATTTTTCTCACTGAGACTCCTGAATTCTCAGAGCTTTCTTCCATTTCAGTTTTCTGCTCTTCAAACAGGTCACATGTACAAGCCTGAGAGAAAAAGAAATGTAGCTCTAATTCATAGTGAGTCTGCTTGTATTTCACCTTCTTCACATCCTGCCTTTTGTCAGGCTTCACCTAAAATCAAATAACTATTGGCAAGACCATGTCCACACAAATGGCAAGTTAGATGTGTCTGAATAGGATGATAATCCAGCTTAACTCTAGCAATTTACGTGGCTATGTGCAATATCAGCCTCTTAGCTAGAAGAAATGTCTGTCACAAGCTTACAGAAATCAGTCCTGCCAAATCTATGTCTCTTCAAACTATTATTAATATATAAAACCAGAAACAAAAATATATATGCATAACCCATAGACACAGACAATAGTGTGGTGAGGGCCAGAAGGAATGAGTGGGGAGGGAAAGGGAGGGGTAAGAAAAAGGGAGATGGGACATCTATATAATGTTGAAATAAAAATACAGAAAAAAATAAACAAAATAAAATAATCAACACAGTATTTTTAGAATTCTCTAGTTAACTATGAAACACAGGAAAACACTTACAGGGCTAATAGCATATTTCCTTGTATTATTTAGATTAAGTTAAATCCTCATATAAGCAAGTCTACCCATCATGCAATACTAGAGTAGATTCTACATACATTTAATTATTGATAATTTCCATAAAATAATTGGTTAGTAATATGAGTTTTTCCAAAATGCAGCCAAACTCCTCCTCAGAGATTATATATACATTTCAAAGTTCTGTTCCATCTACTATTGTATTTATGTATATATTGTATTTAATGTACATAAGTAAAGCATTCCTAAAACAGAACATCACAAACCTTCCCTGCCTTGAGTCACACTTACACATTGTTATTAAAGTTCTTTCTATAACCAGAGACAAAGCTGTGTGTTTTAACAAAATCCTATAAATGTGAACCTAGTATGAACAGATGCCTAATTCTACAAATGCAACCCAAATGGGCAGTTATAGGAAATAAAAATTATTTATATAGAACAATGTACATCTGTTAAATTTTGTCTTTACCTCACTCCTCTCATCTTCTACCCTCAACTGTCAATGAAAGAAAGTTCTTGTGTACATTCTTTATGGCAGATGCATTGATCTTTGATGAGGCTGTTGCCAAGATTTCAGTTCTTGTGTGTATGAAAGCCTCTTTATGGACTAAAGTATACATCTGTACTGTTTTTAGTATAAAGATAAAACATGAAATATCCAGCTATGGGGTAGATCTGCTCTCTGTTCCTTGATGCCCTCTGGGGAAAAATGACACATAGCTGGATACACAGTTTCCTCACACCACCCCTCTGTACCCAGGGAATATCCCTCCCAATGGGCTGGACTTATTATCACATTTGCCTACACTGCTTCTTTCTGCTGTTGATCCTGACGTATTGTCAATCCCACCGTTAGCTACCCTACGCCTGTTTTTATATTCTCTGTGGGGTTAGATTACAATAAACCTCTCTCCCTCCTAAGCAAACAGAAAAACTGCCACAGTAAAGTTACCACTAACAAGTCAGCAAAAAGCAGAGATATGTTCAAAGGACAGCCTGAAACTTTTAAAACTTGTTTTGCCAGCAGGTTCCACCAGAGTCCCTGGACAAATAATTGTGGTTTTGGTTTATAACACATGCCATTATAAAAAACACCATTTACTATACCAGAAACTGAAGTTCAACTCCTAGGAGGAATTATGTGACAGAGCTTTTATCATTTGTGCAGTAAAGAAACCTCAGACTAGAGCCACATCTGTAGCTCATTTAAAAAATGAAAACAACTAAGACTTTATTTCTACTAGTCAAACTACCCTTTGATGTACTCTTGCCTCCTGTTTGTGAAAATGTAGGCTGGAAGAGCTCCAGCTGGAGACTCATCTGGTTTGGGGAAAAGACATAATACAGCAAATAATGGAACTTAGTCTCCTGGTGACCATATCCCATAGAAGAAAAGCTAGTAACTCTAACAGTCCCTATACCTTTTATGAAGGGGGTCAGATTTACAAGCCAAACTGAGGCAAATTCCTCCATATTACTATGTGTGATGTCCTAAAGTAGAATACACATAGATGAAAGTCTTCCTGACTGACATTCTAAGATTTTAGGGAGGAATAATTGACATATAATAATATATTAGTTTCATGTGTACAAAATAATTTGACCACAATTAGTCTAGTTAACACTTGTCACCACACATAGCATCATTTTTTTTGGTCTTAGAATGAGAAATTTTAAGATCTACTCGCTCAGCAAATTTATAATATAGAATATAGTAGTATTAACCATAATCACCATGCTATGCCTTATATTCCCAGCACTTATTGGCTGCACAACTGGAAGTGTACCTTTGAACCAGCTTTACCACTTTCACCTGCCTTGCACACCCCACCTCTGGAAACCAACAATCTGTATCTGTGAGTTTGGTTTTGTTGCTGTTATTTTTTTAAGAGTCCACATATAAATGAAATCACATGGTATTTGATTTCTCTTTCTGATTTATCATTTAGCATAATGCCCTTATTATCCATGTTGTCACAAATGGTAAGATTTCCTTCTTTTTATGGCAGAATAATATTTAATTGCATATATACCATATTTTCTTTTTATATTGTTGTTCAAGTACGGTGTTCTCCAGTTCCCCCTCACCACTCCTCCCCTGCCCTGAACATATATACTGTATTTCCTTTATCAGTTCATCCACCTATGGGCACTTAGGTTGCTTTCCATGTCTTGGCTATTGTAAATAAAGCTGCAGTGAACATGGGGGTTCATGTATCTTTTTGAGTTAGTGCTTTTTTTTCCTTTGGATAAATATTCAGAAGTGGACTTGATGTATCAAATGGTAGTTCTATTTTTTAATTTTTAAAGGAATCTCCATACTGTTTTCCATAGTGACTATACCAATTTACATTTCCTCCATCAGTGCATGAAGTTCGTATTTCTCCCAGTCCTCATCAACACTATTATCTCTTGTTTTTTTGATAATAGCCATTTTAACAGATGGGAGGTGATACCTCATTGTGATTTTAATTTGCATTTCCCTGATTACTAGTGATATTGAGCTGATTTACATATACCTGTAGAGTTTCTGTATTTTTTCTATTGAGTTGTATGAGTTCTTTAAATATTTTACATATCAATTCCTTATCATATATATAATTCACAAATATTTTTTCCCATTGAATAGTTCACTTTTTATTTTCTGTTCTATGGAGAAAGTTTTTAGTTCGGTGTGGTCCCACTTGTTTATATATGTTTTTGCTGTGTTTGGTTTTGTTGTCAAATCCAAAAATCATCTCCAAGACCTATATCAAAAAGCTTACCACCTATTTTTCTTCTAAAAGTTTAATGGTTTTGTGTCTCATGTTCAAGTCTTTTAGCCATTTTAAATTACTACAGTTTGTAATATCATTTGAAATCAGAAAGTGTGAAGCCTCTAGCTTTGTTCTACTTTCTAAGGATTCACTTAACTATGTAGGTTCTTTTGTGGTTCCATACAGACCTTAGGATTGTTTGTTGTGTGTGGGGTCTCTGCCCACAGGAGCCCCCCATCCACCACAGATGAGAATAAGTCTACCAAGACATGATCTGCTTGGGAAGGAAAAACGGCCAATGTCTCAAAGCAGAAGGGCCTTGAGCCTGTTCCTCTATGGGCTTTTATTGGGTTTAATTTGCACAGGAATACAGGGTGTATATGTAAAGCTCATCAATCATTGTCAAGCAGTAATGATCAAACAATAGATAACATACAAAGAACTCTGAGGGCTTATTCTGAGTCAGGGTCAGTTAGCTAAAGGGCTACAAAACTTTGGGAAACAAACTCATTTTATGCTTGGACCCTTATCATTTAAATTGAGGGTATTCTTAGCAAAGCAAGTTTCACAGGATTTTATGCATTCTTCTCTTAAGCCTGATTGCCCTGGAACCCTGCCCTTTCCAGCACAGGGCCACACCCACATCCAACAGTGTTTCAGGCTTAAGTCGGGTGGGGGAAGTAAGGCAGCCAAGAGATTAGGAGGCCTCTTGCGGACAGAATGATGACTCAGGCTATGTCAAAGCCAAGGGGTGAGGGTCCATCACCCTTTTTCTATTGTCCCCCAAGTCCTTCCCTGATGGCCCCTACACAACCATGCCTTTCTTAGGTAGTCCCTCCCTTGAGGAATCTTACCCATCATTGGCTAACCAGTCATCTGCCCAGGGTCAAGCAGTGTGAAGTAAAGGGGTGGAGGTGGTGCTCCTGCTAGGAAGATAAGCTTTGTCTACTTAGTGGCATACGGTCCCAAAGTCTTTTTACTCAGCCTTAGCCATGGGGAATTACAGCTTCTGAAACCAGGCAGGATGGTTCCCAACATTGTATTCTGTAAATTTTTTTCAAACTTAAAACCAGTTTTAATATTAAATATTTTGTCCAGAATATAGAATCCTGCTTATTTTATAAGTGCCTAATATCTTTTTTAATTAATTGTTGTTCAGTTACAGTTGTCCTCATTTTTCCCCCATTACTCTCTCCCACCCTACCCATCTTCCACATTCAGTCCTCCCCAAACCCTGTTGTCTTTGTTCATGTGTCCTTTATACATGTTCCTTGACTCTTCCCCTTCTTTCCCTCATTGTCCCCCTCCACCCCACTCTGGTCACTGTCAGTTTGTTCTTTATTTCAATGTCTGTGTTTCTATTTTGCTTCCATGTTTGTTTTGTTAATTAGGTTCTACTTATAGGTGAGATCATATGTCATTTGTCTTTCACTCTCTGGCTTATTTCACTTAGCATAATATTCTCCAGTTCCATCCATGCTCTTAGGAAGGGTAGGAGCTCCTTCTCGCTGCTATGTAGTATTCCATTGTGTAAATATACCAGTTTTTTAATACACTCATTCACTGATGGGCATTTAGGCTGTTTTCAGCACTTGGCTATTGTAAATTGTTCTGCTATGAACATTAGGGTGCATAGGTTCTTCTGAATTGGTGTTTCAAGATTCTTAGGGAATAATCCCAGCAGTGGAATTGATGGTCAAAAGGCAGTTTATAGATTCAATGTAATTCCTACCAAAATACCAATTACATATTTCACAGATAGAGAGCAAACATTTCAAAAATTCATATGGAACCATAAAAGACCCCAAATAGCCACAGCAATTTTGAGAAAGAAAAACAAAGTAGGAAGGATCACAATTCCTGACATCAAACTATATTACAAGGCCATGGTAATCAAAACAGTCTGAGACTGGCATAAGAATAGACACATAGATAAATGGAACAGAAAAGAGAGTCCAGAAATAAACCCTTGCCTCTATGGTCAATTAATATTCAACAAAGCGGGCAGGAACATAAAATGGAATAAAAATAGCCTCTTCAACAAATGGTGTTGGGAGATCTGGACAGCTACATGAAAAAAAAAAAGAAAGAGAAAGAAAGAAAGAAAGAAAGAAAGAAAGAAAGAAAGAAAGAAAGAAAGAAAGAAAAAAAGAAACTCAACCACCAACTTACACCATACACAAAATAAACTCAAGATGTATAAAAGACAGAAAAGACATAAAAAATTGTAACACCATAAAAGTTCTAGAGGAAAACATAGGAAGGAAAATTTCAGATGTTTCATGTAGCAATATTTTCACTGACAAGTTCCCTAGAGCAAGGGATATAAAGTAAAGAGTAAACAAATAGGACTACATGAAATTGAAAAGATACTGCACAGCTAAAGAAAACATCAGCAAAATCAAAAGGGAAACATCTGTATGGGAAAATATATTTGCTAATGATACCTCAGACAAGGGTTTCATCTCCAAAATATATAAAGAACTCATGAAACTCCACACCAGGAAGACAAACAATCCAATGAAAAAATTGGCAAAGGACCTGAACAGGCACTTCTCCAAGAAAGACGTACAGAGAGCTCATAAACATATGAAAGGATGCTCAGCATCACTAGCCATCAGATAGATGAAAATTAAAACCACAATAAGATACTACTACACACTGGTCAGAATGACCATCATAAACAAATCAACAACAACAAAAAAAAATGCTGGCGAGGATGTGGAGAAAAGGGAACCTTAGTGCACTATTGGTGGGAATGCAGACTGGTGTAGCCACTGTGGAAAACTGTATGGAATTTCCTCAGAAAACTAAAAATGTAAAGTTATTTTTAATGAATGAATTTGTTTTTTCAGAATTGTGTATTACCCTGCCTCAGGTTCTGGTGTCAGAGTAACCTCTTGATTATAATCAGAAAGAAAATCTTACGCATGTTAAACATCTCAGCATTAGGTTAATCATATATATTTTATCAATTTGGATCCAGTAATAATTTCATATTTCTCCTACTTTCTCAATCCTCATCTTAGAGTCTTTGCAAGGCCACATCAAGGATAAGTTTCATTATTATTTGAAGTTAATGGAGCACTTATAAAGCCTAAAAGAGGTTTCAAGGTTCAGGTATAAAAAAATAATCCTAAAATACTGAAAAATGTAATGACCACTATTTGTTGTCTTTTTAGACTTTCTTACAAGTTATTTCAGTATTGGCTAGGAGTTTCTTCCAGTTATATTTCAATTAACTCTCTTCATAAGAGGAATTTTGAAGAAGATGCAAAGATACTCAATGAGTTTTTACGATTAATTTTAATTTTGTGTATTGTAGTGTATGCAGAAGGAAATAATAGGACTTTTTTCTCTATGTATATATTTTGTAAAATATTTTGTATCTTCAATATTTTCATCATCCTATTGCTTTTGAGAAACACAAAAGACATACTATATTTATATGATTATGCATATAATGCACTAATAATTTAAAATTATTATATAATTTAAAATCATTTCCAATTAATTCCATAGAGTATATTGATAAATTATTGCTGATTTTTCACCTTAAATATTTTTAACAAAATATTCCTCACTTTTTATCAAATAGTAATATGATTGTAAAAAGAATGGTCAAATTTCAGGAAGGAGTTACAGTACTTTAAAATAATGAGGAGCTAGAAATGAAAGTCAAGGATCCTTGAAACTTTCATGTTCATACTCTGCAATCTATATTAGTAAAAGTAAAATTCATATTATATATAAATTTAGCTAAGGTAAAAACACTATCAGTGTTACCAAAACTGTTAAAATTCCATAAATATATCAACATTTGGTTAAAATATTGATATTACTGTCTCATACTTGAAAAGTTTTTGAGGAGAAGCTGACCTTTGTTATTGTTAAGGACTCTTGAATGCAAATGGAACTGGGACCAGTTTTAGGGCAGAAAAGAATTTAACATTTTCTGGCCTAAACAAGTCAAGGAAGTAAAATCTCAGTAATGCATTTGATAGATTTCTTGCTTGCTCACACTCTTTTTCTCCATGCTTAACTAATTTTTGCTTTTTATACATAAAAATATCCATTCGCTCTTATTGATCCTTCCTTTACTTTCTTGATAAACAACATTGTTACCAACATTTCCTGAATATCACAATTGCCTCTCCTCTATTCCTTACTACTAGTTTAAAAAAAATCATGGAGAATTATTGTGATTGGTTCAGATAAGTTTAGGTGCCCACTCCAGACAAATCACATAGTAGCCAGAAAATAATGGCAGCTTTGCATGGGGAGAAAAAAAAACCTGGTGGTGTTGGAGAATTAGGAGAACTTCTCAAATCTCTATGAAGCACTACATTCTGATGAAGGGGAGGAATGACTGACTGGCACATAAATCAGTTCAACAACATAAAGACTGTAACTTAATCAAAGCCTCTGGAGACTTCAGTTATACAGGGTCTGGCAGAAGTAAGGCCTGCTTGAGTGTGGTTTGTAGGATAATAACATGGGTTTAATAATTTATAGTTTTAATTTGAACATTTCACCTAAAAAGTCATATGGTGTGTTTGAATGTGATAGTTATGTTATAGAATTACATGCTTATGATTTTGTAATAAAAGATTTTGTAATTAAAAAGAGGCATTATTAATGCTAGATTCTGTATATTCTACTCCTTTAATCAAACTCGCTAAAATTTTTGAGTTATAGGGCAGAAAAAAGAAGAAAATTAAAAACTCACCATGCAAAGTTTGTATAACAAGCTTGGAAAAACTTGACTCTTTTCGTGTATGTTTCATGTACAAACAATAGGTTTCATGCAAATTTCTGTCCTTTAATTATTTGCATGACTTAACCTCAATATATTTTATTCATATATTTTTGCAAGATGCATTAATAATGTATAAATGAAAATCAAGTAAAAATTAAGCTACAATAATCAGGAAATGTAAAACAAATTAAGAAAAAATAAATAAATAGCAAATTATGAAAATATGTAAGACTTTGACCTAAACTTAACAGTTGAACAGCATGTAAAATACCTATGGAAATCCTTTATTTCAGTCAAGTGATTTAGTTTTTAATGTTTGAAGAAAGAGAAGATGAACATTTAAATGTACAGATTTTAACATAAATATTTTCTAATTGCTTTCAAACAGGGATTTGTAGATGAGATTATGTTTTTTTCACAGCTGCATGTAAAACTAATTTAAAATATAGATGGGAGAAAAATAATAGTTCCAACCCCAAAATGTCACACCTTCCAGAATGTGAATTGGGAATTTATTGTTCAAAACTTCCTATTACTTAGGCTATTTACTACAGGGGATATTGAATAACATGAAATGAAAGTGACAAAACAGACTTTTGATAAGCACACTACTTTTAAAAAGTACCTTCTGATAAATTGATGTGAAATCTAAAACATCTTGAAAATGAACTACGTTATTTCAAGTAGCTAAGAGCAAAACTGAGACATCTGTCAGAGTCAGCAAAAGAGAGAATAACAAGATCAACAGAAGCTGAGCACCTGCGAGTTGTAAAACATTTTATGACATGATCTAGATGTTGTTGTTTTTTTCATCTTTTCAGTGAAAGATTAAAGGTGATTCTTGCACAGAAAGGTATCTCTGGCAGGTAGGGATTTTTTTCCCCCAGTTTTGAAAGCCATCGGAGTAAGAGATTGTATATCTGTAATGAGATCTTCAAAAAAGAGTAACCATCTTTTTTTAAAATCAAACTTATATTGATTGAGAATGTAGAATACCAAAATTTGCAAGAAAAGGGAGTGTTGCAAATAATACCCAGTCTGAAGTTGCAAAGAATAAATGTCAAACTGAATTTTAGACCTTCTCATTCAATATCCCTCAACCTGTTCTTTGTAATACCAACCATATATTTAAAAAGTCCTTAGATTTCTCACTGTGGTCAGCTTTTTAGATCCCAGAGAAGTAGCCACAGTCAAGTTACTCTGAACAAATGTTGAGGCAAATGACTATAACCTCCCTAGATTTCCCAGACCCAAAAGTTATTCTAGGATACTAGAATACAGAGAAAATGAAACCACAGAATTGTCTTCCAGATTCATTCCTCTGCAAAATGACACCACCACTACTTTAAGTGCTATTTCTAATAAAAAAAATATAGAGAAATCCTAAGAACTGATCTCTGGGTACCAATGACTGATAATATATTTCTGCCAAACTCACAACATCTCCAAACTTTACTTTATAAAGACTTGACACCTTAATTTGCTACCATAAACAGCAAGTTATGAGTTATGGCTCCTACATAACTATCTCCTTTTAGCTCTTTGCTTCGTAATTAGACATTAGAAGACAGTCGAAACTGTAATGATTATAGTACAGTTTTGTTGGTTAGTCTGTCTCAATATGTTGGGTTTACAGATTCTAAACCCTTCCATAAACATTAGCTGAGATAGGATACATCAGTATGTGCTTGCCTTCTTCCCAAAAAGCCAGATCTTTTGTTTAGTCTTCATTGTCAATATATAACCCAACAGATAGCGAGTTGGGTCATGGTAGCCCTGGATGCTTAGCATGCTTTGTAGCAAAAGGGTGTTCATTTACATGAATGATGATGTCTCTGGCTCCTAAGACTTTCTCAAACAGCTTATACTTACTTCCCCAACCACTGATGCGCTGTTTAAATCAAGGGCAAGGAGTCATGATGTCTCCATTCTTAGTCTTGTTTAAGAGGTAGTAATATTCACTATTCCTCAGAGTGCCCTTCAGTGAATTCATTTATGTTGATTGCTTATAAATTACTGTATATCTTAACAGTAGAAGAGAACTTATGTGTATTTTATACTGTAAGATACACAGAAAGTTACCAACATGAATTAATTTAATTCTGAATATGAGCAACAAAGGTGCCAAAGATTAAAAGAGTTCAAAAATATATCCCTTAGATTTTTCACAATTTTACCCATATTTTATAGACTAGAACATAATGTTTTCAGTGAAAGTTGAATAAATATTGAATGAAATTTTGTCATGTAGCAATGCACTGTGTTAATTTAAGCAATTTTGGACAGATAAAAAGATTATGTTGAATAGAAGATATTTGAGTTTTGGGTCCTCACAGTCAAATTCTGATATGAGACCTTGGATACCAGTAGTTTATGTGAGAGGTGATCCCAGAAAGTTTGATAAGAATGTGCTATCATAAAACAGAAAGAGGAAAGCCAATAAAGTTGTGCTACTGAACTATTAATTCTTGTGGGCAATGGGGAGCTAAATCTTACTATGTGTGAGACATACCTTAAAACTTCTCCCTTGTGGTGAGGAAATGGGTATTTACTACTTCCCTATGGTTAAAATTAACTTCTAGATCAGTGGTCAGCAAACTTTTTCAGTAAAGGACCACATAGTAAATATCTTAGGCTTTGCAAGTCATATGTTCTCTCAGACTGTGCACCACTGCCATTGAAAAGTGGAAGCCACTATAAAAAAACCTTTCAACAAATGGTTGTGGTTATGTTTCTTTTACTTACAAAAATAGGTGGTGAGCTGAATTTGGCCTGACAGCCACAATTTGTCAGTTCCTATTTTAGACCATCAATTTCCCTGCCCAGCACAGCTGAAGATGGTCTTGTAGCTAGAGAATGCCCTCAGGCAGAGAGATGCAGAACGCCCTGGACTGCTACGGAAATATCCGTAAGTGACCCCTTGGGAGGGTCTGGTAGTATAAGTGGTCAACAGATGAAATTATAAAACTTGAAGTCAGTAAAAGTTTTTAAAAGAAAGCTATAAAATTATGTTGCATTAAAAAGATGAGATCTAAAGTATAGTCACAGGTATCTCAAAATTATTTTTTAAGTGATAAGTCTAAGCTATAAGGAAAAACAGGATAGACTTTAGATATTTTTATCCCTGATGATTCAGTTACTCAGACCCCAAATTAGATTAGTTGTGTGTGATATGTATAATCATATGAATACTATGTAGGAAAGAATGTTTCAAGGACAAAAAAATTGCATAACAGCTATGTCCTGTTTCTCTGTTCTGTATCTGTGCCACATGTACTTGGAAAGATCACATGATGTAGTTAGCTCTTAATTTCAGCAATAATAATGCATTCTTCCTTGAAAGCAACAAATCTTCAATAAATGTGGTCTTTCTTAGAATTTTGTTTAACTGAGATAAACTTGACATTAGAAATAGAGGGAAGAAGCTTGAGATCCAACATTGACTTATCCACCCTCAAATTTAAACACCTGTGATCATATAGAAAGTATAAAACAATGATTCAAGAAACAAAATAATCACTTTAATAATATTGGCTAAATAAATTACAGATGTTTCACTATTTTAAATAGTATTCATGTTACAGATATTTCACAAGATATCATTTAAAAATGAGGAGGCATGCATATATTCCAGTCAACCAAATAAAGAAAGTTCAAATCATGATTTAGGAAAACTTCAGGACACGTACACCAGCAAGTATTTTTATTTTGTGCTTTTTTCATTTGATTTTCAGTTAGACTGTACCTGAAGAACTTTGGCTCTAACTATATCTTTAGTGGATATAATTTAAAAATAAATGAAAGATCAACCAAAAGTATTTGTAAGGTAATAGCATTTCTTCTGTAGTTTTATAAGACTATAATCGAATTCACTCATAAGCAACAAGATTATTGCCTCATAAAATAGCCCAGTAGAGCTATAGTGTTATCCCAATTGTGGAGCTACAAGACGACTCATAAAAAAATGTGTGCAATAACTATGAACATAAACATGTAAGTGTATTGGATTTTTCTTGTTTTGCCACATCAAGGGATAAGAGAAACAATACAAGAGTAAGTTTAAAACCTGCAAAACAAGTAAGGAATCAAACTGACTATAAAAATATAGTCTAATATCTTAAATTATGGTGTTAGGAGTAGATATTTAATAGAGAAAATATCTGTGCTCATAATAGACTTACAAATGAATGGTTCAAAAAATTGAGAGTTTGGTAGGGAACAGAGATATTAAGTTATCAGTGTGTTATGCAAGTCTGGTATGAAAGAGAAAGAATTGTACCAAATTTGAAGACTTTTATTTGTACATCTCTATCATTGACATTGATTTGCTGGTAAATGGAGAAGTCAAGAGAGATACTGTGAAGAAGATGGTGTGTCTACAACAAATAAGGTTTTTAAAATGATTCAACTTAGAGAAATAGGAATGGAGGGTCAGGTATTTATTTAGAATGTATTCACTGTATCTTGGGGATGGAGATACACAAGAATTTATTTGGTTTTCTTGATTATTGCCTATAAATTTTGACCTTCTTTTCTTTGTTCTCCTAGGAAAAAATGATGCCATGTCAGACAAAAATGGGTGTTTGCATCTATAATTCGCCATGTTATTTTTATATATGTCATAAAAGATGCAGAGGAAAGCTAGGGTAATGTGGAAGGTTAGGATGATCCAGTTAGCAGCTATTCTTCCTTCCAAAGATATGTAACTGTGGTAGGCATAATGCTAAAGTGAACACAATAAACCCTCCCTTGAGTATGAATACAACCATTGGATAAAATGTGATGTCACATTCATGATTTACAGACCAGCTGACTTTGAGTTGGTGAAAAGAAAGGTTATCCTGGGTTGGTCTTACCAAATCAAGTGAGTCCTTAGAGGGAGGAGAAGCATCAGAGAAAGTAGTCTCCTTGCCTGGAAGAAGTACACTGTGATGTTGTGAGTTGGATAGGGGGAGTACTGTGGGGGACAGACCTCTATGAACTGAGATTGTCTCCTGATAGCCAGCCAGCAAAACAGGGACAGGACATTGGTAGTTATAACCTAAAAAAACTGAATTTTCCCAATGACCTAAAAGATCTAAGAAGAGAGCCCTAAACCCTGGACAATGCCACATGGCCATCACTTTGATTTCAACCATGAAAGACCCCAAGCAGAGAACTCAAGTAACCCATTTATTCTGAGACTCCTAACCCAAGAAACTTAGATAATAAGTCTGCATTTTTTTAGCCACTAAGTTCATAGTAATTTGTTAAGCTATAACAGAAAAGGGCTACATAAACCAAGAGCTGAACCAGTAGAAACCACTTTTCTAGAACACTGTATTTGGAGTAGCTTTTAGCTATAATTTTACATATAAAATTACCACAGTGACATGTTCACTGAGAAAAAGTCAAATGATGCAGAATAGCTTAAAAAAACAAACAAATGTGCTTTAAAATAGACTTATTTCTTCTCCTCCTCTCTCTTTCCAATATTTTTTAGAAAATCGTTGTTAGCTACTGCTTACTGTTTTTATTTAGCTAGCATTAAAAAAATTAGTAGCACAATTGTATACCCTGTTTAACTCATTTTGTTTTTCTATAAAATTATATGAATTTCATAATTTCTGTTCATCTAGACTATGCCATTTTTAGTAGCTTATTATTGTATGAAAATGCTTCTTCTCCCACTGTATACAAAATATTCATGAGGTTCCAACTAAGCCACTCTCAAAAAAATATGATTTGGGTAATTTGACTCAAACAGTCTAAAAAAGTTAAGAACTCCAGCACTGATTTCATAAACTTTCATTCAGTAATTACTCTGAATCCTTAATCCAAATAATCAAACTGACAATTGACCTTCACAGACATTTTCATTCTGAAATGTTTTGATCTAGCTACTACATCACATTTTCTAAAAAAAAAATACTATTTTATAGCAAAATTGGCTTACTTCTAAGAATGAGAGAAGAGTCTCCATTCAGTAGTTGCAAGTAAGAACTGTACTAATACTTACTCTTGCTAATTTAGAAGAGGCTGTTGTTAGCTCAGTAGGGTTGCTTTTCACACAGGTGACACATCACAGGGGTGATCTAATTCAGAAATAAGTTTGGGAAAGTGACAAGTGACTAAATATGTAATAACTTATAGTCAACTTTCTAACACTCTAAAATGAAAATAAATTTAGTATTAAGATTAATAATATTTAGCATTAACACTGAGAATAAGGCTGTATATTTCTGGTAAAAAAATAACTTTGTTAGAAGCTAATAAGACAGTCTAATATACACAGATTTCATTTATCCAAGTTTGGTTAAATAACACCAACCCCTCCACAACATGGTGAATATTTCAGTTACCACGGTGTTCTAATTATGAACATTTGCACAAAGTACAAACCTAGCTCTTCGGTTTACAATCAGTAGAAGATAGATGCACACCATTTTCAGTGACCAGCACATCATTTCTTTCAAAGTGTATTGAGGACTGGTCACTGTACATGTAAGTTGGCACACAGACAGCCAAGTATATAACTGTGTTGCCCTTTTGTTTCCCATGGGAAAACTGACATTTTCCAAAAAGGAGCAATTGATAGAGGAAATGAGCCAGCAATAATGAAGGTGCAGCAAAGAAAGAAAGTGATAATGCTCAAAATGAAATGTAAATCAAATATAAATGGTGTTACAAAAAATGTGGCTGACAGTGGAAATGTTGAACTGACTCTTCCCAACATATTTTAGCTTTCTAGCCAGAACTTAGTATTATCTTTATAGGTTGTCTCCTAAATGCCTGAGGTTTTCGATGAGATTTCTTCAGTCTCACAACTCAGAACTCATACTTTTTTCCAGCATTATATGTAGTCCAACATCTGTTCAGCTTACAGAAGTGTAGTAGTTATTCTTTCCCCAGTAAAGGTATTTTACCAGACCTTGTAGAGTTTCATCCTTTGAATAAAGACCTTAGTTTTTGGCAAAACATCCTTCAAGGGTACCTCCACGAAGACTGTGGAGGACCCTGGAGTTCCTTCTCTGCATAGCTCCCATCACTGAGGTCTACTCTCCTCATTCCCATCAGCTCAGTGACTCTGAATGCCAGGTTCTGTCTCTTCAGCTAGGTGAAACCTGCATGCATGGTATGGTCTTCACTGCTTTTACTGTAGTGAAAAAATGCATCCATGCAAGCAGGCATCTGATATGACTTGGAACTTAATTCTCATTACTCTCTTTCATTTTTTTTTGAGATGGCTAAAATCAAGCTTTATTTATATTGTTGTTCAAGCACAGTTGTCCCTGTTTTCCTCCCACCCCAGGCATCCCCACCTCCCACCCTCAATCCTACCCCTCTTTGACTTTGTCCATGTGTCCTTTATACATGTTCCTTGATAACCTTCCCCCCTTTTCCCATTATCCCCCTCCCTTATCCCCTCTGGTTACTGTCAGTTTGTTCTTCATTTCAATGTCTCTGGTTATATTTTGCTAGCTTGTTTGTTTGTTGATTAGGTTCCACTTACAGGTGAGATCATATGGTATTTGTCTTTCGCCTCCTAGCTTATTTCACTTAGCATAATGCTCTCTAGTTCCACCCACGCTGTTGTAAAAGGGTAGGAGCTCCTTTTTTCTTTCTGCTGTGTGGGATTCCATTGTGTAAATGTACCAAAGTGTTTTGATCCACCCATGTACTGATGGGCATTTAGTTTGCTTCTAGCACTTGGCTATTCTAAATTGGGGTGTATAGGTTATTTTGAACTGGTGTTTCAGGATTCTTAGGGTATAATCTTAGCAGTGGAATTGCTTGGTCAAAGGTCAGTTCCATTTGTAGTTTCTTGAGGAAATTCTATACTGTTTTCCACAGTGGTTGCACCAGTCTGCATTCCCACCAACAGTGCACTAGGGTTCCCTTTCTTCCACAAGCTTGCTAGATGTTATTGTTTGTTGATTTGCTTACCATGGCCATTTTGAGTGGTGTGAAATGGTATGTCACTGTGTTTAAAAAAAAAACTTATTTATTTTTAGAGACAGGGGAAGGGAGGGAGAAAGAGAAGGAGAGAAACATCAGTGTGTGGTTGCCTCTCCAGCCCTCCTACTGGGGACCTGGCTCACAACTCAGGCATGTGCCCTGACTGGGAACCAAAGGTTCACAGGCTAGCACTCAATCCACTGAGCCACAGCAGCCAGGGCTTTATTTTTTTTTAAAGATTTTATTCATTTATCATTGTGGTTTTTATTTGCATCTCTCATGGCTAGTGATGCTAAGCTTTCATATGTCTCTGGGTCCTCCTTGAAGAGGTGTCTGTTCAGGTTCTTTGCACATTTTTTAATTGGGTTGTTTGTTTTCCTGGAGTGGGGTCATGTGATTTCTTTATATATTTTGGAGATCAAACTCTTGTCTGAGGTATCATTGGCAAATATGTTTTGCCATACGATTGGTTCCCTTTTCATTTTGCTGATATTTTATTTAGCCTTACAGAAGCTTTTCATTTTAACGAAGTCTCATTTGTTTATTTTTTCCTTAATGTCTTTTGCTCTAGGGGACATTCCTTCTTGGTTAGGTTTATTCCTAGGTACTTTATTTTTCTTGTTGCTGTAGCAAATGGGATTTTTTTTTCTGATTTCTGATTCTGATATTTCATTGTTGGTGTATAAAATACCTTTGATTTCTGAATATTGACTATGAACCCTGCTGTTTCACCAAATTCACTTATTAGGTTGAGCAGTTTCTTGGTGGAGTCAATAGGGTTTTTGGTGTACCCTGTCATATCATCTGCAAAACAGTAACATTTTTACTTCCTCCTTCCCAATTTGGATACCTTCTATTTATTTCTCTTGTCTGATCTCTGTGGCTAGGACTTCCAATACTATGTTGAGTAGAAGTGGTGAAAGCAGACATCCTTGTCTTGTTCCTGATCTTAGTGGGAAAACTTAGTTTTTGCTAGTATAATGTTGGCTGTTGGTTTCTCATATATGGTTTTTATTATGTTGAGGTATGCTCTCTGCATTCCTACTTTGCTGAGTGTTTTTATCATAAATGAGTGCTGTACCTTATCAAATGCTTTTTCTGCATCTATTGATATGATCACGTGATTTTTGTCTTTTCTTTTGTTTATGTAATGTATTACATTTGTTGATTGGCAAATATTATACCATCTTTGCATCCCTGGAATGAATCCCACTTGATTGTGGTATATGATCTTTTTGATGTATTGCTGGATGCGGTTTGCCAATATTTTGTTGAGGATTTTAACGTTTATGTTCATCAGTGATATTGGCCTGCAGTTTTCATTCTTTGCTATGTCTTTATCTGGTTTCAGGATTAGAATGATGCTGGCTTCATAAAAATAGTTAGGAGTTTTCCCATTTCTTGGATTTTTTGGAATGGTCTGTGAAGGGTGGGGGTTAGCTCTTCCTTAAATGTTTTGTAAAATTCTCCTGTGAAGCAGTCCAGTCCAGGGCTTTTGCATATCGGGAGGTTTTTTTTTTTTTTTTTTATTACTGCTTCAGTTTCACCAGCTGTTTTTGGTCTGTTCAGGCTTTCTGCCTCTTCTTCATTCAGTTTTGGGAGACTTTATTTTTCTAGAAATTTGTCCATTTCACCTAGGTTTTCAAATTTCTCGGCATATAGTTGTTCATAGTAATTTCTTACAATCCTTTGTATTTCTGTGGTATCAGATGTAATCTCTCCTCTTTCATTTCTGATTGAGTTTATTTTGGTCTTCTCTCTTTTTTTCTTGATTAGTCTGCTAAAAGTCTTCTTTATCTTTTCAAAGAAACAGCTCCTGGATTTATTGATCTTTTGAATTGTTCTTTTAGTTTCTATGTCATTTAATTCTGCTCTGATCTTGGTTATTTATTACTCTTATGTCTAAATGGTTACAGTCTTTTTTTTTTTAATTTTTATTTTAGTTTATTCAGTACAGTTTCTATCCTTTATTCCCATTCCAGCCCACCCACCTATTCCTCCCCTCCTCCCTCCCCTTTCCAACACCCCTAGTTTTGTCCATGTGTCCTCTATATTTGTTCCTGTAAACCCTTCCCTTCTCCCCTGAAATTCCCTCCCCTCTCCCCTCTGGTCACTGACAACTCTATTTCA
>CM052539.1:126367054-126378645 GCA_028533065.1 Trachops cirrhosus
TTCCAACTCCATCCATGCTGTTGCAAAGGGTATGAGTTCCTTCTTTCTTTCAGCTGCATAGAATTCCATTGTGTAAATGTACCATAGTTTTTTGATCCATTCATTTACTGATGGGCATCTAGGTTGTTTCCAGCACTTAGCTATTGCTTACAGTCTTGATATACAACATTTAAAGAGTCATTTCTTCCATTTCATACATTCACTTTTAAACTTGTTTTCAGTGAAAGAGCTAGTCCAGTACGAGTCATTCCTTCATGACCAAAAATGTCAATTCCTATTTTGAGATCTATCATATCCTAATGTTCATGTGAAACATTTCATCATACTCCACTCTCTTCCTTTGAAATATTTACCACCTTTGCTACCATGTTCCTTATCTATCGACAAAGCTTCTAAGTCACTATCTGCTTAGCCCAACACTCATTAGTGAAAGTAAGATTTTGTTGTTTTCCCAAGAATTTTTTTTAAACTGGTTTGCTTACAATAGTTGTACAATGGTTGGTTTTTTCAGAAGTTCAATTATTTCTATATATCCTGAGGAATATTTTCTATGAAAATTTTGACTTCTAAAACACTTTGGAGATACGAGCACACTCACACTCACACAGGCATGTAAATCTTTTGTGGATACTTTATAGGTTACAAAGAATAATATTTTGACATCAAATCTTCAGATTGTAATAATCTGAAATATGTTTAAGAATTTTTAAAGCCCATATTATATTATATATTACACAAATATATAAAACATATAAATACATAATAATATATGCATGAATGTATATATACATATATTCATAAACTATATACTGTTTGCTATTACATACATGCTATTTTCTCTAACAAAATTAATGAAAATTTGAAAAAAGTATATTGAATTCTATTTTAAGAGGAAGACATAAAAGAATAATAGAACTGTATTGTTCTTTTTGCTTAAGCTAGATAAAAGTAATGAGACTGCTATTTGAACTACTTTTTATCTAAAGTTTGTAGAAAATAGAAGAATAAATGATAGGTGTGGGAATAAGATAATAGTTTGAAACAAATTGGAGTAGAGAAATAGATTAGATAATCCCGAGTTTTGCAAAACATGCTTTTAATGGTACTTTTCATAAAAAGGAGACCCCTACCAAAAGTTGCTATATATCAAAATATGGTTTGTTGATGTTAAAACATTTTTAAAAGATTATTGGATAGTCTAGTATAGCTATTAGGTTCCCACCACTTTTGACAGCAAAAGCACATTAAAATGACTGTCAAATATTCCCTTATGTGTATTTTATAGCTTGATCACTTATCAGCTACTCTACATATCACAATCAAACTGAAACCTCCTGAATAGGGGTTTGATGTTTGGGTCAGTGAGATAGGAGTCCACCAGGACAGAGGGTACTGCAGTCATGTGCTGCTTAATGACAAAGATATGTTTTGAAAAATGTGTCCTTAACTGATTTTGTTATTGTGTAAATATCAGAGAGTACACTTACACAGACTTCAATGGTATAGTCTACTATACACCTGGGTTATACGGTATAGCCTATTACTCCTAGGCTATAAGGCTGCACAGCATGT
This sequence comes from Trachops cirrhosus, assembly GCA_028533065.1. Classification (NCBI taxonomy): domain Eukaryota; kingdom Metazoa; phylum Chordata; class Mammalia; order Chiroptera; family Phyllostomidae; genus Trachops; species Trachops cirrhosus. The sequence continues at coordinate 126,368,627 of CM052539.1, forward strand.
TACTGAACAAAACAACACAAGATTAAGTCAAATACAAGAGAAAATGATGCAATTAAAGGCTTGGTAAACATAAGATGTATGAGGTAACTACCAGCATAATAAGTACACTGTTTTATAGCACAGCTTTTTTTGTAAGTAGAAGAAGTACACTCTAAAATAATAGAAAAGCATAATATAGTAAATATATAAACCAGCAACATAGTTATTATCATTATCAAGTATTATGTACTATACATAATTATGCAGGCTATACATTATATGATTGTTATAGGTACTATCTCACATTGTAAATAAAAAGTATCCTTAGTCAGATTCTGTGTTTTTACTGGAAACTGTTGGGGATCATATTTTATAATATAACCTTGTTAAAATATCTGTACTCTGACAGTTTTCTGTAGCCCTATGATTAAGTTTCTATGGGAAGCAGTGGTCAACATGTAATTTTTTAAAGAAATTGCTTTTGTAAATATGTCTACTTTATAGAAAATTATTTTGAAATGATTGGGGGTTGGGATCTCACTGGACTGTTATTGTATTCAAATGACAGAGAATCTGAAATATTAATAGAATCACCTCGATTATATTTTGTCTATTTGCTTTATTTGGAAATATATTTGGATCTATAATCCTTTATTTTTTTATTTAGATATCCATCTAAAATAAAAGCCCAAAATATAAGTTTTAGAAACATCTTGATCAACCTAAAAATATAGGCACATTTTATAAGATAAAAACTTAATTAAAATGAAAGAAAACATGTTATACTTCTTTTTTAATTTTATTGTTGTTCAAGTACTGTTTTCTGCCTTTTCCTCTCACCTCTCCCTCTCACCCCAGCCATACCCACCTCCTTCCCCTGATTCTAGCCCCCCTTGGTTTTGTCCATGTGTCCTTTATAGTTGTTCCTGAAAACCCTTCACCCCCATTATCTCCTCCCATCTCCCCTCTTGCTACTGTTCATTTGTTCTTAATTTCAATGTCTCTGGTTATATTTTGCTTGCTTGCTTGTTTTTGTTGATTAGGTTCCACTTAAAGGTGAGATCATATGGTATTTGTCATTCACTGTCTGGCTTATTTCACTGAGCATCATGCTCTCCAGTTCCAACCGTGCTGTCACAAAAGGTAGGAGCTCCTTCTTTCTTCCTGCTGTATAGTATTCCATTGTGTAAATGTACCATAGTTTTTTGATACATGCATCAAAAAACTAAAGTGCCATTTACTGACGGGCACTTAGGTTGCTTTTAGCACTTGGATATTATAAATTGTGCTGCTATGAACATTGGGGTGCATAGGTTCTTTTGGATTGGTGTTTCAGAGTTCTTAGGATATAATTCTAGCAGTGGAATTGACAGGTCAAAAGGCAGTTCTGCTTTTAGTTTCCTGAGGAAGTTCCATACTGTTTTCCACAATGGTTGCACCAGTCTGCATTCACACCAACAGTGCAGTAGGATTCCATTTTCTCCACAACCTCTCCAAAACTTGTTCTTTGTTGATTTGTTTATGATGGCCATTCTGACCAGTGTGAAGTGGTATCTCATTGTGGTTTTAATTTGCATCTCTCTGATAGCTAGTGATGCTGAGCATCTTTTCATATGTCTCTGGACCCTCTGTATGTCCTCCTTGGAGAAGTGTTTGTTCAAGTCCTTTGCCCATTTTTTAATTGAGTTGTTTGTCTTCCTAGAGTGGAGTCATGTGAAAAACATGTTATTCTTTGATGTTATTAAAAACACTTTTATAATCATTTAGAATTATCAATAAAACCAATATTTGTGGACAAAATTCATCATAAATTATTATCATAATGTTATGTAGGCAAGAAGCCAATGCTTTTTCAAAATTAAATATATTCTAAGCAATAACTTTTCAGTTTTTAAAAATAGATATGATAATAAAGATAAAAGTATATGGCTGCTCAGGACACATGCACACATATGAATATATATGCACATACATATGTACACTTATAAACATTCTCATGATACCTGAGCTTTTTCAGAGGTGCAATTAGTACTCATAATTATATTGAAATTGTTGACTCAACACTGTGGAAGCTGGATATTTCATATTTATGAAAATGCTTAATGCAAACTGCACTGTTCTGTGTTATTAATGAATGCATAAAAGAAATAATTGGAAAATGTAAAGCATCTCCATAAAGAATGCAGGGACATGAGGTTTATTTGTCCATGAAATAAATCTTTAATTAGTGCCCTGGAATATAATTTTACAAAACAGTATTTGTTCTATCTTTCCTTCACTAGAAGAAAATATAGTAAAGAGATCTGCCTTTTTTCCTCTAAAAAATCATGTCCTTATATGATGAAAATATTCAGATATATTATAGCCAAAAATTCTGACACAGGTGCAAAGATCATCATAATAATCTTTCAGTTACTGAACATGAATTTTAGGCTGCTTTTTTCCTAAAATTTGAAAAATAAGAGGCCAAGATAAGAGTAGAAAATACAATCATGTCTTATATGCCACATTGCAATTGACAACAAGACAGGGAGATAATGAGAGAGAGAGAGGAGTTGAAAGTAAAGAAATTCAAACACAGTAGTTACATTTGATATGGAGTGATTTGGCGTTTCTGAAATGGAGCAGCCAATAGAAATTATGTCCAAAATAAGAAGTGTGCTTCAAAAGGTTAGAAAGAAAGATCTAGTCATGCGTAATCTAGAGGCAGAGCAAGCAAAGCCCAGAATGGCAGGGATAGGAGCAGCCAATATCAGTAGTTGTGGAAGTAAAGTTTCAGCAGGACCCATTTGTGGATTAGATATAGAAACAGATTTCAAGATAGATCTCCAGTTTTAGCCAGAGTTTACAGGAATATTGTCAAGTAGGCCCTATTGCGGGTAGTAGTGATGTGGAGATGAAGTCATACAATTGTAGAAGTTCAGTGATTCCCATGGGGTTGAATTCAAGCTCTCAGATTTGTAGTATTCAAACATTGGTTTTGACTACAGGACCTTAGCGGCTCCGAGGTGAATCACAAGGAATTTCTTACTGACAGAAACAAAAAAGAAACTATTGATGAAAATAGTTCTGAGCTTATAGATATAAAAATGTCAAACTTTCTTGTTCTCATTCTAATATGCTTTCTGGAATGGAAGAAACAGGGTTGAACTTGGTTAGAGCTACCAGAAATGCTCATGGCAAGTGACACACAAGTGAATTACTTCTGAGATGTAAAATTAAGCAGAAAAAGGCTTCAAAGAATAGAAATATTGCTCACTTCGGCAGCATAATACTAAAATTGGAATGATACAGAGAAGACTAGCATGGCCCCTAAACAAGTTTGACTTGAAAATTTGTGAAGCATTCCATATTTTTAAAAATAATGGTTTTAAGGATGCTCAAGGAACTTAGTGAGAACTATAAGACACTTAGTCGGAACTACATCAGCATGAAAAATGACATAGAAATTATAAATAAAAACCAGTTAGAAATGAAGAATGTAATATCTGAAATGAAGAACACATAAGAAAGAATTAAAATCAGGCTAGATGAAGCAGAGGATCAAATCAGCAAGTTGGAAGACGAGGTAGAAAAAAGACACCCAGACAGCACAACAAAATGAAAAAAAAAATAAGACTCAAAAAGAATGACAATAGTTTAAGGGAGCTTCAGGACAACATGAAATGTAACAATATTTGTATATTAGAAATATCAGAAGGAAAAGAAAAGGAGCAAGGGACAGAAAACCTCTTTGAAAAAATAATCACAGAACACTTCCCTAACTTGGTTAGGGAAAAAGTAACACAAGTACAGGAAGCACAGAGGGCCCCAATCCAGATAACACAAGGAGGCCCACTCCAAGACACATTACAATCAAAATGACAAAAATTATTAATTTTCCTTTTTTTAAAGTTATTGTTCAACTATAGTTGTCTCCATTTCCCCCCTCCACCACTTCCCCCACCCCAGCCATCCCCACTTCCCACCCTTGATCTTACCCTCCTTTATACATGTTCCTAAAAACCCTTCCCCCAAAATGGCAAAATTTAAAGACAAAAAAGAATCTTAAAGGAAGCAAGGGAGAAACAGGAAGTAATGTACAAGGAAGCTCTGATAAGGTTAGCAGCTGATTTCTCAACAGAAACACTACGAGCCAGAAGGGACTGGCAAGAAATATTCCAGGTAATGAAAGGCAAGTATTGGTGACCAAGACTATTCTATCCAGAAAGGCTCTCATTTAAAACAGAAGGTGAAATAAAGAGCTTCACAGACAAAGGAAGGTTAAAACAGTACATCTCCACCAAGCCAGCACTGCAAGAGATGGTAAAGGGACTGATTTAGAAGAAGTAGAAACAGTGAGAGAGAGAGAGGAACATAAGTACAAAGGGAAAAACGTCAATGAATAAGTGCTTATCAATAATAATTTTAGGGAGTAGGCATTTCTGACCATTCATACTCCAGTCTGTGAACCCTCCGTTATTGTATTTCATGCACTCTTGGACTAAAAACAATACAGTTCCATTAGGATGAAGCTCATGAGATTTTTGATGAAAGTGAGTCAGGAAACTGAACCATCTAATTAAAGAATGGAAGACAGGTCCATGGAACAATCACAGGTAGATGTCAGCATGCATACCCACTTATAGCTGTGAAAATGACCCTGAAGAACCATGAACCCGTACAGCTGGAAACACTGAGTATTTGAGGAAATAACATTCAGTATTTTATTCTGCCAGACAGTTTACCTCTGGATACACTATTTGTGGATTTGAACCAAAAGTCAAATCTAAAACAGAAGAAGAGAACCTGGTGCAGGAAGAGGAAGGAGATGTGACTAGGGCAGAGGAAGAGGGTTTCATAGTGATAATGCTTCTCAAGATTACTGTTTCAAAGTGATGTGTACATTGAGATATTATTTATAAGGGTTTTGTTTTATTTGTCAGTTTTTAATAAACATAAATGTAGGCCCAAAACATAATAACTTTAAACATAAATGGAGTAAATGCTTTAATCAAAAGACATGAGGTAGCTGAATGGATAAGAAAACATGACCCATGTTAAAACAGTCTGAAATTAAAAGGGATGAAAAGAATATTCCATGCAAATGGGCACAAAAACTGGGGTAGCATTAATTATATCAGATGAAATAGACTTCCAAAGCAACATAAATCTTTAGGGAGTAGTCCAACAAGATGATATAACTCTTGTAAACATATATGCACCCGATATTGGTGCACCTTAATATATAAAGAAAATATTAGAGTACTTTAACAAAGAGATAGGCAACAATATAGTCATTGCAGGAGATTTTAACACCTCACTGTCAACAATGGGTAGATATTCCAAACAAAAAATCAACAAAAATATTGAAGCATTTAACAACATTCTAGATCAAATGGCTTAATTGGTATTTACAGAACACTCCACACCCAAAAGGCAAAATATGCATTTTTCTCTAATGCACATTGATCATCCTCATAGATAGAACACATGTAGGATACAAAATAAGTCATAAAAAGTTCAAGAAAACTGAAATGATATCAAGCATATTCTCAGATCACAATGGCTAGGAACTAGAAATCAACCTCATGAAAAATCTCAAAAATATTAAAATACATAGAGATTGAATAACATGTTATTAAATAATGAATGGGTTAACAATGATATCAAAGAAGAAATCAAGAAGTATCTGGAAACAAATGTAAATGAACACACAACAACCCAAAACCTCTGGGAAACAGCGAAGGCAGTCCTGAGAGGGAAGTTCATAGCAATACAGGCCTACCTAAAGATGACATAAACATCTCAAATAAATAATCTAACCCTTTATCTATAAGAATTAGAGTAACAACAACAAACAAAGCCCAGAACAACTAGAAGGAAGGAAATAATCAAGGTTGGGCAGAATCAAATGACATAGAGACTAAAAAGAACAATTCAAAGAATCAGTGAATCCAGGAGATGGTTCTTTGAAAAGATAAATAAAATTGGCAAACTGTTAACCAGACTCATAAAAAAAGATAGAGAGAGAGTGGACCCAAATAACTAAAATCAGAAATAAAAGAGGAGAGGTAACAACTAATACCACAGAAATAGAAAAAAATGTAAGGAATTACTATGAATAACTATATGCCAAGAATTTGGATGACCTGGCTGAAATGGATAAATTTCTAGAAACATACAATCTTCCAAAACCCAATCAGGAAGAAGCTGAAAACCTGAAGAGACTAAAACTAGCAAAATTGAACCAGTAATCAAAAAACTACTGGCACAAAAAAGCCCTGGACCAGACGGCTTCACAAGTGAATGTTACCAAGCATTCAAAGAAGAACTTACACGTATCCTCAAAATTACCAAAAAAATTCAAGAAGAAGGAAGACTCCCAAATTCTTTTTATGATGCCAATCCAGGTAAAGATACAACAAAGAAATAAAATTACAGGTCAACATCTCTGATGAACATAGATGCTAAAATCCTCGACAATATAATTAGCAAACCGGATCCAACAATACATTACAAAGATCATATATCATGATCAAGTGGGATTTATTCCAAGGATGAAGAGATAGTATAGTATTTACAAATTAGTAAATGAGATACATCACATAAACAAAAGACAAAATCATATGATCATACCAATAGATGCAAAAAAAATTGGTACAATCTAGCACCTATTTATGATCAAAACATTCAGTAAAGTGGGAATAGAGGGAGCGTACCTCAATGTAGTAAAGTTCATAAATGAAAAAGCTACTGCCAACATCATACCTTGTGGGCAAAAACTAAAAGTGTTTCCCTTAACATCAGGAACAAGACAAGGGTATCCGCTTGCACCACCCTTATTCAACATAGTACTGGAAGTCCTAGCCACAGTGATCAAGCAAGAAGAAGAAATAAAAGGCATCTGAATAAGAAAGGAGGAAATAAAAGTGTCATTATTTGCAGACAATATGGCAGTGTATATAGAAAACCCTTTAGTCTCCACCAAAAACTATTCCACCTAATAAGTAAATTTGGAAAAGTAGTGGGATACAAAGTCAATATTCAGAAATCAATGGCATTTTTGTACACCAACAATGAACTATCAGAAAAAGAAACTAAGAAAAAATCTCATTTACTATAGCAAAAAAAAAATAAAGTACCTAGAAATAAATTTAACCAAGGAGGTAAAAGACCTCAACTCAGAAAACTATAGAACACTGAAGAAAGAAATATAGGAATATAAAAATAAATGGAAGTATATACCGTGTTCATTGATTGGAAGAATTAACATCATTAAAATGTCCATACTACCCAAAGCAATCTATAGATTGAATGCAATACCTATTAATATTAAAATACAAATGGCATATTTCACATATCTAGAACAAATACTTCAAAAATTTATATGGAATGAAAAAAGAACCCCAAACAGCCACAGCAATCTTGAGAAATAAGAAAAAAGTTGGAGGGATCATCATACCTGATATCAAACTATACTACAAGGCTACCATGATCACAACAGCCTGATACTGGCATAAGAAGAGACACATATGTCAATGGAACAGAACAGAGAGCCCAGAAATTAACACATGTTTCTATGGCCAATTAATATTTGACAAAGGGGCATGAGTATACCATAGAGTACTAATAGACTCTTCAATAAATGATGTTGGGAGAACTGGACTGGTACATGCAAAATAAATGAAACTAGATCATCAACTTATACCATACACCAGTATAAACTCAAAATGGATAAAAGACTTATATATAAGTCATGATACCATAAAAGTCCTAGTTGGAAAACATAGGCAGTAAAATTTCAGATATCCCATGTAGCAATATTTTGGCTGATATATCTCCTAGCGCAAGGGAAATAAAGGAAAAAATAAACAAATGGGACTACATCCAATTAAAGAGCTTCTGCATAGCTAAAAAAAAAAAAGCATCAAAATGAGAAGGGAACTGACTGTATCAGAAAATATAATTGCCATTTATACCTCAGATGAGGGTTTGATCTGCAAAATATAGAAAGAACTCATATAACTCAACACCAGGAAGACAAATTATCCAATTTAAAAAATGGGCAAATGACCTGAATAGATACTTCCCCAGAGAGGACATACAGATGGCCCACATACATATGAAAAAATGCTCAACATCACTAGCCATTAGAGAGTTGTGAATGAAAACCACAATGAGATATAACCCCACACTTATCAAAATGGCTATCATTAATAAATCAACAAACAAGTACTGGAAAAGATGTAGAGGAAAGGGAACCCTGGTGCACTGTTGTTGGGAATACAGACTGGTGGAGCCACTGTGGAAAACAATATGGAATTTCCTTAAAAATATAAAAATGGAAATATCTTTTCACCCAGCAATTCCATTGCTGTGAATACACCCTAAGAATTCTGAAACACCAGTTCAAAAGAACATATGCACCCTTATGTTTATATAGCAATATAATATACAATAGCAAGTGTTGGAAATAGCCTAAATGCCCATCAGTAAATGAATGGATTTAAAAAAATGATGGTACATTTACACAATGTAATACTATGCAGAAGAAAGAAAGAAGGAATTCCTACACTTTGCAACAGCGTGGATAGAGACTATTATGCTAAGTGAAATAGCCAGTCAGTAAAATACAAATACCATATGATCTCACTTATAAGAGGAATCTAAAGAACATAGCAGACTAATGAGCAAAAGAGAACCAGAACATGGTGACATGGAGCAGACTGACAGCTGCCAGGGGAAAGGGGGGAAGGGAGGAATGGTGGAAAGAAGGGGAAGGGATTAGTCAAAGAACATGTATGAATGACCCATGGACATGGACAACATGGGGATTGACTGTGGGAGTCGGGTGTGGGCTAGGTGGAAGAGGGCTAAGGGGGAAATATTGGGACAAACTGTAATAGAATAAACAAGAATTTAAATAAAGTAAAAATAAAAGAGGAAAATGCAGAACAGAAGTAAATCAAAGGACACATAGTAACATGTAGTAAACAATTGTGGTTGTAAACACTCAACAATGAACCGATTTTTAAAAATTAAACACTATGAATGATATGCTATATTTGTGCAGCTAAATGAACATATTCTCTGCTCTGAGGAGTTTATAATATATATCAGAAAATCAGGAGTCCACAGAGATGTGCTGTGCCTTTTATGCATCCCCATGTTCCTATAGCATCTGAGAGATATTGCAGATCTGAAAGCTTTGTTGTTTATTGGTGATCAGAATGAAAAGCATGAATAGATCTTGAGAATATCATACTAAACAAAATAAGTCAGACAGAAAAAGTCAAGAACCATATGTGGGATAAAACTGAAAGCAACAAATGAACAGACAAGAAAATAAATAAAAACTCATAGAAACAGACAACAGTATGGTGGTTACCAGAGGGAAGTGGGGTGGAGGGTAGTAATTGGTAAAGAAGGTCAAATATATGATGATAGAAGGTGGTTTGATTTTGGGTGGTGGACATGTAATGCAATATACAGATGATGTATCACAGAATTGTACAATTGAAACCTATATAATTTTATTAACAAATGTCACCCCAATAAATTTAATTTAAAAAAAGACAACTGAATTCAAAAATTAAAAAAAAAGAAAGAAGAGCAAGTGGCTTGGATTCTGAAGATAAAAAGAAAGAAAGTACTGTCAGAATGTTCAGTCACTTCATTACACTGATGGTGTAGCTAGAAAGGCATGGCAATCAAAAAGGTATGGTACATTTACATAATGGAATTCTATGCAGCTGAAAGAAAGAAGGAGCTCATACCCTTGGCAACAGCATGGATGGAGCTGGAAAGCATTATGCTAAGGGAAATAAGCCAGGCAGTGAAAGACAAATCCCATATGATCTCACCTTTAACAGGAACCTAAACAACAAAACAAAGAAACAAGTAAAATATAACAAAAGACACTGAAATAGAGGACAGGTTGTCAGTGACCAGAGGGGAGAGGGGAGGGAATTTCAGGGGAGAAGGGAAGGGTTTACAGGAACAAATACAGAGGACACATGGACAAAACTAGGAGGGTTGGAAAGGGCAGGGAGGAGGGG
>CM052539.1:126378745-126434624 GCA_028533065.1 Trachops cirrhosus
ATACAGGATTAAGAACACAGTTCAAGAAGTGACACCTATGTTCTTCCTTATATAGGCTTTGATTTTACCATGCTGAGAAGCCCCAACAAGATGTTTCTATGCCAAGTTAGTTATTGACTTATTTGTGAAGTTTCTTGATTAATTTTACCTATTTTTGTTTCTTAACTAATGCAGCCTCTCCTTGTCTTTCATATTTCCCTGTTAGCTGTGCCTCCTATTAGCTGCACATCTTCCTCTAAGATAAGAACATCAAAATAGAACTGGGAACAGAAATGTTAGTTTTAATTTACTTGTATAAGAATTCTCCTTCCTGTAGTCATCCATTGATTCTATTTACTTTATTGTTACTTTGTGGATAATCTTCCTGATTGCTGCCCTTACAATAGGGAATAGATAGACATATCAGTATAACATTCACTTGAGTAGATGGCAATAATGGCATTATTTAAGTGAAAGATGGCAGATGTTTCAATAATAAAATGTTAAGTAATATACAAAATGCAGATGACCTATTTAAAATGTTATTTGAAAGGCTATTATTTAAGCATTCACTGCTAAAATTCCAGGTTTTTTTCCCTTGTATATGGTTTCTAGTAAAAAAAACAAGGCTTTGAAATAATAAATTATTTTATATAATTTGAAAGAAAATTATTTGCTGTGTTTTAATAATTTCAAATAGCATAAATCTTGCAACATAACTACTGTTGAAGTTTATGAACTAAGGAGATATTCATCAGGTCAGTTCCTTAAGACTACAATTTTATAAATAAGTACTTTGTAGTGGATAATTCAGCAGCACACAGCAATTGAAGTACAGTGGGATAATAGTTAGAATTTAAATTGCACTCTACATTTCTCATTATTTTTAAGTCTTAATTTTAGTTGAACAGAAACGCAACAACTGATAAAAATGCAATAAAGAATGCCTTTCAATAGAAAAGCATTTCTCCTAATTCAGAGTTTTAGAACTGGGAAGAACAACTTGTTTATTGTAATATATTGTAGTTCAGAGATAACATGACATACTCCAGATATATATTTTAATTGCTTTACAAATATTAAAACCAGAGATTTCCTTACTTTCAGTCCCATCTTCTTCCCTGTATTTACCAAGATGACTCTTCAACTACAAATAAGATTTTATGTAGGATGATAGTGCAGACACTTCACTACTAATATATTTTAAAATCCATAGATTCTATAGGAGGGGTTTATACAAATTTAAAATTTATTGGCAATAAGATTATATGAACAATCTATACTTTTGGATTTAATAGTTTTTGTTTTATTATTTATGATGAAAGATTATATTGATTTTAGAGTCCTTTCAGACATATCAAAGAAATTTAGACTATTAGTCTAAGCATGTGGGAAAATGGTTAAATGTATAAATGAGTTACTTTGTTCTGTACATGATACTATCTATACCTCTATCCATCTGTCTAGCCATCCTTCCATCCTGGTAATTTATAGTTCTTTAGTTTGAAAGAAATTTATTTGTATCCATCATTTGCATCACTAATGTATAATTTACATAGGCTAGTGTACATTTGCTAGAGGTGACTGCTTGCTGTCCTAAAAATAAGAGTATTATAAAGGCTAAAAAGTTCTTATAAGCTTTTTAAACATGTCTTTCTTCTCACAAGTTCAGAGTGCTTTATCGATATTAGGTCATTAATTTTCACAGCATGCTTGTGAAGAAGACAACAGGTGTTATCACTGCTCCACACATGGAGCAACAAATAACAGAAAAGTCAACTACCATGCCCGGGGTTTAAGGTAAGGCCGTCATAAAGGCGAGCACAATAGATACAAAGAGAGCACATGCCATACCCTGAGCTAAATCCCCCCGACTCTAAATTTCCCCAATGTCTCTGACAAAAATCATGGCATGCTCTTATTAAAATACATACTCCTCTTCAACAAACACATTGTAAGAAAAAAAGAGGGGTCTATAAATTAAAAGACTTAAAGGATATACAAACCAAGTGAATTATATAATCTTTGTGTGGTTTGATTCAGACAAACCACCAAAAATGCATCTATGAAAAAATAGAAAATTTGAAAAATGGATATAAAATGATATTTACTAAACACTGGTGGGTTTTAGTTGCTGTAATGTTATTATGTTACAAGAAGAACCTTAGTTTATGAGATACATTTTAAAATGTGTAGATGAACTGATATGAAGTCTGGAATCATCCTCACACTACACAGATTGGGGGGAACATGGTGTATTAACCATCGTCTTGTTTTATCAGAGTTGAACATTGAAGAATGGTAGTTTATTATATTAATTGCTATATTTTTTGTTAAAAATTTTCTGTTAAAATTTCTAAAAATGTTTAGAAAAGGGAAACATCTCTCCCTGATAAAATTCTGGTTTAGTGAGTTTCTTGGGGTACCAAGTTTCTTTATTTTTCACAAGTCCCCAGGTGATTCTTAGAATGAGAAAATTCTTGAAAATACTGACCTCAGTGACTCATTCTCAAGCTTTAAAGAGACTGATACCAAAAAAATGTTTTAGCATTTATAATTTATTTACATGTTACTGTTCTGTGTAGAACTTTGGACAATTATATATATGGATAGTTTTCTTTAAAAAGCAGGAGACTTTAGCCCTGGCTGGTGTAGCTTAGTGGATTAAGCGCGGGCCTGTGAACCAAGAGATCACGGTTCGATTCCCAGTCAGGGCACATGCCTGGGTTGCAGGCCAGTTCCCAGCAGGGAATGAATAGGAAGCAACCATACATTGATATTTCTCTCCCTCTCTCCTTCCTTTCCCCTCTGAAGATAAATAAATAAAATCTTTCAAAAAAAAAAAAGCAGAAGACTTTGATTCATTGTTTTGAAAAATAACATAATACATTATTTTAGTAAAAACTACCCTTGAATTGTGTGGGCTGTACAGATCTATCAGTAGATTTTACTGGAAATTAAAGGGGCAAGTTTCATTTTTCACTGAAAAAACTTTCTACATCACATCAAGATAGTTCTACTCTGACATAAAATAGTGTCAGAATTAGAAAAGAATGCAAGCTGTTCTTGAATACAGACAGTTTTAATAATTACTTAAAGAATAGAAAAATAACTCAAAGTAAAGTCTGTCTTTGCCTTTTGAAAGAATTCTGCAACTATGCAAATGTGACATCAGTGATGAGAAATGCTATTTTTTAAAGAAACAGTCATTCATGTTTTTAAATAGCAATACTATAATACTGGTGATTAAATGTAGTGCAACTAGGTTTTCCAAGAACTCTTAGGTGTTCAGCTGACATTAACAGATTGAATTATCATTAAATGTTACCCATTTGGTGGCAATACTAGGCCTCAGGAGGAGTAATTTGAGGACAATTATGTAGAAATGATACTGCTTTTTACAAACTACATCGGCATTATTAGAGAGAACTTCCAAAGAAATTTTCATCAACTTTCCTCAGTGAATTTCATGACATAACATTTGTACTTTATCTTTTTAAAATACATTTTTAACTGGGATACAGGTTTAAAATCTTTATAAATACCATATTTGATTAGCAAAATTGACTTTAAAATTTGTTAAAATTCTGTTATTAATAAGAGACAAGCATAGGCAGCAGTCAACATCTACTTCTGCTAGTCAGTTTAATTTAACTAGGAGCAGTTATATCACTTAGGCTTTTAAAACACTGTGTATATGTAAATATAGTAAATGTAGAAATCCACATAAAATTATAATCCTCTATGCAAATGCGTATTAATAGTTATTTTAATTATTTAATTATGTATCTACAGAACAGCCTTGCATCAAATTCAAGGATGTTTACTTTTAAGTTTTCCTACCCAATTGCCCAATTCTCAATCCCTAATTTATATTTTTGAATCAATGGGAACTCAGCATAGTGGATAAACTAGGCAGTAGATGGGGGATGACTGAGAAAGTGCTTTCTGTGTTTATGAAGCCACCAGAATGAAAAACTGTTGTACTGTAACTCAAATGTGTTTTCAAAATTTTAAAGTAAGATTTTATTTTTATATTTTATTATTTTTATTGTTTTTCGAGTACAGTTGTCTCCATTTTCCCCCCACCAGTTTCCCCCACCCAACCCACCCCCACCTCCCATCCTCAATCTTTCCCCTTTTTGGCTTCACCCATGGGTCCTTTATACATGTTCCTTGATGACCCTTCCCTTTCTTTTCCTCATTACTCCTCTCCCCCCTCCACTCTGGTCATTGTCAGTTTGTTCTTTATTTCAATGTCTCTGGTTATGTTTTGCTTGCTTATTTTGTTGATTAGGTTCCACTTATAGGTGAGATCATATGGTATTTGTCTTTCACCACCTGGCTTATTTCACTCAGTGTAATGCTCTCCAGTTCCATCCATGTTATCACGAAGGGTAGAAGCTCTTTCTTTCTTTCTGTTGCGTTAAGTAAGATTTAAAAAGAATTTTACCTGCTGATGATTGTTTAAAGCTCTGCATGTCTACCATTTACATTCTTTGGCATGGAAAATTTCTGAACATATAAGGATTTCCTTGCTCAGATTTATAAAGCTACCTTTGTTTCTCATAAGATATCTGAAATGACTCAGAAGTGGGTGGATGAGGGAAAAATTAACAGAACTGGAGATTCATAAATCTGGTGTGGAAATATATCTACAAGAAAAGTTTTGGCTAGTTAGAGTGATTGCATCAATTTTTCCCCTATTTCTTCTTCAGAGATAGTAAAACAGATTATAGTATTTCCTTCTGTGTTAGTCTGTCTAGGCTACAATTACAAAATACTATAGACCTGGAAATTTAACAGAATTTATCTTTTCACAGTTCAGGAGACTGCAGGTCCAAAATCAGATTGGTTGCATGGTCAAGTTCTGGTAACTCACCTCTTCTTAGCCTGCAGACCACTACCCTCTCTCTCTGTCCTCTCTGGAGCAGAAGAGGGAGAAAGAGATCTCTTCCTCTTCTTATAAGAGGAACCCACCACCAATCCTAGCAGACTAGGATCCCATCCTTATGACATCATTTAACCTTACTTTCTTCTGAAAGTCTTATCTGAAAACAATCACATTGGTTGTTACTTCAACATATGCATATTGGGGAAAAACAATACAGTCCATTGCAGCTTTTCACCCTTTACCTTAACATCAATTTTCAAACTAATTGCTGTCTTCCCTTGTGATATTGTGTAACTTGGTATATAGTTGTTGGAATAAAATGTCCAAATGAGAAGTTAGAAAGACTCTACTACTTATTAGTTATAGAATGTTAAGGGAGTTAAATTTTGTAAATTCAGTTTCCAATTGTGGGTGAGGCTGTGATCAGACAGGGACCAGCCCTGAGCAAGTCTTCCCTCAGGCTGGACTGTAGTGTGTGGGTTCTTGATTTTGTGTAGGAAAGATCTCACAACACAAGTCCAAGTGATTTTGAGAGTTCATTAATTAAATCTGGGGACTGTGAAACTAAGGAAGGATTTAAGGTAGAAAATATAATAGGAAAGAGCCTGGCAGTGTTCTGCTTTGGCTCCTTAGAAAAGTTATAGGAAAGGAGGGAGACAAAGCAGGTCTGCTTTTAGCTCACTGGCCAATCAGAAAAAAGGGGGCCTTGGAGACAGGATTGGGGGTAAGCCCAGGTTGAGCTGCCACTGCCTACTGCTTCCTTGGCTGAAAATCTCTTGGGGACCCTTAGAGTTTAGAAGTAGAAAGTTTATACCCCGGAAGGGGCATGGGCCTGCTTTAGAGCAAGCCTGCCCTGAGTCTTTGCCATGAGAGCTTTTTATTTTTCTGCAGATAAGAATCTTAAGGGAAGGTTTCAGCTGAGTATTCATCAGCTTTCCAGGTGCATTTTTAATATGCTGATCCGTCGCAATGAGTGCATAGCAGGGTTTGGGAACATTCTTTGGTTTGTTATACTGTTTTATTTTAGCCGTGTCTGGTTTTTAATGGGGTTTTTGTTATTTATTCCCCTTACTTCATCTGTCCTTGGGCTTAGCTGGCACAGATTGCATTATTTAGCTCTCTGATCTCTATTTACCCAGACCAGGATGATTTAAGCTATGGATTTTCTGGCCAGGGAGGTGGGTATGAACCATTTTCTCTCAAGTGTTCTTGGTTAGAGGAGATAAGGTCTTGTGATTCACCAGCTGGCTGTAAGTTATCCAAATAGTTTGGCCTTGCTTAATTTTCTTGTCTCACTTTCTCAGTTTCTCAGGTTCTCAGTTTTATATATATATCTTAAAGTCAGAACATATAAGTTTCATTTTTAGTTCAGTTGCAAAACAAAGTGAATTTACCTAATGAAGCTATGATTGAGCTAGATGCAGGGTCATATTGAAACCAACCATGCATCAAAATAATTTAAAAGTTTGAATACAGAGAGTGTGGCAGACATATAGTATAATGCAGAAAAGACAGTGATCCAAAACTTTTAAAACTTAGGTTTTGTTACAGATAAATATTTGCTTTATCTTTAAGGGTGATGGCATTTGGGAAATTTTAGGTGAAGACATTTTGAAATGTTTTATGGGTTTTTTAAATTAATAAACAGAGGAGCATAGATATTCCTAGGATATTTAAATAACATAAGTAAGCTAACAATTGTTAATACTATTTGATCCTCTGTTATATTAAAAGAGAAAAATAGCAAAGACCTCACAAACAAAGGTGATGAGGGTCATTTACTTCATCGCTCTGATTGACAACCAAAAGCTCTTTATGTAAATAATTTTAGGAATGTACATCTTTTTCTTTTTTAATATTCACAAAAATGCAGTAAAGAATTACTGAATACTCACTCCAAAGCAAGGACAAAAAATAAATGTCACACTTCTGCCTTTGAAAATCTTACAGTGAAGGAGTTAGAAACCTCAACAAATTATTTCAATCAATTTAATGTGCTTAGAAACCTATTTCTACATTAAATTAAAAACAAAAACTTTGCCTTCCATTTTTTTTCTGTAATTCGTAGCAAGTAGACTTCTGCTTCCCCTCTAACACCTTGACCTCTCTAAGGTCCCTAGTACATTTCCTTTTGCAAAAATCATTGACTTTCTACGTATTGAAAAAAGAAGAGCTTTTAGCCCTTATTTTATGTGACCTCCTTGCTTTATTTAACCAATGTTTACTGTTCCTTCTTTAAACTTGTCATGCCCTTGGTGTCTCCTTCAGTGTGTATTTTTGACTTATTGTGTGTCTGTACATGGTTCCTCCATATTTCCTTCTTGGTTAATGTTTGGGCTCCTTTTCTCCCCATACATGACCCCTGACTTGGGAATTGATCCTCTGCTCGTGTGACTCCACTTTCTATTCTGAGGTGACCTGGTTCATGAAAATCTGACTGCTGAGGTCTCCAACATCCTCATCCCCAGCATCTCTTCGAAGAAAATAGCCTATATAACAGTGAGTATAGTATGAATGTTTTTAAAGGTTTAAAGCATTTTAACTCAGTGGAATTACCCAAAATATAAGAATTACTAGCATCAGGTGTATTATTTCAATTTTCACTTTAGTTTTCTAAGAGGCATATATGGTCATATATTGAATTTGATGTATATTTCACTTAGTAGACTGCTCATAACATGATAAAATTAATATTGAGTCTAATTCTATTATATAAAAGTGCTAAAAAGTAAGCTTTTTTAGAAGTAAACCTCTCATCTTAGTAAATTACCACTGTTTGGGACCTTAAAAGCATTAAATTAAAATCAGCCTTCTTGTATCCTGGAAGGTGTATTTGAATGAATAGAAACTCACTTTCAAAATAGAAGTTTGATTTAATGAGCCTAACTGTGCCTGGCATCAGCTAGTGAAAGAGTAATATCAATGACATTGCCTTTGGGAAAATCCCATGTATCTGTATAAAATTTAGTGGATGTATACGTGTGTGTATACATATACATATACACACATACACATATGAAAATATAGTTAAAATATAAATAAATATAAGAAAAATATATAGAAATATATATAAATATATATATTTATATATAATATATATATAAAATATATATAAATAAAGATATATATATATCTTTTAATATAAGATATAAAAACTCAAGAAAAGACAAAGAAATAGAAAGTTTGTTAAAAATTTAAGAAAACTATAAGAAAAAGAACTCAAGAAAAAGCCAAGAAATAGAAAATTTGATGATTATTATGTTTGTGCCTTCTCATGGACATCATTCCATATTCTTACCTGGATAAACCATTTCAAAAGTCTAAGTGGATTTCATTTTATTTGTATATTGCTCTCTTAATGTTTGAAAAACTTAGTGGCAAAGGTCCAGCCCTGGAAATTCTGTCCGTTAGCACAGAGGCTGAAATCTGGTAGTCCATGAGCAACACTTTCCTGCAGATGTGTTTATTTAGTTTTCTAAGGTCACCAAAGTTCCAACTACTCTTTATTTTGTCTTGTCCCTGTCTGGGCCAGGTGCCATTGTGTTTCCAATATCTAATCATGTTTGTTCAGCTTTGTGGCTGGGCTGAAACATAACCCACAAGGGAAGTGGGGAAAGGGAAATTGTCATGGAATAGCTACCAACCTGACTATTAATATGAAAGAACATGTTTATCCAATGCCTTATCTCATGGATAAACCTGAGAGAGAAATATGGGCTTTTTAATTGGTGTATTTGAATTGACAAAAATGAATGAAATTACCTAGGTGGTTAGTATCTCATCTATTAATGATATATGTACTTTAAATTACTTTTCCAGATCTGTATATACTGCTTTAGTCTTTTACCTGCTTCTAATTTGTTTATAGCACATATTTGTAAAAAACCTAAATTAAAAGTAGCACCCATTATCATGAGGAGATTTCTTTTTAATTCAAAGCTAATTGGCCCTTATATGAATCTATGACCTTGGCCTCATTAGAACAGTCTTCAACCAGCTAAGCATATTGCTTTATGCTACAATTATTAATGTCTTTCTTGTAGGAAATTATTCAATCCCCATTTTAAATATTCTGAATTCATAAGGTTATTTTAATGGCTTTTCTAATTTACTCCTTTTATGGTCCTCCAACCAGAATTGCTGAGACTATTTAACCTCAACCTTTACGCTAGTTTCACAGAAGCCAGGTTTTAAGATAGATCAAGAGAGCAATTCATGCTTGTCCTCAGTACCCCCTAGATCAGACTTGTCCCCAGGTCACATTTGTGTTCTCTGCCAGGCACCAGTCTCATGGAGATGCCCAATGACCCCTGAACTCCAGTCCTCTCAGAGGCTAAATTACTGGCCTGACTACATTCCCAATTCCATCATTACTAGTGTAACTGTAAAAAAAAAAAAAGAGGTAAAATTGGACATTAAATAATGAATATTAAGGTTTTCCCAAGGTTTCAGAACTGAGTTCTGAGACTATGGTCTAGAGGGCTATTGATACAAATAAAGATGATTGTAAATAAAAATAAAAATAATGGAATATGGAAAAGAATAGCAGTGTAAGAAGAAGCTGGAGTATGTTGAAAAAAGGAATTATTGTCTATCCCCTGAAATTACTGTATTATCTTGGTTTGCTCCTGGTTACCCTTACACTGTCTAAAGATACACACATATAAATGTTTTTCAGTTTTATTGAGATATAACACAGTACTGTTTAGGTTTAAGGTGTGTAGCATAATGATTAGACTTCACATATATTATAAAATGATTAGCACATAAGTTTACATAACAACTATCATCTCATATAGATAAAAAAGAAAAATTAAAAAAGAAACCACTTTTTTTCTGTGATGAGAATTCTTAGGATGTACTCTTAACAATTTTCAAATATGCCATACAGCAGTATTAACTATAGACATCATGATGTATATTACATCCTTAGTACTTATTTATCTTATAACTGGAAGTTTGTACCTTTTGACTGCCTTCATCCAATTTACCTATCCCATCACCTGCCTCTGGTAACCATAAATCTGACATCATTTTCTATGATTTTGCTTATTTCTTTTGGGGAGTCTTTTTTTTTTATTTCACATTTAAGTAAGGTCATACAGTATTTGTCTTTCTCTGTCTGACATATTTCACTGAACATATTGCCCTCAAAGTTCATCCATGTTATTGCAAATGACAGGATTTCCTTCTTTTTTATGGGTGAATATTACATTGTATATATATTACCTGATTTCTTTGTCCATGCATCTCTTAATGGACACGTAAGCTGTTTATGTGTCTTGGCTATTTTAAATAATGCTGGTATGAACATGTGTATGCAGATTACTCTTCAACATAGTGTGTTTCTTTCCTTCATATGGAAAAAATCCAGCCATTGTCAATATAATGAGAACAGTTTGTGTGACATCGATGTAACTTGGCAGCCAAGGAAAATGGACTAGAATATGCATGTGTGAACAATGACAACTTCACTTAGTCAGTGGGGGTGGTAGACACCATTAAGTGAGCATGTGTACTGTGTGGCTGCTGCATTCAAAATGACTGAGCCACTAGAGTAATGGATCTGCATCAAATTTTGAATTAAGCTTGAACATTTCTCTGCAGAAACTATTCAGATGATTCAGAAAGCCACAGCTAAGGGGAACTGGTGATTGGCAGCTTCATCAGGACAATGTGCCTGCTCATGCATCATGTCTCATCAAACATGAAACATGTCTCATTATGAAACATCAAATCACCCAGGTGACTCAGCCCCCCTATAGCCCAGATTTGGCACGTTGTGACTTCTAGTTTTCCCAAAACTAAAATCACCTTTGAAAGGGGAGAGATTTCAGGCCATCAGTGAAATTCAGGAAAATACAACAGGGCAGCTGATGGTAATTGGGAGAACTGTGTAAGGTCCCAAGGTGTCTACTTTGAAGGGAACTGAGGCATCACTGTCCTATGTACATTTTTTTTATCTTATATCTTCTCCAGTGTGTCTCTATTTTTCATATTATGTGGCTTGATACCTTCTGGACAGACTTTGTATATTTCCAGAAGTGGAATTGCTGGGTCATATGGTTGTTCTATTTTTAATTTACTGAGGAACTGCTATATCATTTTTCTGCATTGGTTGAACCAATTTACAATCTTACCAACAGTGCACAAGGGTTTCCTCTTCTCTAAATCCTTATCAGCACTTGTTTTCTGTTCTCTTTTTGATAACCACTCTAAAAGGTGTGAAGTGATTATCTCATTGTGGTTCTGACTTGAATTTCCCTGGTGGTTAGTGGTATTTCTTGTACCTCTTGACCATTCATATATCTTCTTAGGAAAATAGTCTATTAGTTTCTCTGGCCATGTTTAATTAAATTATTTATTTTCTTGCTATTAAGTTGTATGAGTTCTTTATATATTTTGCATGTTAACCCCCTTATTTGAAATATGCTTTGCAAATAGTTTTTACTGTTATGTGGGTTGTCTTTTCATTTTGGTGATTTTTTCTTTTGCTGTATGGAAACTTTTTAGCTTTATGCTGTCCAACTTCTTTATTTTTTCACTTTGTTGATTGTGTTTTAGGTGTCATATAAAAAAATAAAACAAACCTTGCCAATACTCATGTTAAAATGATTTTTCCTATGTTTTCTTCTAGGAGTTTTATAGTTTCTGATCTTACATTTAAAATCATTATTCCATTACAAGTAAATTTTTGTGAGTGGTATTAGATAGAAGTGTAGATTCTTTTTTTTTTTTTTGTTTGCATGTGAATTCTATTTTCACAACACAATTTATCGAAGAGGCTATCTTTTCTCCATTGACTATTCTGGATTGCCTTGTCAAGTGTTATTTGACTGTATACGCTTGGGTTTATTTCTGGGCTCACAATTCTGTTCCATTTGTCCATAGGTTGTTTTTATACCAGTATCATACCATTTTGATTACTATAGATTCATAATATAAATGGAAATCAGGGAATGTGATACCTTCAGTTTTGCTCTTTTCAGGATTCCTTTGGCTATATGAGATCTAAGATTCCATACAAATTTTAGAGTTACTTTTTCTACTTTTGTAAAAAAATATGATTGGAATCTTAATTAGGGTTGCATTGAATCTATGGATAGCTGTGTGGTGTATTGTCATTTAAACAATATTTATTTCTCGATCCAGGAACATGAACTATCTTTCCTTTTATGTCTTCTTCAGTTTCTTTCATCAATGTCTTGTGGTTTTTGGTGGAGAGATTTTTCACCTCCTTGGTTCAATTTATTTCTAAGTATTTTATTGCTTTTGATGATATAGTAAATTGAATTGTTTTCCTTATTTGTTTTTTCAGAT
Organism: Trachops cirrhosus; assembly: GCA_028533065.1. NCBI lineage: Eukaryota > Metazoa > Chordata > Mammalia > Chiroptera > Phyllostomidae > Trachops > Trachops cirrhosus. The sequence goes on from CM052539.1 coordinate 126,390,939, forward strand.
AATTTGCTAGTGTATAAAAACACTACTGAATTTTAATGCTTATTTTATTTTAAGTATATTATATTGATTATGCTCTTATAGTTGTCCCATTTTTTTCTACCCTTTATCACCCTCCACCCTGCACCCTGCCTCCTATGGCCATTCCCCCTCCTCAGTTCATATCCATGGATCATTCATATAAGTTCTTTGGCTTCTCCATTTCCTACACTATTCTTAACCTCCCCTTGCCTATTTTATGCCTACCAATTATGCTTCTTATTCCCTGCACCTTTTCTCTCATTCTCCCCCTCACCCTCCCCACTGATAACCCTCCTTTCAATCTCCATTTCTGTGATTCAGTTCCTGTTCTAGATGTTTGCTCCGCTTTTGTTTTTGTTTTCTAGGTTCAGTTGTTGATAGTTGTGAGTTTGTTGTCATTTTACTGTTCATTGTTGTGATCTTCTTTTTCTTAGATAATTCCCTTTAACATTTCATATAATAAGGGCTGGGTGATGATGAACTCCTTTACCTTGACCTTATCTTGGAAGCACTTTATCTGCCCTTCTATTCTACATGATAGCTTTGCTGGATAGAGTAATCTTGGAGGTAGGTCCTTGCCTTTCATGACTTTGAATACTTCTTTCCACTCCCTTCTTGTCTGTGTGGTTTCTTTTGAGAAATCAGCTGATAGTCTTATGGGGCCTCCTTTGCAGGTAACTCTCTCCTTTCTTCTTAGTGCTTTTAAGAGTCTTTCTTTATCTTTAATCTTGAGTAATTTAATTATGGTGTGTCTTGGTGAGTTCCTCCTTGTGTCTAATTTCCTCAGGACTCTCTGAGCCTCCTGGACTTCCTGGATGTCTATTTCCTTTCCCAGATTGGGGAAGTTTTCCTGCTTTATTTGTTCAAATAAGTTTTAAATTTCTTGCTCTTCCTCTTCTCCTTCTCGTACTCCTATGTTTCAGATATTGGAACATTAAAAGTTGTCCCAGAGGTTCTAAGCCTCTCCTCATTTTCTAAAAAAATTTCTTGTTTTTTCATTCTGTTCTGGTTGAATGTTTATTTCTTCCTTCTGTTCAAAATCCTTGATTTGATCCCGGTTTTCTTCTCCTCACTGTTGGTTCCCTGTATATTTTTCTTTATTTCACTTTGCTTAGCCTTCTCTACTTCTTCTAATTTTCATCCATACTCAATCATTTTTGTGAGCATCCTGACTACCACCAGTGTTTTGAACTCTGCTTTTGATAGGTTGGCTACTTCCTCATTGTTTATTTCTTTTTCTGGAGTTTTGATCTGTTCTTTCATTTGGGCCATATCTTTTGTCTTGGCATGCCTGTTACATTGGAAGGGTCAGAGCATTAGGTATTCGCCAGGGTGTGACAACCCACATTGCTGCATTGTGGTGTTGTATGTGGGGGAGGGGTCAGAGAGGGAACAATAATGCTTGCTTGGCTCCTGCCCCACTTTCAGTCACTTCACTATACTGAATTTATTGATTACATCGAAGAGTTTTATTTTTTTGGTGGAGTCTTTAGAATTTTCTAAATACAGCTTGGGCAAAAGTATGTTTACAGTTGTTCATATGAAAAATAAAACAATAATAAAAATACAAGAATAAACTGTGTTTTATGTACTTACAAATGTAAATATTTTCCCCACCCTGTATAAAATTGTCATCTATAAACAGAGACAATTTTACTTCTTCCTTTATAATTCTGGTGCCCCTTATTTATTTTTCTTATCTGATTCCTCTGGCTGGACTTCCAGTATTATGTTAAAAAGGAGTGATGAGAGTGGGCACCCTTGTCTTTTTTCTGATCTGAGAAGAATATTTTCTGCCTTTTACCATTGAATGGATGTTGCTGTGAGCTTGTCACATATGGCTTTTATTATGTTGAGATACATACCTTCTTTATCTAATTTGTTAAGTGGCTTACCCAGAACAAGTTTTGAGTTTTGTCAAATGGTTTTTCAGTGACTATTAAGATTATATGATTTTGGGGGAGTATTCCCTTCTCATCCATTTTTAAAAAAGTTTCAGTAAGATTGCCATTATTTCCTCCATAAATGTTTGGTAAAATTCACAAGGGAAGTCATTTGGCCTTGGAGATTCTTTTTGGGGATTTTTTTTTTTTTTTACTTTTAAGATATTATCCCATTATTTACTGGTTTGAGAAGGTTCTGTTGAGAAATCCAACAATATTTTTATTGGAGTTCCCTTGCACGTAATTTCTTCCCTCTTTTCTCTTGCTGTTTTTAAAAGTCTTTACTTCTGACATTTAATAATTTGATTATAATGTGTGTTAGTGTAGCCCTATTCAGATTCAACACATTTCAGGTTCAATTGGCTTCCAGAATATGGATGTCCATTTATCTCTCCTGATTTGGGAGGTTTTAGGTCATATTGCTATAAATATACTTTCTGTTCCTTTTTCTTTTCCTTCTGAAATTCCCATATTGCAGATACTGTTTCTTTTGATTATGTTCCCTTAAGACTGCTATGTTTCTTCACTCTTTTTCATTATTTTTTTTTGTTAGTTGTGTTTTTCCACTGACTGGATAATTTTAAATGTCCTGCCTTCTAGGTTACTGATTCTTTCTTCTGCATAATGAAGACTGTTTTTGAAGCTTTCCATTTATTTTTTCATTTTTCAGTCATTGTATATTTTAGTTCTAGGATTTGTGTTTTTCATATATTTCTTGTTGAACTTCATATTTTGTTCATGCATTATTTTCCTAATTTTATTTAGGTCTTTGTGGGTTCTTACATTTCACTAAACTTTGAGAGAATTATTCAGAATTCTACACATGACAGATAGTAGATCTCTATTTCTTTGTGGTAAGTTATTGGAACTTATGTGATGTCATACTTACTCCATTTTTCATGATCCTAGACTCCTTACATTGATACCTATGTATTTAAGTAAGCAATCTCTTCTTCCAGTTTTTACAGTTTTGCTTTAGCACAGACCATTCTTCACCAGTAATGTCCTTCGGACAGATTGGCTTGTTATTAGGATCTATTTTTAGGTGAGACCACTACTGGAGGACAGCTGTATAATACTGCTTGTTTGATTCCCAGCACAAGCGAGACCATAGGTTGTCTGGGTTCTGTTCAGTCTTACTGGATGTTTGGAACTAGGTACTATACTCAGTAGTAGATGGATAATTAGATCATTAAATCATTTGTTCTGGTGGGGCAGCAGAAGGGTCCTTGCATGACTCATTGTTTGGGTAATTGAATTAGACAAGACTGCAGAGAATTCTCTGGCCAGACAAGGCCTCTGATTTGCAATGCAGAAAGAGAATGTCATGGGCTGAGCTCTCTGTTCAAGTGCTGCTGTAAGCAGGGCTGTTGAATGGCCTATGTGGCTTTCCACATGTTCTGGTTGGTTCCCTCCTCAGGCAGGGTAAAAGCCATCTTCAGTAATGGGTGGGGGGTACATCACTTTCTCATCCATGGTAGATAAATAGAACCATCTCCAAGGTCAATAATGTTCTTTGCTTATGGTCTTGACTCAAGCCCACCAATGCCCCAAGTTCCCTTCAGATTTGGTAAGGTTCTTTGCTTAGGATTCTGAATCAGGCAGACCTATCTTGCTGAGTTCTCTGGTGGGACTGTGCCACTGCCTTTTTTCTGAAGATGAGCAAAGCTCTGGTTTGGACTACTTCTTCAGTGCTTCAGGTCTGCCAATATCCAAGTGCTGGATTTTGCAATCCCCTCCCCTGTTCTCTGTCACAATTTCAATCCCAGTGATTCCCCTGCATCCCTGTGGAGTAAAACTGGAGTGGGGACTCCCAAGAAGTGATCCACAATGCCAGGGTAACTGGTTGTTCATCCTGGGCTCTTTTTTGACTAGTGAAACTGCAGCCTCAGGGGAGACCTCTCAATGTAGTGCTGCCCTTGCATAAGGAGAGGAGCAATGTGGTCAGCATGTAGCTATTCCTCTTATCCTCTAAGGCCTTCTGTCCTGGTCTCTATATTTCAGGAGAGTGTTTCAGTCTCACCCCCATGTTCCATGGTCCTGTCAGTGGTGATCTCCCCATTATAGTTGCTAGTTGTTTTTCTTATGAGGGGGAGCAAAGTCAGGAATGACCTATGTTGCAATTTTGGTAATGTCATTCTCATAAATTTAGAATGAATGGTTTGGAGCAGAATTTTAATTAATTCTCTGTATATAAATATATATAGTAAAAGAATTTATAAATCCATGTTAAAAACTCTCTTGTTTTATCAGGCTGTGTGTCCTATGGGTTTTAGGGAATTAATTTTTATTTCTCAACCACTTCTATTTTGTGCTTTGTATGAGGCCTGGTACCTTGTATAAGTCTGTAGGATTAATAACATACAATGACTACCATCATGGCAATCATAGTCTAGCCCAGTGATTTTTAACCTTTTTATATCTCATGGCACACATACACTAATTACTAAAATTCTGCAACTTACCAAAAATTACATTACATTTTTTACAAATGTGACAAAAGTAAGTGTAATTTTGATTCATTCCCACCAGACAGCTATATGTTTGGCTATTGTCACTTTTTTATTTAACAGTCTAAGGGAAAAGAGGTCTCTGTCCCTGACTAAATAGTCAGAATTGAATGTTTTAAAAATTCTTGTGGCACACTGGTTGAAAATTGCTGGTTTACACAGTTAATAAGCACTCTCACCTCACATTGTGGATTAGAAAATAAAAGAAAGAACTAGTGTTTATTCACTGTGATGAGTTTCATGAAGACAAAAAATTCTTGGGAAAGAGTAAATTGAGTGGCAGGAATCACAAAGTTGTTGAAAAAATTGGAGAAATATCCTAGGTGAAGAGTTGGGTTTAGGGTAGAGAACATATTCCTAACAAAGGAAACGAACCATTGGTGCAATTCCCTGAGGTAGGAAAGGACTTACTACATTAAAGAAAGTTTTAAAAATCTCAGAGGGTTGTAGGACAGAGTTGCATGTCCAGTAGTGACATGGAAAAAGTGGGCAGTGGCCAGAATCTTATCATTTTGAAAATAATCAAACAGCAGAAATCAGAAAAAAATATCATAATGCAATCTACTTTCTACAAGATTACTAAGAACATTATATAAATCACGGATCAGAATTCATAAATCTTGAAAATAGCATCTTGACTAGAAAAAAAATCCAGAAATGAACAAATAGTTTAATACTCTACTTATAAAACTGAAAAAAGGCATGAATAAACAAATTATTAAGTATACAGCATGTGTAGAAAGTTATTTTGAAACCAAAGCAAATCAAAGATATACCCAATATTTTGGGATAATGATAACTTCTAAGGAAAGGCAAGATGTGGGGTAAATACAACAGTTTTGGTAACATTCTAGCGCGTAATTTTGGTGTCACTTCATAGCGTTATTTTGATTTGCCAGTTGCTAAGTTATTGTTAGCCATTTCAATATGCCAAACACTATTTTAAAATAGAATTCACTGGTATGAGGAGTGAAGGCAAAAGTAGAGACTAAGAAACCAGTTAGAGAAGTAGTATAGACTAAGGAGGCCTATTAACTTCACTGGGTGGAGTAGGTGATGGTGAAAAATGGGTCAAGGATGACTCCTAGATTTCTGTATCTATTAATATAGGATGAAGGGTGTTGCCTGCTCCTGAGAGAAGGAGATTAAAGGAGGCCTAGGAAACACAAAATGCTTAGTTTTAATATTTTAAACATGAGATCCTATAGAGATGTCTTAGAGGAAATGTGAAGCAGGAAGTGAGGCTTAGAAATCTGTGACTTGGAAAGAGGTTTGAAGATGCACATTTGGAAGCCATTAGTGTATAGAATGCATTGGAGGCCATAAGGAAAGATGCAAGAGGGAGAGGGGGAGAAAAGGTGGAGAAAGTGTTCCAGCTTTAGAAATCTTTTGAGGATCTGAATTTGGATAAAGAGACTATAAAGGGGTAATCTTAAATTTAAGAAAGATTATCAAAAAGGTATAGTGTCAAGTATTCCAGGGAAAATACTGTCTTCAGAAAAAGGAACGGTTAATTTTGTTGAATACTTCTGATAAGTAACAATATAACTAAAGAAACATTTATGTTTAATTTTGCAGTACTAAAATAATGACTTCAATATGAGCAGCTTTTTTTTGTGTGTGTGGTACAGTGGGAATGGATTCCAGGGAGTGGAGGGATTGAGCAAAAAGGAAAAAGGAATCGTGGACATGGACACCAGTGTGGTGATGGCTCAGGGGAGGGAAGTATAAGGGGGCTGAAAGGTAATGGAAAAATACAATAAAGATTAAGTTAAAAAAGAAAGGGAATGGAAGAAATTAAAGAAAGGTAGAGGGGAGGGCAAAACAGGACTGATTTTGTCTTAAAACTTTAGCTTTGGGCCAATCTTCAAAAGAACAAAACAAAAAAAAAAGAACAAATTCATGGAAGAAATACCATGGCTAAGAACTAAAGTTACAAAGTAAAATAACCTTTTATTAGGCCCCATTATTTTCCATCAGGAGATGCAATTGACTGAGATCAGGTACTCTAGGTACTAAAGTATGTATGTATTGAAAACAGAAACCATGCATGCAATATATGATATTCAAATCTTATTTTATAATGTTCACAAACATTTGAAATATATTAAAATATTTCCTAACTACCCTTTACAAAATTTTTAAAAAGCTGTTTTTTTCTCTGTAAATTGCAGTCATTTTCTTATCAGCAAGAACCTCTTGATAGCAACAAAACTTTAGAATTCATAGGTGCCTATTTTTATTCCGCACATTAGCATGGTTACCAGATATGTTTCTAATTTTGTATTAAATACAAAACTTATTTAGCCAGTTTGTTACCTGAAGGTTGGATTATGGCTTTGCATTTTTGTGAAGTTTTAAACTCATGCTGCAAATGAAATATACAGGCTTAGTGGAAATAATACTTTGCTGTTTTGTTGTTTACCATTTTGTAATATTGCAAAAACCAGTGTTTTAAATCTGCCATGGAAAGTGAAGACACCTTGCCAAAGATCTACAATGCTGTAATAGTGTCTAGAAACCTAAGACAAATTCTTGATATATGATTATCTCGTAGGGTCAATAGGTGGTTTCTAAACTCCACAAGTAATGCAGGCAATATCCAACATAGGTTAAGCAGGTCTCAAAGGTTTAGAAATTACATGCTGGTACACAGGTTGGACTTTTTCTCTTAAAACATATTACAAGTAGTGGTAAGATTCGTATGTACCTCCTATTCCCAAGCTTAATAAAATCAAACTCACTCTCCCTACATAATGCCATTATACATGTAAAATACTATACCATTATATATAATATACTATTAAATATTATACTATTAGTATAAAATGTTATAATGGTATAAAATAATTGTAATATTTTATAGTTTCCCCTTTTTACTTCAGAGAGCTATGTCTAGGATTAGAAGCATTCATTGAGTTGTTTGAAATTTCTGCCAGTCTTAGCTGTTGTTTTGCTGAAGGGAACAGTTAAATATGTCCTTGACACTGATCCAGGTACTACATGCCCACTAATTTGCCATTTAATATTCTCAGCACTCTTTGTGTGCCCAGGTATTTATATTCAGTTACACAGCTAATATATATTGATATTCTGGAAATGGTACATCAGCTTAAGGAAGAACAAACAGAGGAAACATATCAGTTTCTCTATTAGGGGATCTTCATTAAAACAATGGAAAAACAATAATGATGTCTGTCTGTGAGCCTGATCCTCAGTCTCTTAAATATTCAACTATGGTCTATCGATTTTCCATCAGAATGGGGTATAAAGGACATTTCTGTGAACTTCTCCATTTTCAAATTTTGACCTCTTTTTGAAGGCTTTAAACTTTACTTTCTTATTCAGCATCTTATTTACTAAATCCTCCCTTATCGCAGATGGATCCTCAGGGTTCTGATTGATGCTGTACTTTTCTTTCTTCAGATGCATTATCTTGGGGGAATCTTACTCATTTTAAGTTGCTCTCACATAAAGCAGTGGATAGATAGATGCCTAGGCTTCTAGATCATCACATCAGATGCCAAGGTTTTATGAAACCCCATTTTCTCATGCTGTAATTTTACACTGTTGTTACCATCCAGTTGTATTCACTCTGCTCCAGCTAAGCATATATTTTGACTCTTTGAACATATTACTTAGTTTTTCCACTTTCTGTTACTTGCCGTTAAGTCTAGTGTTTAATACTGTATCTGGTACCAAGTGATTGTTTAAAGAATAAACATGCATACAAACATTTTGTATTTAAATTAGTGATCAAATTCAAAGCCACAGGAGTTGTCCTTAGATAAAAATGAGTGCTATGTATTTCTAATGAATTTGGTTGTTCATTTAAATCAATAAGTTAAAACCAGTAAGACATTATAGACTTAAAAATGTTTTCAATCGCTCCCCTGGTGTTGCAAGTGGTGAAACAAACTGTCAAGCTTTTCTTTTCTGGTCACTGAAGAGTGAAAACCAGCGTTTGTAATCACAAGATGATGAAAATTAATTTAAGATGTTATATAACTCATGTACATATAATAGGCATAACTCATCCTAGTAATTTCACATGACCAGTTTTTGCTCCAATACCTTATCTCTCTTAATAGGCCCACTGTTGACCTGTTTAGGAAGCAGAAAATAGGCAATGGGAATAGCGAGTCTTCATCTTTGAAATGCTGCCCAAAAGACCTTAATCAACAACGATTGATTTTAAGTCTAGAGGGAGGTCAGCCGCAGTCATGTACATTAATATTTATTAAAAGTTGTAGGTGCGGTATAATAAAAATTAGATTTTCTATTTATCTGCATTTAGATGGCAAGGAAATTAGGCTGTAAAAGCACCAATAATTGATTTTCGTTATTTTCTTTACTTTAGCTTGGCAGGCTTCAGGTGCTGACTTGTGAGGGGATTCAGAGGTGATGTTTACATGAGTCAGACCTGAGAAGAGAGGGCTCCAATACTTTTATCACAAAATTGAAGTTAAGGGAAGAGCAGTTATCTACATAGCAGTAGCAATGCCATCTTAAACTCTCTATAATCTGTTGTTTGTTTTGTTTTTCTTTTTCTTCTTCCATAGGGAATACTGAACTTACAAAAGACTAAGAGGAAACCTGGTATGACACCACACATTTAGTAATTTTATATTGCTCAAAGATGAAGTCACCTGAGAGCAATACACTGAAACTCTACAAAGGGTGATTTCATCTGTTTAACTGGATGTTTGCAAATTGTATTTCAATTATTCTCTTTTTTAATTTATTTTTAATCCTCACCTGAGGATTGCATTGATTTTTGTGTTTGTTTGTTTTTAGAAAGAAAGGAAGGGGGAAAGAGAAAGGCAGAGAGACAGAAACATAAATTGGTTACCTCCTATACACACCCTGGCCCAGAACTGAACTTGCAACCTAGGTATGTGCCCTGACCAGGAATCAAACCCGAAATCCTTTGTGCATGGGATGACACTCCAACCAACTGAGTCACCCAGCCTGGGTCCTATAGTTTTAACATCTCAATGTTAACGGACTTAACTACTATGGGTTAGGTAGGTACAGTGTATAGTGCAAATGATACCATGAAGAAAATCATTTGCTGTCTAATCCCATGATTAGTTTCTGTGACAAAGCTGGGGCACCCTGCAGAGCTATGGATTGTGTGTAACAATTCTGCTCATTCTTATATTTTAGTGACTAGGTAGAAATTCAAATTTTGTCCCTGTCACCTGTATCTTTCTCCCACAGAGGTCACTGCAGAGAATTATTTTACAACAAAGCGATAGGTACCTACAATACATAGCAGCACAAGAACATATAGTAGAAAACAGGCATCCCAATTATCAGGATAGAGTGGACTCATAGTAGCATGTAGTTTGCTTTAACTTTTGCATATACAGTTACTCATACTCTTTCAAAGTATTTTCATATGTCATTAGAAATGAACCATTATACCCAAGATACCTAGATATATCAGAATCAATGTCTTTAAACAAGAATGTTTATAATAGAAACTGACCAGCTGTTTAAGCACATTTAACTTATTCTTAGGTACATAACTAGACCAGAATTCTTGAATTATTACTAGATAGTTGATGATAAAACATCAATATTATTTTTGTAATATTATGTGAACAAGAAATATTGTTATGCATGCCTTAGCCAGTATATATTTTTCATTGGTCTGTAAGAACAGCTAGATTAACCTTGACTTATACCACAACCCACCTGCATGTAGTCATCCAAAGACCAACCACAGTCCACTCCAGTCCCCTTTTTGGAAAATGATCTGATGTTTTTCTTCCCATTCCTCTCCCCTAGCTTCAATTTCAATGGCTTCCATCTTTTTACTCCCTTGAAATTAACAGGAGAGTGTAGATTCCCCAGTTTAACTCCTGGTGTATACTAGGACAAGGCTTGCACTACACTTCATCTCAGGTGTTTGCTGCTACTGGGCACTTTGTACAACATGCTTACCTAGTCTAGTTCTGGGGCCTGGACCCCACCAAGTACTGGCTCCTTCACTGTTGAGTGCCCTGGCCATTTTGTTTCATGAATATATAGATTCTGCTGCTGGAAAATTAGAACAGAAGATGTTTTGGTTCCTCATTAACATCACTCTGCAGAAGGACAACAATAACCAAAAGTCAATAGCCAGAATTATAAAGCCAAGTCCCACCCATGCTGAGAAGAAAAAAGAGAGGCAGAGCTATGACATTTGCCATCACCCTGGTCAAAAATCACAGTGTTTAGGAGTCCATAAAGTAAAATACAGTGGTAATATTGTGGTAGAAATAGGACATATATGAAAACATTTTTAAGATATTTTTAAAATTATACTCTGTGTGCATATGTTTGTTTGTCCTGAGAAGTTACTGGCCCAGTTCAGACCCAAACCCCTGCGTCTAGCTGCAAGACTAATTCTAGATTTTGTAACAAGTAGATTATCTGTGAAAGCCCTGGTTACTAATTAATTACCTGGGAATTGAACAGATCTGATCCCATGGCTGAGAGGTCAGCATCTGCAGGCAAAACAGGCTGGGATAGGCTGACAATGATTTGGGGTAAGCACCCAATTCAATAAATGCTGCTATTTACAGTAATAACCAAATCTGAGATCATCTATAGTCATCTACGATAAGTGAGTTAAAAGAGGAGGGAAATCCTATTTAAAAAACAGATTACTGTCTCAATCTCCATTTTAAAATGCATTGTGTATAGCCACACATTTTGAGTATCTTCACTGCATTATACAGATTCACAAAGTAAAGTACTCTTAGTTAATTTTTTTAAAAAAACTTTCTGCAGGGGTCACACCAAGTTCTTTGTTATCACTCTTTTCTCATTCAGTAACGCCCCAGGGAAGTAGATTGCAAGACTTCAGACTTCATTTCTAATAACATAGACAACAACATCTTCACAATTTCTTTCACTCAAGTACCAATTTCAAAAGGTTTTAGTGTTCTTGGGTCTGTTTAGCACATTTAAATACAGATACAGACCAACAGAATTATCAAAGCCTCAATGTGTGTTATTCATTAACAAATAATATTTAGTAAGTCTCTTTAAAATATTTATACCTATAGTGACATTGGTCTTTTAAATTTTGACTTTATTACTTCTAATTATTCCTCTTTATTGTTATAGCTTCAGCATTTAAATAAAAAAGACTTTTAACATTACATATACTGCTTTAAATATGTGTGATAGAGACCCAAGTGAGTGTATTCAAAATGTGAAATATATTTTGTTAAATTATATTTTGTTATGCTTTAACATGTTTTAAAAGCACTTTTAAAATTGCCCCTGGAAAAAATATAATAATATAAACTATTTAATTAACATGATTACAGAACACTTGTCAAAAATGTTGTATAACACTGTAGTAAAATATTGAACTTCTGCATGTAAACCATAATATTTTATACTTCTAAATATTAATGAGTCACCCTAACTGTTGTGGCGCACTTGGTTGGGCATCAGCTCACAAAGTGATGGGTTGTTGGTTTGATTCCCAATCAGGGAACATGCCTGGGTTGTGGCTTTATTCCCTGGTTGGGATGAGCAAGAGACAATCAATCGATGTTTCTCTCACATCAATGTTTCTCTCCCCTTTCTCCCTCCCTTCTCCTCTCTCTAAAAATTAATGTCATCTTAAATAAATAAAAAAGGATTAATGAGTACACTGTTATGCTTAAGGAAACATTAAATAATTAATATTCAATAAAAAACTATTTTAGCAACACTGGAAAGAAGCAAGATTTGAATTAGACCATAGCCATTACAGCTAAAACACATCATTTTATAATCTCTGTTTATCAACATAATGATCTATTACTTTTAATTTCTACCTAACAAAAAGGACCTCTAGACATACATTCTATGTTTAAAACAATATATATTGCTAAATAGAGGAAGTAATGAAGGCTATCCAAAGTGAAACAGAGAAAAATATACAGGGAACAAACAGTGAAGGGAAGGAAACTGGGACTCAAATCAATGATTTAGAACAGAAAGAAAAAATAAACATTTGACCAGAACAGAATGCAAAAATGAGAATTCAAAAAATTGAGTAGAGGCTTACAAACCTCAGAGACAACTTTAAATGTTTCTACATCTGAATCATTGGGGTGCCAGAAAGAGAAGAGGAAAAACAAGAAATTTAAAACTTACTTGAAAAAATAAAGCCAGAAAACTCCCCCAATCTGGCGAAAGAAATAGACTTTATCAGGAAGTCCAGGAAGCTCAGAGAGTCCTGAAGAAATTGGACACAAGGAGGAACTCACCAAGACACGCCATAATTAAATTACCCAAAATTAAAGATAAGGAGAGAAACTTAAAAGCAGCAAGAGAAAAAGAAAGAGTTACCTACAAAGGAGTTTCCATGAGACAGTCAGCTTATTTCTCAAAAGAAATCTTACTGGCACAAAGGGGCTGGAAAGAAGTATTGGAAATTATGAAAGGCAAGAACCTACCTCCAAGATTGCTCTTTCCAGCAAAGGTGTTATTAGAATGGAAGGGCAGATAAAGTGCTTCCCAGATAAGATCAAGTTAAAGGAGTTCATCATCACCAAACCCTTATTATATGAAGTGTTAAAGGGACTTATCTAAAAAAAGAAGAAGATCACAACAATGAACAGTAAAATGACAACAAACTCACAACTATCAACAACTGAACCTAAAAAACAAAAATAAAAAACAACTAATGAAATAACTAGAACAGGAATAGAATCACAGAAATGGAGATCACATGGAGGGTTATCAGTGTGGAGGGGTAGGGGAGAGAATCGGGGAAAAGGTACAGGGAGTAAGAAGTATAATTGGTAGGTACAAAATAGATAAGGGGGTTAAGTATAGTATAGGAAATGAAGAAGTCAAAGAACTTACATGTATGACCCATGGACATGAACTAAGGGAAGAATGCTGGTGGGAGGGTGGGTGCAAGGTAGAGAGGGATAAAGCAGAGAAAAAATGGGACAACTGTAATAACATAATCAACAAAAATATATGTAAATTTACATATATTGCTTTATATAAAATTGAAAATTACATTCTGATGGAATATATATTTTTTAAATATGGGAGAACCTGAACTTTTCTATCATACCCAAATCCACTCTAAAATATCATGTATGTGGATTTCTATGTATTTTCCTAGATTTTTTCTTTAGACATACAGATAGATAATGCAAGATCTTAAAAGTTTGTATGTACACATGTGCTCTTTAGTGTGATCATACTATATATCCTGGTCTGTAATATTACTTATTTTCACTTAATACATTACTTATAGAATTATTCATATAATTATGTATGTATTCTTTTTTATGGTTGCTATTGTATGTTTTACTTTTTAAGGTTATTTATTGATTGCTGTTATTATATATAATAATTTATTCATTCTCTATTTAGTAACTATTTGAGTTTTCTCAAATTTTTATCGTATGCATCATGCTGCAATAAATACTCAAAGAAATTTTCTGCACTTGCATATCTTAAGACCAAATTCTTAAATATATGATGAATAACTACATATTTTTCTTTTTTATCAAGATATATGTGAAATATAAGATTGTGCAAATTTAAGGTATGCAGCATATTAATTTGATGCATTTTTACATTGTGTGATTGCCATTGTGGCAATGATCAGCACCTCTATCATGTCACATAATTACCATTTCTTTTAGTGGTTAGAAAAATTAAGTTCTAGTCTCTTAGAATTTTTCATGTTTATAATAACAATTATAATTGTTGTTTATTTTCACCATACTCTGCACTGGATCTATGGGGCTTATTTACTATTGGTTCCAAATTTATGTCAACAAATGTATCTGATGGTGATAAAACAACATCTGTCTTATGTCCCTAGACTCTGTCCCGATACCACCATTTTATTCTGCTTTTACAAGCTTGGCTATTTTAGATTCCACATAAAAGTGATTCCATATAACACTCGTCTTTCTCTGCCTGACTTATTTCACTTAGCAGAATGTTTTGAAGGTCCATCCATGTTGTTGCAAATAATTTATCTTTTCTCATGGCTGATAACATTCTATTGTGTCTGCATTTGTGTAATGTCTCACGTATTCTTTTTCTATTCATCCTTTGATGGGTACTTAGGTTGTTTCCATATCTTGGCTGTTGTGAATAATCCTGAAATAAACATGGAAGTGTATTCATTTATCTATATTAGATACACTGTTTTTATTTGGGGGGAAATGTACCCAGAAGTAGAGTTACTGTATCATATGGTAGTTCTATTTTTATTTTTTTTGAGGAATTTCCATATTGTTTTCCATGGTGTGGGAACCAATTTACACTCCTTATAACATGTGCAAGCATTCCCTTTACTCCAGATTCTTGCCAACAGCTACTTCTTGTCTTCTGGATGGTACACTAGAGGCCCTTTAAGCTATCCTCATTTTTTAAAATTATTTTTTTGTTTTTCTATTGGGTATTTTCTGCTATCATATATCTTAAATTGGTGGTTTAATCCTTTGCTTCATATTACCTACTAGTAATTCCCTCTAGTATACTCTTCATTCCAGTTATTGTGTTCTTCATTTCTTCCTGGTCTTTTTTTTGTGTGTTTTCTATCTCCATTTTTATGTTTCCTATTTCTTTATTGAAATTCTCACTGAGTTGGTTGAACATCCTTATAAGCACTGTTTTGAACTCTGCATCTGGTGCATTGTTTGCCTCAATTTTGTTTAGTTCTTTTTCTGGAGTTGCGTTCTGTTCTTTCACTTGCAACACATTTCTCAGTCTCCTTATTTTGGCTGCCTCTCTGTGTTTGTTTCTATGTATTGCTCTTGGTAGTGTACCTCTCCTGGTCTTGGTAGTGTAGCCTTATATAGTACATGCCATTTAGGGTCCAGTTGTGAAGCCTTCCCCAGTCAACTGAGTGTGGCACTTCATGTGTTCTCACTGTGTTAGCTGTGTGCACCCTGCTATTGTAGTTGTGCCATGATTGCTGTGGGTACATTTATGGGAGGGACTGACCCTCAGGCTGATATGGTTTCAAAGACAGGCTTTGAATACAGCAAAGTAGCTGCTGTGTAGGGGATGATCCCATGGAGCAGAGCTTGCTTCAGTGGTGCTTTGGTGCCTGCCAAGTCCACTGCAGCATAGTCTGAAGATGTCTAATGAGTGTCTGCTTCTGAGTCTTAAGAAGGTGCAGGCCAAGGTCAGATACTCCCTGTGGCCACCAGAAATGAGCTACAAAGCAATCTTCAGATGGTTCCCACTTATGCTGGTCTTAGAGGTCCCCAGGTAAGGCCAAGCTGTGAACTGAGACCAGCTGCCTCTAGCACTAAGATTGAGGCTTCTTAGCAAGAGGTATCAGTGTTGAGGCCAGGTGCTGTTTGTTTGGAATTTGCTTAGTTTTAAGAGATTTTAAGAAAGTCCATAGCGTGAGCCAAACTGGCTGTTTGTATGAAAACAACACTGGAAGTGACTTTGGCGAGCCAGAAATGTGGGTGGTGCAGGGTCTCAAGGAATCATCAGGGCACAGTGAACTGTGTTAGCCTTATTGATGGAGACTCACAAATAGCCCATGACTGCACTTGCAGGGGGATGGCTCAGCAAAGAAACAATGGCTTCTACCAGTGCTACTGTCTGGGAGAAAGCTGCCCCTCCAGCCTTCCCCCTGAAGCCAGAAAATTGTTTGTTCTTTATGTCCCTGATGATTTTACAGCTACTGAACCATCACTCGGGCTTAGAGGCAGTAAGTCTGAGTAAGTCTGTGTATCCCAGGAAGAGGAACTTCCTGGGACTCCTGTAGCCCTCTCTGTCTCTCAGCCACAATCCCTGCCTATTTTCACAGCCAGAAGTTATGGGTTCTTCTCTTCACAGCACTGGAACTCTGGGCTGAGAAGCCTGGTTGAGGAAGGACATTTTGCTCCTTAAGAACTTTTATAGCTGAGATATCTCACCTGATTTTTAACAGCCACTCCATTGAAATAGCCAGGCCATCTCACTCATCACTTTGGCTTTCCATATTCTCTCTGGGAGATATTGCCACTGGCTTCACCAAAAGCCCCGTGTCTTTCAGTGTTTCCCTGGGGAGGGGGCCATTTTAATGTGTCCCTCCCTCTTCTCTGCCTCCAAAGTCATCTGAATCCCCTTTTGATAGTGTGCTGGACTCTTGAGTCAGACATGCTGGACCTTTACAAATTCTCTATTTCCCATATTTTTGCACTCTCCAGGCTTTGCTTTTCTCTTGATGGCAGAGCAGGGGTGACACAGGTTCAGGGTCTTCTTGCATCTGCAGCCCCCACTGAGACCCTGTCTGCCCACTTCCAGGTGCATGTGTGTAGAAACCTCCCAGTGTCCTGCTATAATGTGCCGAGCCACTGTGTCTGATTCTGGATGTCCAATTGGTTGTTCATCAAAGATAAAAAAGGAGCAACTCATGCCACCGCAATGATATGACTCTCCAGTAATATACACATTTCAAAGTACGATGAACACTTTCATGCTGTAGTCCCAAAGTTGGAAATCAGAAAGAAAAAAATATATAATAATATTTTCCTTTAAATCGCCTGACAATAGGTATTATACAATTTAAAATGTTTAACGGCATTGATTTAACAAAATTAAACACCCTTTCTTATGCTTATAGTTCTTTGCACTCTTTCCTCTTTAATTTGCCTATTTTATTTTTCTTAAATTACATGTTTGAAAGATTAACTCTATCACAAATACTTTCTTCCATTTTGTCAATTTTAATTTAACTTGGTTATTATATTTTTAGAGATGTGTTATATAATCATCTTTTTGTAAATATTTTTCTATAGGTTCTTAGGTTTGTATATTGCTTGTAAAGTTCTTTTTCTCTTGAAAAATACATATTATCTAATTTCCCTATTATTATTCTTTAGTACACAGAAAGAGATATACACATATGTTTAGATCTTCACTGAGTTTTGTATTCTAATTTAAATTCTGAATATGTACTTCTTCAAAGTTTTATGGCTTCAATCCAAACAATGGGTAAATGTGCTCTTTATGTATCATCCTTGGTATTTTCATTGGGCTTCAATTTTTTCAGCAGTAAAAGGAATGACTAACACTCCTTTTGCACTTTCTACCTTTATATCTTAGCAAGATAGAAACAAGGAATATGTTGTTGTGTTATAAGAAATTTTATAAGTAACTGTCAGTATAGAAAGAAATAGTGGTCAAGAAAGATTTTCAAAAGGTAGTATCGCAATAGTATATTCAAATGGAAAAACTAATGTGAATTTGTGTTTTTAAGAATAATTTTCTAACTCTGTAATTAAATGTAGCCTAATAGTAGAAGCTGCTTCACTTTAGACCATTAATAAAATAGCACCTTAATTTTTATTTCAAATACTTTCTCCAGTCAAAAAGCATACATGCTTAAGGTATAACAACATCAGCAACATTAACAATAATAAAAAATATCTGTATCTTCCATTGGTTGGGGGATCTTGAAGGGGAGCAAGCTCAAAAATGCTCTCCTAGTTTGCTTTGGAGTTATAGAAGTTTTGCTAGAGAACATTTAGTAGGGTATAAGGATTAGGGGAGGAAATTGCACATGAGGTGAGCACAGCTCCAGTGGGGGTCCTAAAAGTGTAGTTTGAAATTTTACACATATATAAGATATGTAGTCCTAAAGATGACAGTGAACTTCAGGATAAAAAAACAAGTTTAGGAACTGAGTGCATCCATAATGTTCCCCTTTGGAACCATTAAATTCTTAAAAGTTTTTGTTCAGACTAGGTGAAAACCCATATATAGATTATAATTTATAACTTTTTTATCTCATTTGCAGCAATACTTTTTTTAGTCAAGTATGGCATACCAATACAATTTATCATATTGATACTGTGCATAAAAGTAAGGGATACTCCAGAAAAAGATAGAAAGCCTGTCTATCCAAAACCAAACCAATGCTTTCTGGAAATGTTTGTACAGTAGAAGTTGTAGCATTGTATCTGTGGGGCACTTCAGCCCAAGAGGTGGAGAAAGCAAAATAAATATGGCCTACAGTAAACAAGATGTTCACCTAGTTTTTTGAATCCCTGTTGGGAAGGAGGTGGCTTCAAGAGAGAGTGTTCTAAGTTATACTCAGGTGTTCTAGGGACTGCTGACAAGGAGGTTCCTATTTCTTGGAACCTTATACTTTAAAAGAGGGAGATACATAAAGAAGTGATAAACCAATGAACCCTCAAGGTGACTTTAGAAAGTGATACATAACTGAAGAAAACAAATAATATAAGGTGAGAGAAAGAGACACAGGCCATGGGACAGGGTTCCTCTAGAAGAGGACAAGGAAAGGGCTCTCTGAGAACGACATTTGATATGAGACATGAAAGGAAAGGCATCATCATAGGAAAAACAAAGGAGAATTAGTTCAGGCAGATGGAACAAATGCTCCAAGAGCCTTAAGCCAGAAGGAATTTGACATGTTCAACAGAAAGAAAGAAAACAAGGGGCCCCAGGGCAGTGGAAAACAGAGAAGTATAAAATGAGGGTTGAGAGCAGTTTGGTAGTTAAATGACCATACAGAGCACTGGATATCAAACTGAAGCAAACCTGGCAGATTTGTAAAAACAAAACAAAACAAAAAAAAAACATATTGGTGGGTAATATGCTAGATCTAATGTAGTAGGTTTGGGGTGGGGTCCAAAATTTGCATTTCTAATGAGTTCCCAGGTGACCCTGATGCTTCTGAAGACCTACTTGATGAACCTATGACGTAGGTCACAGGTGGCAGACACAAGACCTGACGGCCGAATCCGGCCATCTACCTTGTTTTATCTGGCCCGGCACCTAGTTTCTACCTGGCTGAGCCAAGTTCTTGCTTAACTGTTAAGGAGTAGTTACATTTATACAGTCCTAAAATTACATTCAGCCCTTTGAAGGCAACCACAAAGCTGATATGGCCCCCAGTGAAAATGAGTTTGATACCCCTGATGTAGGTCTTTGAACACAGAACAGGAAATTTGGACTTATTTTATTGTTTCTAAGTGTAATGGAAAGCAATTAGGTGGTTTTAAGCAGTAAACTCTAAACGCAGAATAGATTGGAGGAAGTAGAGAATAAAAGTATAGTATATGCTCAACCTATTTTTTTAATCTAAATGTCTCCTAGAAGACTTTCTAGGTATAGATTTTCTTTAATTCAACTGACAACCTCTGACTTTGATTGGATTGATTTATCCATTCATATTTAATGTTATTATTGATGTAGTTGGATTTATGTCTACTTTTTCTATACATCACAGTACTAATTTTTTCTCCTCTTCAATTATGTAGATATTCTTAGTATAACATTTTGATTCCTTTAATATTTTTTCACTGTGCTTTTTGAATTATTTTATTAGGGCTTGCTTTAGGGCCTAGAAAGCATAGTATACTAAGTTATATGACAAAGATTGCTATAGAAAATAATGCTTCAAAATATAAGTAGTTTAACACAATGGAAATTATATTTTTGCTCACATAACAACTCAGTATGGATGTTTGCCTGACAACTTTGAATACAGTGATTCAGAGATTTATGTTC
The DNA here is from genome assembly GCA_028533065.1 of Trachops cirrhosus. Taxonomy (NCBI): domain Eukaryota; kingdom Metazoa; phylum Chordata; class Mammalia; order Chiroptera; family Phyllostomidae; genus Trachops; species Trachops cirrhosus. The sequence continues at coordinate 126,410,920 of CM052539.1, forward strand.
TTCTCTTTATCATCTCCTTTTTCTCTAGGATTTCATGATCCTTTATTTTAGCCAGTGGATAGGAAAAGATGGGGTAAGGTAAGTCCACTTGCTTCTAAGTCACCTTGGTTCAAAAGTAACATTCATTTTGACAAATAACCACTTGGAAAGGAATTGTCACGTCCCTTCTCAACCTGCCTCTGTAAGGAACATTAAAAGGTAGGACTTGACTAGGCAGCCAAAGCAACAACTGTGTGTGTTGGAAAGAGAGCCTAAATCTTTGGTGGACTGCAAGTTGTTCCTGCTGTGTGAGGATACATGTTAGGAAACTACTTCAATGATTCAGGCTAGAGATTTTAATGGTTTAAAGTAATATTGTAGTAGGAGAGTTAGATAAAAGGGTCAATTCAGCCATGGATGGGTAGTTCAGTTGGTTGCAGCATCATCCTGATGCCATGGGCTTGCAGGTTCAATCCCTGGTCAGGGCACAGGAATCAACCAGTGAATGGAGAGGAACAACCAATCTCTCTCTCTCTCTCTCTCTCTCTCTCTCTCTCTCTCTCTCTCTCTCTCTCTCTTTCTCTTTCTCTCTCTCCTCTTTCTCCCTCTCTTCCCTATCCTCTCTCGGAAGTCAGTAAATTTAAAAGAAAATGGTAGATTCATAATATATTGTGGAGATAGAATACCTAGATTTGCTGTAGGGATGTGAACTACACTGTACATGGTAATATATACCAAAATGAAAAAAATGAGAGTTTAAGGAAGAAATAAATGAATTAATTTTGACATGTCAATTCTGAGGTGCTAATCTGATATACAAAAAAATATATAAAGCAGGCATTTGTTTATGTGTATCTAAAGTTCATTAAAGGAGGTGAAGTTTGGATGTATGTACTTGGAAGCCATTGCCATAGAGCTAACATTTAAGGCCACAAGCAAGATTTTCTATGGAAAATGTGCAGACAAAATAGAGAAGTCCACTATCTCATCACTATTTTAAAGGACAAACAGAAGGTAGAAACAGAGCAAGAAATGAGGAAGCTACGTAATTGTGTGGAAGGGAACACCTTAAATATGTGTTGTTGGGAGAAGAGCATTGCAAGAAGCAAGGAGTACCTAACTGTGTCAAATATTTCTGCCTTTATGTAAGATAAAGAAATGTCACCAAGGTCATTTTTTGAACTTGATAAGAATAGTTTCACATCCTATCCTTTCACTCAACCCACATGTAATTGCTTTTAACGACTAGAATGTGGGGGGAGTGATGCTATATATCTTCCAAATATAAGTCATGATGGGAAATAGCTTCTTCACAATTCTCTTTCTCTCTTTCAGTATCTCATTCCATGAGGAATGAGAATATAATACTGTATATTCAAGGGTTATAGGGAGAAAGCTATGTGGGAAAAGGCAAGGACCCCAGCTGACAGTCTCTATCAGTTGCCAGGTATGCAAATGAGCAATCCTTGATGACTATAGTCCCCAGACATCTTCTAGCAGAGGCCCCATGAATTGTGGAGGAGTGACAATCATACCTGCAGTGTTTGCTCCAAATGCATGACACACAGGATCTCTGACCATAATAGTTGACTTACTCTGTTAAGTTTTGAAGTACTATATTTTGTGGCCATATTAACTAAAATATGGACCTGGAAATCAAGGGTAAATCAAGAGGTAAATGTGGCTTGAGAGACAGGACAAAAAGGATATTGCTAGAAGGTAGGTAGAGGGGGTGGAGTGTAAAGGTCTTTGCCTTTGTAAGGATTTTGACTTCTAATCTCAATGAGATGGGAGCTGTTGAAGGGTTCTGAACTGAGAAGTAACACGCTCAGTGTCAACATACCTATTTGCTGCCTCTTGAGATGGCAAATTTTTTGACATTCTTTGGCTCTTTGTTAAAGCAAACACAAACATAAAAAATAGTTTACATAGTAACTTCTTGCCTGGTGATAAACTACCTCCATTTTCTTATAAATGAAACTTTGTTAGCAAAGAATAGCAAAGTATTCTTTGTTCATAAAGTATAAAGTTCATAAAGTATAGTAGGCAATTCTATATTACTTTTAGTTCTGTTTTTTTTTGAAGTTACAGGAAATTATTAAAGGCAACATTCACTTAGATGAATCTCTGCTTCTGATTTTACCAAATAATACATTTTGAGTAGAGAATATTTTGGTTGTATTGAAGAGCCTTATCTAAATTAAATACTCAAGAAAAGGGAAAATAAATCTTTGGAATCTCATTTAAACTCCAGCTCAGTTATTTTGCTACAACTCCACACACCTGCTTGAACAATGCCCAAGGTAAAAAACTGCAAATACCAGGAGCATGCTGTTGTGAAGTACACTTCAGAAATATCTGCAGTTGGTAATGGTTCATTTGCAAGATAATGTATATTTTTCTCATATATCATTTTTACAATTTCACTAAAGAATTTTCTTACTAATCATATTATTGTTTCATAGACAAGAAAATCTAAAGTTACCATAAGTACAAATATTGAGTCCAATGACAGTTTTTAAATTTCTTGACCAACAATGGGTTGGGCATTGCCCTGAAAACAAAAAGGTCACTGTTTGGATTGCTGGTCAAGGCACATGCCTGGGTTGCAGCCCAGGTCCCCAGGTGGAAGCATGTGAAAGGCAACCAGTTGATGTTTCTCCCACACATTGATGTTTTTCTCCCTCTCTTTCTCCCTCCCTGCCCCCCCTCTACAAAAATAAGAAGGTAAAATCTTTAAAAAAATTACTTGGATTTCATTTCTTCTATGAAACTTGTACATTGAACGATGGGAGTCCTAATATAATTACATGGTAAAAAAATCCCTATAGAATACATAAACTTCCTAAGGTATACAATACATTTAATGAAGTGGAAAGATATAAAGACAATATAGTCTACCTACTAGCCTAAAAGAATTTAGATTTGTAAAACATTAAGTAAAATGCTTAATAACATTTGAATTTCAAGAGACTACTTCTTTTATAATAAACTAATTGTACTTTATTACATAAAAGTTGAAAAAGGAAAGACACCCTGAAAATTAAACTGTAAGATATATAAGCACATTTTGAGACACATATAGTGTGGTTGATTTGTATTAAGACAATAACCTATACATTTAAATGGCAAATTATTTTGAATACTATAAATTATTTTGATATTTATTTAGGAAGCCTAAAAATGTTGCTCTACCAATTTTAATTCATTCACAATAAAAATATTATTTTCACAATGTATTTCCATTACCTATTTATATTGAAAAGATGGTCATTAACAGATAAAATGGATTTGTTACAGCTACAAACTTAATCAACATGGTACAGAAAATAAAGTCAGAACTCATGATTTCCATCTCTAAGTGACACAATGGAAAGTAAAAATTCTATCATCTGTTTAATCTTTACTTCTTATTACCTAGAAGCTTTCATTGCTATAGTTCTTATATCAAGGCAATATTATAGAAGATATCAGATAATGTATAAAAATTAAGTTCTTCTATTGGGTAAAAAGCAGCAGGATAGGAAATAAATAAATTCAATTATTTCTCCAATAGGCACAGGGAATTTCATTGTCTAGTATATGCTTTTTTTAAATGTTTTCAGGTTGACCCTAGAAACTCCCAGCTGTATATCCTGTATTCTCATAATTTTTTGCTAACATTAATTATTTAAATTCACCATTGAGTGAGTTGGTCTTAAATAATTACATTATATATATATGTATCTACTACAGGCTAGAACCAAAATACAATAAATGGAGGCTTTATAACAAGAGGTAAAACCTCTATATTTCAGATCTGGAATAAGGCATTTCACCCACTCATTCAACAAACAGTAATTGAACACCTATGTACCTGACATTGAATGTCCTGTTCTCAGCTATACCTACATAAATATGAAACTGCCCCTGCCCTCATGAAGTTTTCAGTCTATTGAAGAGATAAAATTTATTGTTTGTACTTATATTCCAAGGAAAAAAGTAAGAAATTCCATAATAAAGTAATTTGAACTTCAAGAAACAACAATATCAAATTACACAGAAAGATCATAAAAGAGGGCTCAAGAAATGCACCTTCAGAGAGGTGGAATTGGAGTAGGGCGATGGAAGGTGGATGGACAGATAGAGATAAATATCCCAGACAGAAATAAAAGTCTAAGGAAAGGCAAGAACAAATGGGTGATGTGAAGACAAGAGCAATTAGATGGCATTCAATTATAATCTGTTACATTAAAGTAGATTCACAGGTGAATTTTCCTTGATAATAGAAATATTTAATTGTAATTATAATTTTTAATTTTTCTCTGAGAATAATAATTTGTATTACACTTTAAGGCAGAAAGAAAAAAATGAAAAAAAATCCTTTGGGTTAGACCTTTACCAGTTTAGAAAGAATTTATATCTTTTTAGTTAATAGTCTCATAAAAAGTACATTTTCAACAAGAGTAAAGAAAGCTTTATGTTATAGGTTGAAGTAAAAGAGAGATTAAACACAGAGACGATTTCAATAATTTTAAAATTTTCTAACTATATAATGCTATAAAATAATTTATAGTAGTATAGAATTACTTTTTTAAAAAGTAACTTAATCAGTTTTGTTTCATGTTTAAAACCTTTTTTTTCTATCAGTAAAAGAATAGGAATTAATGTAAATAAAACATTATGTCTTCAGTTCAGAGGAGTTTTCTTTTTAGAATGTTATCTTCTAAGCCATCCAATGAAACATGGATTCTGTAATAAATATTAGTGAAGCATTTCAAAATAGTTTTTAAGGAAGGAAAGGAGTAAGAAAAGGAGTCAGGGATGGATTTGGAGAGAATGTAAAAAGGGAGAAGGGGGAAAGAGAGTGGGTAAGGAAGTACGGGAAGGCGGAGACGAGAAAAAGGAAGACAAGAGGTTTCATGTTAGTTACTTACTGTTGTTGTTTTTTTATATCAGGAACAAAAATATTTTCCTTGAACAATTACTTGCTCCAGTGATTTTAATGGGTATTTAAAAATAAAAAAAGACTGGTGGCATTGTTCTTTTAACAAAATCCACAGCCACTGAAGAAAACATCTTTTCCCATGGAAATGAGCAATTTCATGAACTTTCTAGGGAGCATACGGTCACCACTAATCTAGTGGCTTAATCCTCTCCTTTGAGTTTCTTACTCTATTTCAGGTTATCTATCCTTTGCCTCCAGGCAGGCCTATAACTAAGCCATGTAAGACAGATGGGCTTTGAGCCTAGTCATGATTTCTAAGAAAGTCATTTCCACAGCCTCTCAACATTAATGAAAATAACCAGTCCCAAAATTTAGAACAGCAAAATATCCCAAGTAGGCAAAAGCATTTGATACACTTTTCTGTTTGATTCCATGTCTGACAATGATTTCTTTCATTTTCTAATAAGACATATGTGTTTGAAATAGTTTAACATATATAGCAGCTGATGATTCCAAACAACTTACTAAATCTCTATATTTTAAAATACATTTTTTTCTTGCTGCAAATGATAAATCTAGTTGGTAAATAAATACGAATGAAATATTTGGCATTTTGCAAAAGGCTTTTTACAGATATAGAACCTAAGCTTCTTTTGTTTTTGAATGTCTTTTTGTTACAATCTTCCAGAACCTTGAAGTTATTATTATTTTTCTCCTAATGAATTTGATCCTCATAAGTTTTGAAAATTTTATTTTCTAAACAACAATGTGAAATTTTACAAAGGGAAAATGTACCTTCCATATAACAAAATTTAATTAAATTATGGAAATATGAAAGCTGCTTACCTAACTTTTGAGACTTCCCAACTTTTTATTCTATCATATCATTAGATTTCATGACTAATTTAATAGTTTTACCCTTGATAATTCCCTTTGAACATCAACAACTTCTCTCTGTGTTTCAGACATGAACACTCATTCCAAGGCTTTGTAGGTGCATACCCTTCACATCACACATTATCCTTATTCTTTATCAACATGCCCAAATCAACCCACCCGTAAGATTTTCACTAAAAATGACTCATCCAAGTTGATGCATCCTTCTGTGCAGAGTGAAAACAATAATAGCAGCCTTTATCCAACTATAACTAACATGTTATTATTAGTTAACAAATCAAAAAGAATAAAAATTATTCTATTCATTAACCCATTTGTTCCAAAGACATCCAATGAGCTAAATATTATTATCCTTATTTTGAAAAAAAATAGATGAATAGGAACAAGTAATAATAACATTTGGTAACAATTATTAGGATTTTACTATGTTCTAGGCACTATTCTAAACATAATTCATTTTCCTGTTTATATTATGGTAAGCTGTTATTCAATTAAATAATAGATTAATAATGAACTGATATTTTCAAAGTAGTATTTGGTTTTTATGACATTGTTAAAAGTTCCATTTACAAGACATTTAGCAGATTATGACAATAATGAAATTTGCTCCTCAGAGTGGAACAATACTCTGAAAAATGAACAGTATGCAGTATTGATTCATATTTATAACTACCTACTCAATTTAATCATAAAGTTTTAATACTACATTAAAACATCTAAACAATTAAAGAAGAATGCTAATCTTAGTGGTAAACAAGGTTATAATTCAAGATGAGTTTTGAGGAAAATATTACAATAAATAAAGAGGATGGAAGAAAACTTTTGGATGCAATGCATATGTTTATGGCATAAGTTGTGGTATTGGTTTTATGAATATATACCTCTCTCCAAACTCATGAAATATACTTACAACAAACACATACAGCTTTTTGTGTATTAATCATACCTCAATAAAGTGTTATTTAAAAAGAGGTAGTTATTGAAGGGTCTTATAAACTCTGCACCTAACTATATAACTATATTATCTCTGAAAAATATATATATATTATACATACACTAAATACACACACACAAATACCTATACAGAGTTACTATTTAAAGTAGTTAATCTAGGTAAATGACCAAACAATTCAGTTTTTAAGTTATATATTCATTCTGATAAATATGTTTAGACTAATAGGCCTGACAAGGCACAGACTGTCTCCAGTTCAATTTCAGAATAATAATAATTTCTTCACTACAGTTTAGTAAATTCTCACCAATTATATTTATTAATCCTTCCATAGCTTTCTTGTAGAAACTAGAATTATTGTTAATGCAATAAACACAGGATAAGTAATTACCTCTACAGAAAGAAAACATCTATCAATTTGTTATCTTCATACAAAAGTTGATTTGTATGTCATTTTAATTCATTGCCCAAATTCCAATTCATCACATAAAAATTAAATGTGTAAGTCTATAACAAAAATATTCATTACAATAAAGACAGGTAATAAGGAGAATAAAAAGCTAACAGATACTTAGCCACCCCAGAATTTTAATCATATGTAAACTGTTTATATTCTTGATGCTGCTCTGAAATTTTCTACAGATTTCAGAATAAGTGGAATTTTAGATGAAAGAGATGGATTTAAAAGTTAGTTGAATTTTATGTATATTTTTTTAAAGTACAAGAATTTTCCATGTCTGAATTTATTTAAATAGATTTAAACAATTTCTCTTTCAAAGGACCATTAATATCTTTATAAAGAAAACAATAGATTGTATAAATAATTTTCCAACACTATTTTGAAATGTTAATTTACATAAGTAAAATATTTTGCAATCTAAAAATGATTTTTTTCTTTATACTTGCTGATACTTAAATGATGCATGTACTTGCTTTTGCTTCATCACTAATTGTCTTAACACACTTTGTCAAAAGAGATAAGTAGATATCCACTTCAGTTTGATTGGGAAACATTTATAATTTTTTATTTATTTTACTGACATTAGTTAATAAAAATATATAGGTTTCAAGTGTACAATTCTGTAATACCTCATCTGGATACTGCATTGTATGTTTATCACCTAACTTCAAATCTTCTTCTGTCACCACATATTTGGCCCCCTTTACCCTTTACTACTCACTTGCTACACCCTTTCTCTCTGGCAACCAACCTCTCTGGACTTTGAGTTTTGTTTGTCTTATTTCTTCATTTGTTGCTTTCAGTTTCATATATTATTGGGAAACATTTTAAAGGTGATTGAAATAGGCATTTTTCCTCCCCTAACTCTTAATAAAGTAAAAGAGAAACTCTCTTTTATCCAAGACTTGATTAAGTAACGTAAACTAACCTTATATTCAAGAGATATTTTTTTCTCTAGTTCATCTCTGCCAAGAATCTATATTAAATATAAATGCCTCACTCTAGGGAGACATGTATTTCCCCTGAATATGATGCATTTTCTTCCTTGGAAATTGTTTTGGGATTCTTTAAGATAAAGAGATCTATATACAAGTTATTATTGGTTACCTGTCTTGGTTCCCTGATTCCTATATTGACTATTTCCCAAAGGTAGTTTTCATTAAAACTTATACTGTCACACTGCTGGACTTTTATCTCCTTTTGTTTGCCTCAGTCAGTACTCTCAGACTCAGAAGTATATAAGAAAACAGTGATCTTTCTTTGATAGACTTAGGGAAGCAGGTGGAAAATTTTGTAACCTGACTTTTTCCTGCAAGTCTTCTCTTTCAAGTCCTTCAATCTGATACAAAGAACACAGTAATTTGTAATCACACCCTAATCTCTTTTAGTCTAAATCCAAATAATTTCCGTCTGTACCCTGCTTGGTAGAGACTTAAATCCCTTATTATTCAATGATCTTATTTTTAAACTCTGCTTGGGAAAGCAGAGGTGACTTGATGCTAATCCTATTCAGTCCACTGACTCTGTTCCCTTCATGGAAATGGCCAAGGATTTTCAGGGGGTTAATATATAGCTAACCACATAACAAGAACAAAGGAAAATCTAAGTTAAAAATTTCAAAACTGCAGAAGATCATAAAGATTTTATATTAAAACTCAAGTATATTTATTCTGATGAGCTATTTTCTCATTCCATTGGAAATAGCCAGTTAAATACATCAGTCAGTTTTTCATTGCCTAGGGGTACATAGCCACAGAATTGTAAAAAATATTCATTTGATTTTATATTCAAGGCAACAGCACTGGTGAGACATAAGTTAGACCCTTCAAATGAAATTGAACCTAATGATATTACATATTCAAACTTTAAATAAACATGTTAATTAATATGACAATAATTCTTAGGTTATTCTTTCATGGCTTTCTGAATATCAGTTAAAACTGGCCAAAAATAATATTATTTTTTTTCTTTTTGTAATTTAATACTCTTTGTTATTGTATTATTTTATTACCATTTAGTCCCTTATTTCCCATCCCCCACAATCACCACACTGTTGTCCATGTCCATGAGACCTTTTTCTGTTTTGCTCAATCTCTCCACCCCTCTACCTTGACCCCCACCCTTAGCTGTCATCTGCTCTCTATCTATGAGTCTGTCTGTATTTTGCTTGTTAGTTCAGTTTGTTCATCAGATTCCACAAATGAGTGAAACCATGTGGTATTTGTCTTTTTCTGCCTGGCTTCTTTCACTTATAATGTTTTCCAGGTCCATCCATGCTGTTACAAAGGGTAAAACTGTTTTCTTTTTTAAAGCCGAGTAGTATTACATTGAATGCCCCGTAGTTGTTTTACCCACTCATCTAGTGAGGAACACTTGGGCTAATTCCTTATCCTGGTGAGTGTAAAAAATGCTGCAGTCTACATAGGGGTGCTTATGGTTCTTTAGAATTAGTGTTTTGGGTTCCTTCATATATATTCCCAGAACTGGGATCACTGGGTCAAAAGGCAGATGCATTTTTAATTTTTTGAGGTACCTTCCTACTGCTTTCCACCTTAGCTGTACCAGTCTGCATTCCCACCAACAGTGCAAAAGTGTTGCCCTTTCTCCACATCATCACCAATACTTGTTTGTTGATTTATTGATGATGGCCATTCTGAGAAGTGTGGAATGGTTCTCATTGTGGTTTTAATTTGCATTTCTCTGGTGATTAGTGATTTTGAGCATCTTTTCATATGCCTATTGGCCATCTGTATGTCCTCTTTAGAGAAGTGTCTACTCATGTCCTTTACCCCCTTTTTTAATTGGATTGTTCGCTTTTTGTTTTTCTTTTTTTGGTGTTGAGTTTTGTAACTTCATGATAAATTTTGGTTATTAACCCCTTATTAGATGTATCAGTGCGTATATTCTCCAATTCTCTGGATTACCTTTTTATTTTGTTTATGTTTTCCTTTGCTGTGCAAAAACTTTTAGTTTGATGTAGTCTCACTTGTTTATTCTTTCTTTTGTTTTCCTTGTTTGTTTTCCTTGTCTTTGTTTATTTTATATATATATAAAATAAAATATTTCTACAAGCTATGTTCAAAATCTGGTTGCCTATGTTTTCTTCTATGATTTTTTATGGTTTTGGGTTTCAATTTAAGTCTTTGATCCATTTTGAATTTACTCTTGTGTGCAGCATAAAAAATGGTCTAGTTTAATTTTTCTGCTCATATCCATTCAATTCTCCCTACACCATTTACTGAATAAATTATCTTTAGCCCATTGTATGTGCTTGCTCCCTCTGTAAAATATTAATTGAATATAAAAGTGTGGGTTTATTTCTGGGCTCTCTATTGTGTTCCATTGATCTGTGTGGCTTTTTTTTATGTCAGTACCATGTTGTTTTGATTACTTAGGTTTATAGTATAGTTTGATACTAGGTGGCATGATTTCTCAAACTTGGTTCTTCTTGTATCACTGTTTTTATTCATGGCCTTTTGTGGTTCCATATAAATTTTTGAAATATTTGCTCTATTTCTGTGAAATACATCATTGGAGTCTTGATAGAAATTGTCCTGAATCTATAGATTGCTTCAGGTGGCATGGGGAATTTAATGATGTTAATTCTCCCTATCCACAAACATGGTATGTGTTTCCCCTTATTATCTTCAGTTTCTTTCTGCAGTGTCTTACAATTTTCCCAGTATAGGCCTTTTATATCCTAGATTGCTATTGGTATATAAAAGGGCAACTGATTTCTGGATATTGATGTTGTATCCTGCTACTTTGCTGAATTCATTTATCAGTTCTAGAAGTTTCTTCATGGAATCTTTAGGATTCTGTATGTACAGTATCATATTGTCTGCAAATAAAGACAATTTTATTTCTTCCTTTCCCAGTTGGATGGCTTTTATTTCCTCTTCTTGTCTGATTGCTGTGGCTAGGACTTCCAGTGCTATCTTGAATTAAAGAGGTGAAAGCAGACATCCCTATCTTGTTTCCAATCTTAAAGGGAATAGTTGTACTTTTTTGCCCACTGTGTATGATGCTGGCAATGGTTTTGTCATATATGGCTTTTATTATATTTATATATGTTCCTTCTAGTCCCACTTTGCTGAGATTTTTTATTATAAATGGGTGCTGGATTTTATCAAATGCTTTTTGTGCATCTATTGAAATGATCACTTGTTTTTTATCCTTCATTTTGTTTACATGGTGAATCACATTTATTGCTTTGTGAATATTGTACCAATCTTGCATTCCTGGAATAAATCTCACTTGATCATCATGTCTGACCATTTGATGCATTGTTATATTTAGTTTGCTAATAATTTGTTGAAGATCTTAGTATCTATGTTCATAAGGGATATTGGATTATAATTTTATTTCTTTTTTTTTGTAGTATCTTATCTGGTTTTGGAATTAGAATAATGATGACCTCTTAAAATGAGCTTGGGTGCCTTCCCTCCTCTTGAATTTTATGAAATAGTTTGAGAAGGAGGGGTGTTAATTCTCAGAATGTTTGGTAAAATTCACCTGTGTAGCCATCCAGCCTGGAGTCTTTGTTTGTTGGGAGTTTTTGATTACTGCTTCAGTTTCACTAGGTGTAATCTCTCTATTCAAATTATATGATTCTTTCTTATTTAGTTTTGGAAGATTGTACATTTCTAGGAATTTATCCATTTCATCAAGGTTGTACAGTGTTTTTTTTTGTCATATAGTTGCTATAATATATTCTTACAATCCTTTGTATTTCTTTGGTCATTTGTTATTTTGCCTTTCATTTCTGATATTATATATTTGGATCCTCCTTTTTTCTCAATAAGTCTGATTAAAGGTTTATTAATTATGTTTATCTCTTCAAAGAACCAGCTCTTAGATTCATTGAGATTTTGTATCATTTTTTAGACTCTATTTCATTTATTTCTTTTCTGAGCTTTATTATTTCCTTCCTTCTACTAACTTGGGGCTTTGTGTTTGTTGTTCTTTTTCAAGTTCCTTTAAGTATAAATTTAGGTTGTTTATTTGAGCTTTTCTATTCTTTTTTTTTTTTAATAGGCCTGTAATGCTATGAATTTCCCTCTTAGGATTGCTTTCTGTGTGTCTCACAGATTTTGGATTGTTTTGTCCTCATTTTCACTTGTTTCAAGATATATTTTGATTTATTTCTTGACCTAATTTCTGACCCATTCATTATCTAATAAAATGGTATTTAGCTTCCATGTCATCGTGTGTTTTTCAGTGTTCTTCTTGTGATTGATTTCTAGTTTCATAGCATTGTGATCAGAGAAGATGCTTGATATGATTTCAAACTTCTTAAATTTATTGAGATTTGTTTTGTGTCCTAACATGTGCTATATCCTAGAAAACATTCCATATGCACTTGAAAAGTATGTATATTCTGCTGCTTTGGGGTGCAATACTCTGAAGAGATCAATTAATACCATTTGATCTAGTGCTGTTTAAGGCCACTATCTCCTTGTTGATTTTCTGCCTGGAAAGTCTATCCATTGAAGTCAAGGGGGTTTTGAAATCCCTGACTATGACTGTATTCTTGTTGATCTCTCCTTTTATGTCTATCTTTATATACTTGGTTTTATATAATTGATTTGCTTTATATACTTGGGTGCTCCTATGTGGGGTTTGTACATGTTTACTAGGGCTATATCCTCTTGTTGGATTGTTCCCTTATCATTACGTAGTGTCCTTCTTTGTCTCTTACTATAGCCTTGGGTTTAAAGTCTATTTTGTCAGATATAATTGCTACCCAATCTTTTTTTCCACTTGCATGAAATATCTTTTTCCATCCCTTTACTTTTTAGCCTGTGTGTATCTTTCAATATGAGGTGGGTCTCTTCAAGGCAACATATATATGGGTCTTGTTTTCTTATCCATTCAGCTACCCTCTGTCTTTTGGTTGGAGAATATAAGTCATTTACATTTAAGGTGATTACTGATAGATACGTAATTATTGCCATTTTATTGTTAGACTGTTTTCCTCGGTTTTTAATTTTTTTCTTTCTCTTTTTTTTTCTGCTTTAAGCAAGCACTTTAACATTCATTGAAGTACTGGTCTGGTGTTGATAAATTTCTTCAGCTTTTCCTTGTTTGGGAATCTCTTTATTTCTCTGATTTTAAGTGATAGCCTTGCTGGATAAAGTAGCCTTGGTTGTAACCCTTGCTATTCACTGCCTTGAATGTTTCATGCCATTCCCTCTGGCTTGAAAACTTTCTGTTGAGTAATCAGATGTCCGTCTAATTCGTGCTCCCTTGTAGGTAACTACCTGCTTTTCTCTTGTGGCTTTTAGGATTCTCTCCTTCTTTTTAAGCCTTGACATTTTAATTATCATGTGTCTCGGTGTAGGCCTCTTTGGGTCCAACTCGTCTGGGCTTGTGTGTCTTTTTCCTTCACCAAATTAGGGAATTTTTCAGTCATTATTTCTTCAAATAGTTTCTTGATTCCTTGCTCATTCTCTTCTTCTGGTATTTCTATGATGCAGATGTTGTTATGCTTCATGTTGTCCAAAATATTTATTAAGCTCTCATTTTTTTAATTATTTTTTATTTTTGCTGCTTTGCCTGGATGTTTTTTCCTACCCTGTGTTCCAGATCACTGGTTCAGTCCTCTGCTTCACGTAACCTATGGTTTATTCCTTCTAGTGTATTATTTGTTTCAGATATTGCATTCTTTATTTCTGAATGATACTTTTTTATGGTTTCTATATCTTTCTTCATGCTGTTGCATATCCTTATAATATTTACTCTAAGCCCTCTATTTGATAAACTGCTTGCCTGCATTTCATCTAGTTGTTCTTCTTGAGAATTCTCTTGTCCTTTCATTTGGGGTCTGTTTCTTTGTCATCCCATTTTGGCTGCTTCTTTGTATTTGTTTCTATGTGTTAGGTAGATCTGTAAGTCTCTAATGCATGACAAAGTCAAAACCCTATTGTGACTAACCCTGGGCAACCTATTTGGACCTATCAGTGATCTATAGCATGTGGCTCCCTGTGCTGGGCCTGGGTGTGTCAGAAAGAGCCAGGCTGTGCACAAAGGCCAGCTTTTACCAGCACCAGGCCTGGGGGGTATGTCAGCTGAAGCCTGGGAGCTCTCAGTGATTTGCCTCTGCCAGCAGGCTTTCTGCAGCATTAAAGAGTGTAAATCTTCCAGCTGTACTCCTCAGCAGCAGTACCTAAGCATTACAGGGTAAAGTAGAGTAATACCTATGGGTAGGGCTATTGCTTCCCCTCAGCTGATGCCACTTGGAGGGGATTTCTCTGCCTGAGAGATGACTCCTGTTGTATTGGGAATGATTCAGCACAGGGGTCCAGGTGGCTGTTCCTTCAGCTCTCTTCCCAGAGCTACCAGCCCCAGACTCTCCCCAAGTGTCTCTAGTCTACCCTGCCCTCCCTCTGCTGGAGCTCAAGACAAGTGGCTGCAAACAGAATTTTGTGCATTCACCCTTTTTTAGAGGCTGTCTGAGATTCCAACTGTCTCTCCCTGGCAAACAGTAACCCAACTGCTTTTCACAGATGTATGTTTCTCTCCTGCTTTTGGCACTATAGGCTGGGGAGACCAGCTTGGGGTTTAGATGGCACACTTCTCAAGGGGAATCCTCTGGCTGCTGAAACATCCCTCCTGCACTTCAGCTGCCACCTGTGGGAGCCCAGCCAGCCCTCTTGCACCTCCTCCACACTCCCTACTGGTCATGCTGTGGTGGTGTGTATTTTTCTCTTTGTCTTTGGTTATAAGGCTTCTCTCCAGCTAGCATTCTGTTCATTATTCAGGATGATTATTCTATAATTTAGTAGTAATTCCAGTTTGGTCCTGGGAGGAGTTAGTGTAGATTTCACTTACTCTCCTGACATCTTGAGTCTCTAATAAATATTTATTAAAAAAATCATTAGAGAAAGCTTTTGCCTGGGTTTCAGGACCCCTGGTTTCTATGTTTGAGATTCCCATGATGGTCAAATGAGTAACTAATTTTCAGGTTCTAAACCAATTTTAAATAAAATTACTTTAGATAAATGATTACAAAGCCATTTTAGTATTTATAAGGCAATGAAATCATAGAGAAAAGCAGTCTCATATGTACAATCTTTCTACTTCCTCTTGGCTTCAGAAGAATTGACCTTGAGCCTAGAATACTCCCTTACCAAAAGAAGAAGAGCTCTGGCAGGCTGTGCTTGGCTTATCACCTTGTATCAGCATGTCTCTCCCACTTTCAGACTCAATGTGTACACCTTTGTTCTATTTAACTGTATGTATCACACAGGGCCTGTCAACCCCACTGCTATACCTGTCTGCCATGAGAAGGAAATGGAATCCTTTTGCTATAGCATGAGAAGGGTATATGCAGGAAAACTGTCTGAGTCAGCTGGCAGAAGGTTGCTCTGGCCATGGGAGACTGACACACCCTCCAGAAGCTGACCTTGCTGTGGTTGAGTAAATCACTGGTCCAGCCAGTGCTTGAGTGCACTGTGTTGCCTTTGGACATCGTGACAACAAGATGCAATAGATAGACTCAAAAGACCAGAATCTGAAAAACCTGAGTTTGAATTATGATCTCTCTTTCTAGCCATGTGACATTAAGAAGGTTTCTGGCTTCTCTTCAGCTCCTAGTACTCACCTTACATTTGGATACCACTATTATTGATATGTAATATGCACATTAATCTCTCATCTAACATTAATTATTTAATAGATCCTAACACATAGGTAATAAACTGCACAAACAATACTTTGTCTTTTTACATCAAGAAATACATTATGGTTTCTATTATTATTTTTTTTTAAAGATTTTATTTATTTATTTTTAGACAGAGGGGAAGGGAGAGAGAAGGAGAGAGAGAGAAACATCAATGTGTGGTTGCCTCTCATGTGATCTCCACTGGGGACATGGCCCACAACCCAGGCATGTGCCCTGACTGGGAATCAAACCTGCGATGCTTTGGTTCGCAGCCCACGCTCAATCCACTGAGCTACGCCAGCCAGGGCTATGGTTTCTATTATTGACACTTAAAATTTATGTGATTGTATTCCATTTAGGTTATCAAGTAAAAACTTGGATATATGTAGAGTTAAGCATACATTTTCTGATTTCTGGCTCTCATTGATACGGGACAAGCCCACTAGATCCTCACCCCATCAACAGATTATAACTAAAAATCTGTACACAGTATAATTACCAACTACATGAGGAATCTATAAAGTAAACAGTAGCAGACAGATTGGGTGAAAAGTCAAAACTTGAAGAATGACTGATAGGGTGGTCATTTCCTCATTGTTTTTTCCCCCTCTCTTCCTTCTTCCTTCCTTCCCTCCCTCCCTTTCTTTCTTAACTGACTTTGACCTGAGTGTGGTCTGACTTGCAGAACTGCACAGTGGGTAAAAAACAAAATATCTTAGGGAATGCCTCTGTATGTTCAAAAGACCAGGAAAGAGACTAAGCAATCCCATGATTGAGAGAAAAATTCATGTTTTTCTTTCAATTTTCCTCTTAACCCTGCTCTCAAACCAGCCTCAGTCACAGAGCTGCACTGCTATGGGATGACAATGGCATTAGTCCTTAAACCCATGAAGAGACAAAACACTTATCTTTAGCTAGAGTGATCCTTGAGTTCTAGAGTGTATGTAAGAAATCACCACCATTCTACTTTCTTTTATTGTTTGACCTCAATGATGGTCCCACTTGTATGAAATAGTGAGATTCACAGGGGCTAATATTCTGAGAGAAATATTTTCCAGCCAGAGTAACTGGGGAATGAGGACCCTGAAAACTGAAAATTGTGGAGGAAATATTTAATAAATGAGAGGTAGTAGTTTAGTCCCAAATGAACACTTGAGTGACTCATGTAGGCACAAATATACAGCTGAGTTTATAGATGCATTGACATTGAAATTACTGCCCATGGAAGATGAACTAGAATAAGCCTTCTGAATTTAGTCATGCTAATTTCTTTCTAAAATAACAATAACAGCAAACAACATTTGCCAGAGGAGTTAACTAGGGCCCATAATCCTCTACATAATATTCAAAATGTTCACAGTACAGAATAACAATATATCAAAGCCAAAAAAAAGTGAAAGGACAAAAAGATATCTACCCATGATTACCATGACAATGAGATTATCACACAAAGACTTTATAGGAACTTGAAAGACATAATTCATGAAGTAAAGATAAATATTCTTGAATGGAAAGTAGTTCAAAACAGTAAAATAAAATCATAGAAAAGATCTAAATAAAAATTTTAGAAATTAAATCTATAGTAGCAAGTATACCCACTGGAGGAGAGAACCAACCAACAAAGGGGCCACCAAAAGGTAAAATCCCAAGTACAACAAGAGAACCCACACAAAGAGAAGAAAGGGCAAACCTATAGAATACAGACAAGGAGATCAGAGACCACACCACTGAATCCCATAGAATTCCTGCCCATAGAAGTTCGCCCTACAAAGACAGCTAGCAAAGTGAAATATCAGGAAGCACAGAAACAAACAAAAAGAGTCACCTAAAATGGGGAGACAAAAAAGAACCTGCAATCAAAAGAAATGGAAGACGCTCCACTAAAAAAGCTAAATGAAATGGAAGTAAGCAAACTATCAGATATAGAATTCAAAATAATGGTTATAAGGATACTCAAGGAACTCACAGACAACTACAAGGAACTGAGTGAGAACTACAACAGTATGAAAAGGAAGTAGAAGCTAAAAACAAAAACCAGGAAGAAATGAACAATAAAATTGTGGAACTAAAAAACACACTAGAAGGAATAACAAACAGGCTGGAAGAAGCAGAAGACTGAATTAGTGAACTGGAAGACAAGGTGGAAAAGAACATACAGTTAGAGCAGCTGCATGAAGAAAGACTCAAAAAATATGAAGACAGCTTAAGGGAACTCCAAGATAACATGAAACACAACAATATTCAAATCACAGGAGTACCAGGAGAAGAAAAGGATCAAGGGATAGAAACCCTCTTTGAAAAAATAGTGGCAGAAAACTTTCTGAACTTGGAGGGGGAAATCCATGCATGTTCAGGAAGCACAGAGAGTCCCAATCAAGATGAACCCAAAGAGGCCAACTCCAAGACATATTGTAATTAAAATACCAAGTATTAAAAACAAATGGAGAATCTTAAAAGCAGCAAGGGAGAAACAAGATGTAATATACAAAGGGGTTCTAATGAGGCTGGCAGCTTATTTCTCAACAGAAACACTCTAATCCAGGAGAGAATGGCAAAAGATATACCAAGTAATTAAAAACAAAGGCCTGCAACCAAGATTACTCTACCCTGCGAGGCTTTCAATTAAAATGGAATGTGAAATAAGGAGTTTCCCAAACAAAAAAAAGCTGAAAGAATACATCTTCACCAAACCACCCCTGTGAGATTTACTAAAGGGACTACTATAAGAAGAGAAAGGAAATGAGTGAAAAAGAGAGAGGAACACAGGTATAAAGGGTGAAAAATGAACAAATACCTATCAATGATAACCTTAAATATTAATGTATTAAATGCTCCAATAAAAAAAAAAACATAGAGTAGCTGGATGGATAAGAAAACATGACCCATACATATGTTGCCTACAAGAGACCCACCTCAGAACAAAAGACCTATACAGACTGAAAGTGAAGGGTTGGAAAAAATATTATAAGCAAATACAGGAAAGAAAAGCCAGGGTAGCAATACTCATATCAGACAAAATAGATTTTAAAGCAAGGGCCATAAAAAGAGACCCAGAAGGATACTTCATAATACTCAAGGAAAGAATTCACCAAAAAGACATAAACATTATAAACATATATGTACCCAACATAGGAGCACCCAAATATATAAGAAAAATCTAGGAGGACTTCAAGAAAGATATAGACAGCAACACTATTATAGTAGGGGATTTTAACACCCCACTATCAAAAATGGATAAATCTTCCAAACAAAATATCAACAAAGATATCACAGCATTGAACATTGTCCTAGATCAAATGGACTTAACTGATACATATAGAGAATCTTTCATTCCAAAGAAGCACAATGCACATTCTTTTCAAACTCACACGGAACATTTCCAAAGATAGACCACATGATAGGACACAAAACAAGCCTCAACAAATTCAAGAAAATTGAAATCATATCAAGCACTTTCCCTGACCACAAAGGAATGAAACTAGAAACCAACCTCAAGAAAAACTCAAAAACACCCAAAGTCATGGAGATTGAAATGTGTGCTATTAAACAATGAATGGGTCAAGAATGAGATCAAGGAAGAAATCAAAAAGTTTCTGGAAACAAATAAAATAAACTCACAACAATCCCAAACTTATCAGACAAAGCAAAGGCAGTCCTGAGATAGAAGTTCATAGCTATACAGGCTTACTTAAAAAAAAAATAGAAATATTTCAAATAAACAACCTAATCCTATGCCTACAAGAACTCGAGGAACAACAACAAAGATAGTCCAGAGCAAGTAGAAAGAAGGAAATAATGAAGATCAGAGCAGAATTAAATGACACAGAGACTAAAAGCACAATTCAAAGGATCAATAAATCCAGGAGCTGGTTCTTTGAAAAGATAAAGAAAATCAAGAAGACTTTAAACAGGCTCATCAAGAAAAAAAGAGAGAGGACCCAAATAAACACAATCAGAAATGAAAGAGGAGAGATTACAACTGATACCACAGAAATACAAAGGATTGTAAGAAATTACTATGAAGAACTGTATGCCAAGAAATTTGAAAACCTAGGTGAAATGGACAAATTCCTAGAAAAATATAATCTTCCAAAACTGAATGAAGAAGAAGCAGAAAGCCTGAACAGACCAATAACAGCTGGAAAAATTGAAATAGTAATAAAAAACTCCCAACACACAAAAGCCCTGGACCAGACAGTTTCACAGGAGATTTCTACAAAATATTTAAGGAAGAGCTAACCCCTATCCTTCACAGATTATTCCTAAAAATCCAAGAAGATGGAGGACTCCCAAACTCTTTTTATGAAGCCAGCATCATCCTAATCCCAGAACCAGATAAAGACATAACAAAGAAAGAAAATTTCAGGCCAATATCACTGATGAACATAGATGCCAAAATCCTCAACAAAAATATTGACAAACCGCACCCAGCAATACATTAAAAAGATCATACACCATGATCAAGTGGGATTCATCTCAGGGATACAAAGATGGTACAATATTTGCCAATCAATAAGCGTAATACATCACATAAACAAAAGCAAAGACAAAAATCACATGATCATATCAATAGATGCAGAAAAAGCATTTGATAAGGTACAGCACCAATTTATGATTAAAACATTCAGCAAAATGGGAATAGAGGGAGCGTTCCTCAACTTAATAAAGGCCATGTACTAGAGATCTACAGCCAACATCATACTCAATGGGCAAAAACTTAGAGCTTTCTCACTTAGATCAGGAACAAGACAAGGTTGTCCACTTTCACCACTTCTATTCAACATAGTATTGAAAGTCCTAGCAACAGCAATCAGACAAGAAAAAGAAATAAAAGGAATCCAAATTGAAGAAGAGGAAACAAAACTGTCATTGCTTGCAGATGACATGATAGTGTATATAGAAAATCCTATAGATTTTGATACAGCAACAAGAAAAATAAAACACCTAGGAATAAACCTAACCAAGGAAGTAAAAGACCTATACTCAGAAAACTGCACAACACTGAAGAAACAATTAAGGAAGACAAAAACAAATGGAAGCATATACCGTGTTCATGGACTGGAAGACTTAACATCATCAAAATGTCCATAGAAAATAAATAAATATATAAATATACAGTAGCTATTTTTGTATATGCTAGATGGTCTCCAAAGCAAAATAGGGATGATTGAAGAAAGAATCAGTGAAACTAAGGCAGTAAAAATATTCTAATATAATAGTAGTTAGTAAGAAACTAACAACAACTAATAATAAAATAGAACAATTATAACAGAACTAAAATAGAACTCTAATAGAACTATAATAAATTAGCCCCCTACTCCCATTAAATATTATGATAGTCTTCAACAATATATTAATAAACTAAAAAGAAATTAACAAAATATAGGTTGGAAAAGGGAAAATAAAACAATCTCTATTTACAGGCAATTTATGATTGCTTCTGTAACTGATAGGTGAATTTATTTAGCAAGAATGAAGGATACAAAGTGAATAGTGCAAAATTGAGTTGATTTCCTAAATAGTAGTACCAATGACTTGGAAATCAAAATTTTTAAAAATCATTTACAAGAGCACACACACAAAGTAAAACACTTAGTTATAAATCTAATACAACATGGCCTAAATCTGTCTGCTGACAACTCTTAAGTATAGATGAAAGAAATCAAAACGACCAAAAAGTTGAGAAATATATTAAGTACATAACTGAAAGTAATATAGTATCAGCACTCCTCAAATTGACCTATAGATCAACATAATCAAAATCAAAAACCCAGTAGAATAATTTTGCAGGGGTAAAAAAGGTTATCTTAAATTTTATATGACAAATGATAAAAAGTTGATGAACACACATTATCAATATCAAAACTTACTATAAAGCTACAATAGAAAGGAGAGTGCAGTGTTGTCAAAAGAATAAACATGTAGAGCAATAGAACAGAATGGTGAGTTCAGAAATGGATTCAACATATATGACTAATTGATTGACTGATTTTTGACAAGGGTGAAATAGTAGTTTAAGGTGAAAGCATAGTCTTTCCAACAAATGTTACTGGAATAAGTAGACACCCATGAACAAACTATTTATTCATATCTCACACTTTATACAGATATTAGCTCAAAATAGAATAGATATACAGGAGTCCTTCTTATCTGGAGCAAATGTGTTCCAAGACTCCCTGCTGATTCCTGAAATTGTGGATAATACTAAACCCTATAATGTCTTTTTCTATACATACATACTTATGATAAAGTTTAATTTATGCATTAGACATAGTAAGAAACTAACAATAACAATAAAATAGAACAATTATAACAGTATACTATAATAAAAGTTATGTGAATGCAGTCTCTGTCCCTCAAAATATCTTATTGTACTATATTCAGTTTCATACTTAAATGAAGCATTTAACAGTTTTTCCTTGGCATGTCTGAATTACCAGCACCATTATTCTTGCACTTCCAGGTCATTATTAAGTAAAATAAGAGTTGCTTGATTGACTACAGCACTGCAAGACTATTTAACATACAGTCTGATAACTGAGAGAGCTGCTATCAAGTGACTAGTGGCTAACTGCTGGGTGGGTTCGGGGGAGGGTGGAGAAGCATATAAAGCTGGACAAAGGGATGATTCATGTACCCAGTGGTACAAACTGGGAAGGTAGGAGATGTCATACTACTCAGAAGTGCATGCAATTTAAAACTTACGAATTTTTATTTCTGGAATTTTTCATTTAATATTTTCAGACTTCAGTTGACTGAAGGTACGGGAAACTGCAGAAAGTGAAACCACAGATAAGGAGTGACTGCTATAAATGTAAAAACTAAAACTTTTAGGACTAAATATAGGAGAAAGTGATTATGGCCTTGTGTTAGGCAGAATCATCTCAGGTCTGACCCTAAGGTGTGATCTATCTAAAATACTGATAAATGAAGCTTCATCAAAATACATGAGCAAATAAATGCATAAAAAAATAACAACACTAATAGGAAACTAGAAAGTTAAACATAAGGAAGCTCTGTGACCAGTACCTTGAACACAGGTATCTGCCCAAGGGAAATGATAACCTGCTTCTGAGTATTTATAGCAATTTTTAAAAGTTTTATATTTATTTTTATGGATTTATTCATTTACTTATTTTAATTATATTTTATTGATTATGCTATTACATATGTCCCAATTTTTTTACCTTTGCCCCTCTCCCCTCAGCACCCTTCACTCCCTCAGGTAATCCCCACACCATTGTTTATGTCCATAGGTGATGTGTGTAAGTTCTTTGGCTACTCCATTTCCTACCCTTGTGAAAAATGAACCATCGCATATCTATGTAATGAAACACTACTAAATAGTAAAGAGTAGTGAACCTTTGACACGTGCAACAACATGGATAAACCACAAAATACAGGAAGTAAAATATGCTAGACTAAAAAGACTACAAATTATGATTCCATTTTTATGCCATTCTGGAATAGGCATTATTATAAAAATGGAGGAGAGTCCAAGATGGCGGCGTGGTAGGATGCAGCAGATTCTACTCTCCCACAACCAGGAAAAAAAATTCGAGTCATTTTAGGTAGGAACAGAGCAAAGAGCCAACATTATCATGTCATAAATGAAAATAGGAGATCGCAAATTGTAGTGGACATTGAAAAACTCGAAGAGAGAGCGTGGTTTGGTGAAAGTCTCGGAAACCACAGCATTGAAAAAGGAAAAGGCTCAGGCGCTCCGTGGGACCGGTGCGGCCCAGACCCCGGAGGTAGCAGAAGTGGGCGCCCCTCGGGACCCAGAGAGTGCGCACCCGTGAACCCGAAAAAGGCCAGGCGCTCC
>CM052539.1:126435124-126519656 GCA_028533065.1 Trachops cirrhosus
TTTTAAAGATTTTATTTATTTATCTTCAGAGGGGAAGGGAAGGAGAGAGGGAGAGAAATATCAATGTATGGTTGCTTCCTGTGCATTCCCTGCTGGGAACTGGCCTGCAACCCAGGCATGTGCCCTGACTGGGAATCAAACCGTGATCTCTTGGTTCACAGGCCTGTGCTTAATCCACTAAGCTACACCAGCCAGGGCAATTTCTCCATTCTTTAAAAAATAAAATCAAAACAGAAACTTGATAGCTCTATCTCTTTGAAAATATCTTGTATCCCTGCTCTTTTACAACAAACATTTCAATGTTTAATTCCCTATTTCTTGCATTCCTCCCTTCCATTTTCTCTTGAACTCACTGCTTTCAGCCTGTCATCCCTATCACTTTACTCAATATTGCCCGTATCAAAGTCGATGATAAAGGTGAATTCTCAGTTCTCCTCTGACTTCACCTATCTTCTTCTTGTTTTACCTGTCAACATCCAAAAGTCTTTTTTAATAACAAAAAAGGAGCTGGAGTAAGTTGTTTCTTTTTTTTTAATCTTTGCCCTAGAAATAAATCTTTTCATTATATAGCTCATGCTTTTGCTATAGGAAATGACATTTTTTAATATTGTATTTTTTTACTTTTATTTTTTATTATTGTTCAAGTACAGTTGTCTGCTTCTTCTCCCCACCACTCCCCCCAGCACCAGCCATCCCCAACTCCCTCCCCTGCTTCCACCCCTCCTTGGTTTTGTCCATGTGTCCTTTATAGTTGTTCCTGTAAACCTTTACCCTTTTTCTCCCATTATGCCCTCTCACCTCCCCTCTGGTTACTGTCAGATTATTCTTAATTTCAATGTCTCTGGTTATATTTTGCTGGCTTGTTTGTTTTGTTGATTAGGTTCCACTTACAGGTGAGACCATATGGTATTTGTCTTTTACCACCCGGCTTATTTTACTTAGCATAATGCTCTCCAGTTCCATCCATGCTGTTACAAAGGATAGGAGTTCCTTCTTTCTTTCTTCTTTGTAGTATTCCATCGTGTAAATGTGCCATAGTTTTTTGATCCATTCATTTACTGATGGGCACCTAGGTTGCTTCTAGCACTTGGCTATTGTAAATTGTGCTGCTATGAATTCACATTGGGGTACATAGGTTCTTTTGAATTGGTGTATCACAATTTTTAGGGTATTAACCCAGCAGTGGAATTGCCAGGTCAAAAGGCAGTTCCATTTTTAATTTTCTGAGGAAATTCCATACTGTTTTCCACAGTGGCTGCACCAGTCTGTATTCCCACCAACAGTGCACTAGGGTTCCCTCTACTCCACATCCTCTCCAACACTTGTTGTTTGTTGATTTGTTTATGATGGCTATTCTCACCACTGTGAATTAGTATCTCATTCTGGTTTTAATTTCATCTCTCTGATGGCTAGCGATGCTGAGCATCTTTTCATATGTGTCTGAGGCCTCTGTATGTCCTCCTTGGAGAAGTGTTTGTTCAAGTCATTTACCCATTTTTTAATTGGGTATTTTGTCTTTCTAGAGTGGAGTCATGTGATTTCTTATATACTTTTGGAGATCAAACCCTTGTCTGAGGTATCATTGACAAGCAAATTGACATTTCTATCAATATTTGACAGTTTACATAGAATAACATTGTGTGTTATTTTCAGGAATACAACATAGTTGTGAGACAGTCATATACTTTACTATTTTCCCTGATATTTCCAGTACCCACCTGGCACCATACGGTCATTACAATATTATTGACTATATTTTCTATGTTAGTTTTGCAGCTGTGGCTGGCCAATTGGCCTCTGACATAGTGGAACTTCCAGCCCAGGGAGTGCACAGAGGATTTGGTGTAGCTGTGAGGGGTTTCCTGGGCCTTACCAAAATGCCTGTGCACCTCTTGGCCTTTGTAGGATCAGAGAGTAGGACCAAGTCACAGCCCGTGGGGGAGTCCAGTGCTAGCTGGCTGAAGGTGAGGATCTTGTCCTCAGCCTTGAGGATGTGGTTTCAGGTAGGTTGCTCACAGTGAAGTGCACACACCTTCAGTTTGGGCACCTCCTGGACAGGCATATCACAAATTATAGTCACTACAACCACTGAGGTTTTGCCCTCATGGATAGAAGCTTCATCTTCTGGGAAAGGGACAGAGGTGGCCTGTTGGTGCAATTCATGAAAAACCTTTTCGACACCACTTGCTTAAAAGTAGAGTTAGTTTTTATGGCCAGAAACCTGTGCAGCTCCACCAACATATTGAGGAAGATGTCCTGGCACTTGAACTCCTTGCACTGAACCCTTCCGTCTTTGTTGTGGCCAGTGTCCACTCCCATGATGGTGCCTCCTATTCCCTCAGGTCCAGAAAGTGTGACTTGCCTATCTTGACATGCTCTTGACTTTGCTTCCAGATCATTCTCCTAGTTTCCTCTTATTTTACTACCTATTTCTTCCCCATATCCTTCTTGCTTAACTTCTCAATTCTCTTTTCAACTTGGCGGGCCTTAGGGATAAGTCTCTATTACTCTTTTGTTCTGCCTTCACTCACTTCCTTGGAAATCTCATTCAGTTCCACTGACTTATCTGCTATTTCCATGCTGACAATTCCCAGAAATATACCCCTAATTCAGACTTCTCTTCTGAACTTCATACAAAACACTGCAGTTACCAGTCAGTGTTTCCATTTAGAAGCCTCAAAGTTTCCTTACACTTGCCTTTCCACAATCTCCTTCTCCTGTCTTTATTATGCAAAAACCTGTTGTCATTTCTGTAGTCCATTGATCAGAAACTGCTAGTGCCTCTATTTTCAAATATGTTCAGAAACTAAACATTTCACACTCTCTACCATAAACACCCTTGTTCACACTACTTTTATTAACTATTTGGATTATAGCAATAGCTTCCAATTTATCTTCCTGCTCCTCTTTCTCTCCTATTGCCTATTCACAATACAGTTCAGTGTTCTTTAAAAATAAGTTAGATTGTGTTATGTCTCTGTCCCAAACCTCCAATGGTTCCCATCTCACTTACAATAAAAGCAAAGGTTCTTACAATGACCTAGAGAGTCCCACACAATCTTTTTCTTTCTTTTTTTTTGTTTTACTTTTCTGACCTCATCACCTACTATTCTCCTTCTCATTCAGTGCATGCCCTGCTTCTTATCAAACACACTAGACAAATTCCCCACTGAGTGCCTTTGTAGTTCTTTTTCCCTCTGTCTGGAATATTCTCCCACTACATAGACATATAAATGCTTGTTTTCTTATCTAGTCTAGCATTTGTCAAATTCTACCTTCTGATCGACTACTCCCTCAGCAGCCCTATTTTACACTGTAAACCTGCCCTGACCCTGGTGCTTCCTAGTCTTCTTCGGTGCTTTGCTTTTCTGCAAAGCACCCATCACTATAATAAATTTTAGATTTTTATTTTCATATTTCTTTGTTGACTATAATCTATAAAAGTAACCTTTTATAATACCAGTATTCTATTGTATTCTATGCTCAGCATCTGAATATACCTTGTAATAGGAGGTTTTACGTAAACACTTTTTGAATGAATGGAGGAATGATCCATGTCTATCAGACCAAAGACAAATTTTTTGAACTACATTAAAGGACAAACAAAATAGGTGATTCAGAAAAACAACCTAAAAAGAAAAGTTGCAATAAAATGATCTTGTTATTATAAATAGTTTTATTTATTAAAAGCAATCATTTAAAACTCAAAGAAATAATTTTCTCAATCAATGACAAATAGACTACTTTTATCATTGAGGTTAGATATTTTGCTGAGGACTTCATGTTTATTTTTGGGTCATTATGTAATGATAGTTGCACATGAGTTTGTATAATAACTTATAAAATAAAATATAAATATTTCAAAATAATCAACTTTAATCTAATTTTATCTTTGTCATTGGCATGAAAACAAAAATTTGTATAAACATTGATGAAAATCTACTATCTGTGTAGTAAATATTCCTATCAATGTCTGACTGCAAAACTATAACCAAAAATTAGACATTAAAAATGTTGTTTCTTAGTGATATAGATGTAGAATCTTAAAGAGAAATAAAATAGTACTTTGGTAAAAATCTTTTTTGTAACTGTAGGCAGGTACCTCCTATCAGAAAGTCATGCAGCAAATTGTTATGTGGTATACATGGAGAAATTCAATATCAATCTATTTCACTGGGTTTAACTAATGATTTCCTAAAGTTATTTGAGCATCAAACCCTTTATTTCATAAAACACAAACTGATATACTAAGAAATCAAAATTCCATAAACCACACTTGCATGACTATGTTTTTTTGTTTGTATATTGATCATTTTGCAATCACTCTTATCTTCTTAAGCTAGGCGTGGCTTTCAAGAAATACCTGACCAAGAAAATTCTTTTAGTTGTAAATGTGTAATCAATATAATGTCCAGGGAATTATAATCTTTGTAATTATCAGCATTTTATCATGAAGACTGTAAATTTTTCAATGTCTCATTATTTAACTACATATATGTTTCTATAACTTCTAAAAACCAACAAAGATTACTATCTCATTTCTGAATGGATGCAGAC
Organism: Trachops cirrhosus; assembly: GCA_028533065.1. Lineage (NCBI taxonomy): Eukaryota > Metazoa > Chordata > Mammalia > Chiroptera > Phyllostomidae > Trachops > Trachops cirrhosus. Next base: position 126,439,682 of record CM052539.1, read on the forward strand.
CAAATTAAATTCATGGTCACATATACACACACACAAAGAATGCAAACTTACCTTGTCTCTTAGTTAGCAAAAGAAGTCCCTGTAAGAGGTACTAATAACTTGTTTTCCAGACATCTATTTTTATAAACAAATAATATATGTGTGTATATGTATACATATACATATACATGCATATATAAAATTATAAAGAGTGGAGTTGATAACAGATTTTTTAAATACTAAGTAAAATTCAGATATTTGAAAAAAGGGATACTACTAAGTTGTTACATACAAAAGCAGAAATAAAAGAAACTCAAATCATGGCTATCTAACTGTGTCTGCATAGAAAAAATAAGTGCTTCAGTTGGTGTACATTTAAGGGACTATTGTGAGTATTGTTGACCCTGAAATAATGCTGGGGGTAGAGGTGTCAATCCTGGGCAATTTAAAATCCATGTATAATTTCTGACTCCCCCAACACTTAATTGCAGTTGGCCCTTAGTATGTGTTTTTAATTTGTGGGTTCAACCAACTGAAGATAGAAAGCAGTACAGCCATCCTTGAAAAATTGGGGGTTAGGAGTACTGACATCCACAAAGTTGATAATCTACATATAAGGGTTTTTTTTGTATATAACTCCCTCCAATCTTAACTACAGTCAGCCCTTCACATCCACAAATTTAATCAATCACAAATCAAAAGCAGCGTTTTTAATTCATGGTTGGGAATCCATGGTTGGGAAACCACAGTTGAGAATGCAAAAAATACTGGTTTTGATCCACAGTTTGTTGAATCTGTAGGTGCAAAACCAGCAGATACAAAGGGCCAACTGTATTTATTGAAAAAAAGAAAGTACTGAGTATAAGTTAACCCACATGGTTCAAACAGGTGTTGTTCAAAGGTCAGCTGTTGTACCCCCTTAGGACAAAGACTTTACTGCTCTGTTGAACATACTCAGTGACAGAGTAGTTTCACCTTTGAGCATAACTGTGTAGTATAAATTAGGGGATTATCAAATAATGGAAGTGATTTGCTTATGCAACTCTTAAGTCATTTTTAAGGTAATTCAAAAAATATCAAAAAATATTCTGAATAATAATATTTTAACCATGTTTACTTTTTTTCAGAGTGAATAAAAATAGTCAAACTCTTATGTTCGTCAATCCAAAAATCTTATGAGTTTAAGAATCATACTTCTTACACACATGTACAACATCTATCTACATTCACAAAAACAGCACTGCTGTTTTTAAAATCTAAGGTTGACTTTATAAGTTCTCACAGACTTCGAATAATTCCCTATTACCTTTTAGATATCACAAAAATGTTCTAATGTGACAATAGCAACATTTCAAACAGGATCATCTGTGAGCCAAATTACAGAGAAATCACAGGTTCTCTATCATATTTAAGAATCATCAAGGAATATGTATAAAGGACCCATGGACAAAGACAACTGTGGAGGAGGGTAGGATTGAATGTAGGAGGTGGGTGTGGGTAGGGCAGAGGAAAGTAATGGGGGGATGATGGGGACAACTGTAACTGAACAACAATAAAAAAAGAAAAACAAACAAAAGAATATTGTGTTTTCATTTTGATAGCATTTAAAATACTGAGTATATCTGGACTATCAGAATGACTGTCCTCTAACCAAGAACTACCAAAGGAATTCATTATTTGAATTTGTTTTCAAAATTACATTGACACCACAATGAACTATTTTAATTTGCAGATTAAATAAAAGACTAATGGTGACTCAATATAGAAAGATCCATTTATCGAAAGAAAACAAAACACTAATTCAAAAAGATATATGCAGCCCCATGTTCATTGCAGCATTATTTATGATAGCTAAGATATGGAAAGAGTCTAAGTGTTCATCAATAAATAAGTAAAGAAAATGTGATATTATATATACACAATGGAATATTTTATTCAGCCATAAAAATAAATAAAATCTTGCCAGTCACAACAACGTGCATGGATCTTGAAGGCATTATGCTAAGTGAAATAGTGAAATATGTCAGAAAGAGAAACACAAGTACTATCATATGATCTCCTTTATATGTAGGAACCAAAAAAGAAAAAAAGAAAATAAAGAAGTCTATTCTTGCCTTTAGGAACAAATAATATTTCTATGTGGTATACTGCCAAAGGTTTTGTATAGTTTTAGTTAGTATATGACATGTTGAACTCAAAGAACATACTCAGACAAGCCAAGTTTTAATTCATGTTTCAAACATCAAGTTTAAGCAAATATTATTCATAATATAAAATTTATGTTGATTACTAGCATTTGTCTTTTTATGAGAGTACATTTGTGTGGATCTTAAAATATATATGAGCTATAAGCTTGAGAAATGTATCACTAGATTCATGCTTGCTTGCACATATTTAACATTACGATGAATATAAAATTAGACAATGTAAAGTTGTCCATAGTGAGAGACTCCTGAGAATATATTTTCTTTTAAAGTGGACCTCCACATTACTCAAGAAACCATGTCATGCACTGTATATAACCTGCCACTGGAGCTTCACTGTGCAGTGAGGTAATCAATAATACCAGGGGTCTGATGGACAGGAACGTGAGCAATCTGCATGGAGAGGTGCTGCAAGTATAGATAACATTCCAAATTTCCATGACTTAGTCTTTAAAAAAGCAAACTATTTCATTATTTTCTGCAAATTCCATGTTGAAAGGATAACATCTCAGAAATATCGGGCAAATATATATTAGTAAGATTAATTTCACCATTTCTATTTACTTTTTAAATGTGGCTTCCAGATAAGAAATTCTCTAGTTCCCTGTGAGTAAGCATCCTCAGTTCTGACACAGACTGCCTGGAGTCAGTGACAATACCACAAGGACTGCCCCCACCCCCACTTCAGTCACCAGTAGCAAATTTCAGGTTGTCACCTGAGCTTCTGACCAACTAGCTAGAAATTGGGGGTTCCATGATCCCTCCTCAGGTTTAAAAATCTACTACAGTAGCTCTCACAGAACTCAGAAAAGCACTTTACTTACTATTACTGATTTACTAGAAGGGATGTCTTAAGGGAAACAAATAAACAGCCAGATGAAGAGACACCTAGGACAAGGTGTAGGGACAGGATAGGGATTCCACACCCAATCTGGGTGATCACCTTCCTGGTAATTCCCTATGTTTATCAACCCAGAAGCTCTCCAAACCCCATTAGTTACTGTTTTTATGGGGGCATCATTACCTAGGCAACAATGATTAAATCATTAACTATTAGTTATTAACTCAACCTCCAGACACCTCCCAACCCTGGAAGTCTGAAGTTGGAGATAATAGTTCTAACCCTCTGATAACATTGGCTGCTTCTCCTGGCAAAAACCTCCTATAGTTCCTCCTATATAGGAATTTTCCAAAGTCACTTCATTAACATAATCTCAGGTGTAGTAGAAAGGGGTTTGTCATGAATAACAAAAGGTGGCCATTTCACCTCTATTCCTCTGGAGCTGTTTCAGGAACTGGGGACAAAACCCAAATATTATAACAAAAGACAGTCCTATTGCTCTTAGGAAATTTTTAAAAAATTACAGTTAAGAATCACTTAGGGAATTGCAAGGGTTTTAGGAACTCTGGCCAGGAGCCTGGAGAAAGACCAAATTATATACAGGGTCCAGCACAAATAATGCCCATTTTTTATTACAAAATCTTTTATTACACAATCATAAGCATGTAATTCTCTAACAGAACAATATCACATTCAAGCATACCATATGACATTTTAGGTGAAATGTTCAAATTAAAACTATAGGGATGGGAGTAAAAGACAGAAAAATGTACTTGAACAATTAAAATAAAAAGAAAACCCCAAAACAAAAAAAATGATAAATTATCACACCCATGTTATTACCCTACCAACCACACTCAAGCAGGTGTTACTTCTGCCAGACCCTGTGTATTTCTTATTATATCATAGTATCACAGTAGAGTAAGTTCCAAGCCATTTGATATTGAGTTTTGAAGAAAGTTTGATGAATTAAAGAACTTACTTTTTTTCTAAAAGACTGAACACCACAAGAATATTTTATATCAATTCCTTAGGACAAGCCTTCTTAAAAAAAATAGTAAAAAAATAATAAGCAAAAAAAAATTTATCTTCTGAAATAAAGATAGTACTTGAGCCCTGGCTGGTGTGGCTCAGTGGATTCAGTGCTGGCCTGCCTGTTCAATTCCCCATCAGGGCACATGCCTGGGTTGCACCACCATAGGGGGTACGTGAGAGGCAACCACACATATACATTTCTTTCCCTCTCTTTCTCCCTCCTCTATCCTCTAAAAAAATAAAAGAAAATAAATAAAATCATTAAAAATATCTTAAAAACATAATACTTGAGTTAGTTTCTTATGTAGTATTCGCAATACCTATTATTTCATCAACATTCTAATTCACTTGTCACAAAGTTTGAGATTTATTATTCACACAAGATAAAACAAGGGCAGAAGTTTGATTTGAAGAGAATATTGAAAGCATCTCCACACAGCGATCTCTCTGGGTCAGTGCCCATGAAGAAGCTTCTGAGGGCTGCCTGCCCTACCAGCCTGCGGCTCAAAGTGTGAGAAGCAGGGAGGCCTCCCTCAGAGCAGGCTTGTTTCTCAGCCTTATAAAGATATTAACAAAGAGTAAAGGAAGCCAGTGACTAACTACTACTCTCTACTCCCTCTTCCAATTTATTCCTCACTTGTTCTTTCTTCTCCTTTACTTTTTGCTTCTTATTAATCACTCTTCACTCTGCTTTTTTCTTTCCTCTTATAACCTTTCCATCTTTCATTTTCTTCTCTTCCTCTGTCCTTTGTAATTCTCTCCTTTTTCTGTTTTTTCCCTTTTAGTTTCTTTGCTTTTTCCTACCCAAACTTCCTCCTTTTTTCCCATTTTTATTCATTAATCTTTTTCCTTTTTTCATTTCTTCATTTTCCATTCTAGGACAATGCTGGCCACCTCCCACATAGAAGTGTTCTGCTTTTTCAGCCTGCTGTGTTCCGGCAAATAATATGCCCCTTGCATATAGAGAGCTCTTTATTCACTTTTTTAAAAAACTGCATTATCAATATCAGCTGATTGGCTTGAAATCATAGTCTACTCTGAGATACTAGTTAGGAGGTAGAAAAACGACTAAACTGTTATGAGCTACTTTATGATTTATTACTGAGCCCAGCTTAAGAGAAATGTAATGTCAGTGTCAGCATGAAAACATTAATAGTAATATCTGCATTTTACTAAGAATTCAAGGACATTTGGGATTATAGTTCCTCTGCAGTGCTTATCTGTAACTCTAATATTAGTTTTACTTTGACATCTCAATTTCTGATAATAAGGTGCATACTTGAAACACATTCTTTTTGATTAATATTCTTTCCTATACTGTAACCTATGTTGCAGAATGGGTAACTACACATTTACTTAGTTTATTCAGAGTATGACCCATCAGAACAGAGCTATTATGATCATAGAAACATAAAACAACTTAAGATATACACTGATATGAAATAAAACATTCCTCAAAAATCTTGTGGAAAATTGCCCTGGCTGGTGTGGCTTAGTTTTTTTAGGGCATTGTCCTGTAACCGAAGGGTTGCAGGTTTGATTCCTGGTCAGGTTGTGTATGGTCCCTGGATGAAATAGGTTCAAGAGGCAACCAATTGATGTTCCTTTCTCACATTGATGGTTCTCTCCCCCTCTTCCTCTGTTTCTTAAAGCAGTGATAAAACAATGTCCTAAGGGGAGGATAAAAAAATTCTTGTGGAAAATTAAAAATTCAATTTTGCATTCTATTAGTAAAACCAAAAATCTTCCAATGTTTACTTGAGAAAAAGACCCCAAAAGGAATTTACGTAAAATAAATAAAATTTATTTTTACTCAATTTCAGGTTTTAAATTTGGGTAATATATTATTGGCATATGTTTTGTTGTATTCTTGTATGTTTGTTTAATTGTAGCTTTCAACTTCCTTATTTAAACTAATTGATATAGTACCACCAAACTTTCATTTTAAAAACAGAGCTTTGAAACAAGAACAAGGCAAAAAAGTAGTTGACAAAGTATTTTACTTATTTCAGGGTCATTTCAGTTCAAGCTTTGGGCAGAGATTCAGGCCAATTCTTATTTTATTCAAACCAGTGCATCCCTAATTGTGATGCTAGCAACCAGCTGTGTTGATTCACTTGCATCTAATACATGCTTTTATTGTGCTGTAGAATAAAAGAACTTCATCTTATTTTGTGCTCAGACAAGGGTGTTTTCCACTAAAAACAACACAATGTGATTTTTGCCACGTTCCAATGATATTTGTGAATGATTGCACAAACATGAAAAAATCCATCTTTTAAGTTAATCTATGACTAATTTAAAATAAACATTTTACCTTTTTTGAATATGAAAATTGAATTATTCAATTTAAGATTTATTATATAATAATTTATAAATAGAGTCAACAAGCCTCTGTATTGTCATTAGTTAATGAAATATACTGAAAATGCCCCAAAGCATATTTGATGCTGATATGAAGTTGTCTGTCCTGTTGTTTTTGTTCATGTCCATTCAAGAAAAGTTAATGTGAATCTGGGTATTGACAAAGCCCCTACATGTCATATTTAGTCACATTTGTGAATACTCACAAAATTTAGCACAAGTTCAGTGTCGGTCAATTTGTTTCTATATTATCATGAATGGAAGTCACTTTCAAATTCACTTCAGAAATAAATACAGCTGATTTTGAATCCTTTAAAAATAAGACATAGAATGAGTCTAAAAACTGACAATACCCAAAGTATTTTTAGTCAGTATGTTATTTTAAGTTAACAATTTTGAAAATATACTTATCCATGGATATATTACCTGCTCAATAACATGCTCCATATAAATATCACATGCAATCCTAACCAAATTCTAATTAAATATAATAAAATTATATTGTATTCTTCAGGTATTTCAAGATTGAAAATAAGGTAAAATATTTCTAAAAATAAATGTAAATATCTTTATATATAGAGGATTTCCATGTTCTGATCTATATGATCTGTAAAACTTACTAAGTTAGAATGAATGATTTGTAGTAACTCAAATTCTTTTACATTGTATTTGTAACAAAAATTATTTTAATTATTTCAATATGTAGGACTGCATTGAACAAAATACTTCAGTATTCCTCTAAAATTATTTTGTTTGAATACATTTAAGAAACATAAGAGAGCTTACATTTAATTTCCATTTTATTTTTATAATGAATGCATGTCTGATTGCTAAGTAAATGATACATATTGCAATGATACATAGTACAGCATTTTGGCATCAAAATAACATTGTTTTTACATGATGTGATTAGAACTTGAAGGGGAGATAACATTAAAATAATAGTAAAACAATGAATCATGTTACTGAACAGTCCCAACTCATGCTCCAATAAAATGATTAATTTCAAATTATAAACTTATTAAATAAATCATTACTAGAAAAGTAGTTTTATCAGTGCATATACATAATTCCAATTCTCTTTCTCTCCTTCTTTTTGTTTAAGTGTGTGTCCTAGAATTTGTGGTCAGTAAAGGGCAATTCCAGTAGGTGGAGTAATAGTAAAGCAAATACTCTATGTGATTCTATAACTTTGTGCTTCTATTGTCATATTGGCAGAAAGTGGTGTAGATCAGATAAGGTTAATATAGGATAGAAGTAAAGAGCATAAGCATAGATAAATGCATTGCTTTACAGAGTAAATGTATTGCTATAGAACAAAAGCATACTCCCTTTAGTCTTTAATTTTCTCTGTATTTTTCCTTTTCACTTCCAATAGTTTCCTAAGAACTTGCATTCCATATAAAAGTCTAAGAGCCTAGTATATTATCAGCAGCACCAAACTGACAGAGCACCCCTGAGTAATGTGGTGGCAGAAATCAGGAGGACAGACAGGAAAATTCAATGTTGGTATGCAGGTCTTCTGAGAGTTCAGACAGAGGATTTTCTAAAAAGGTCATGGCCTAGCCACCCTACTTTTATTTAGCCTGGTCAGACATAACCTCCACTGTCCTGAGCAGAAGTATGACAGATAAATCTTTGCCAAGAGGGATGGTGGGGGACAGAGAGAAGAGGAGAGGAGCTAGTGATGGATACTCATGTTCTCCAAGCATCTAATGCTATTTTTCCTGAGAATCATATTGAACTCTCATCAGCAAAAGTTTAGCTACCAAGTATATATGTGTATATATCAAATGTGTTTATGTAAACTGGAAGATAAATGACATAAATTTATTCTATTAATATTCATATTCAGTAGTCCCTGGTATCTGGGGGATTTTTTCCCCAAAACCCTCTGTGGATGCCTGAACTGCAAATAGTACCTTTATATCTGGTTTTTTCCCTATACATACATACATACTTACGAAAAAATTAATTTACAAATTATTCACAGTAAGAGAGTAACAACAACTAATGACACAATAGAACAATTACAACAATACCATAATAAAAGTCAGGTGATAAGCTTTGGGGCCATGACCTAGTAAATGCAGGGTTACTAGAACACAAGCACTGCAGTACCAGGGCAGCCAAGCTGGTATGCCTGAGGGCGAACAAGTGACTAATGGGTGGGGAGTGTGTACAGTTTGGACACTGCATGGAGGGATGATTTGCATCCCCAATGGGACAGAGTACGATGGTGTGATATTTCATCACTTTACTCAGAATGGCATACAGCTGAAAACTTTAAATTTATGAAATGTTTATTTCTGTGATATTTTTGTGCAGCTGTTGGTCACAAATAATTAAACTTGTAGAAAGTGAAAGTATGAATAAGGGAGGACAATGGACTCTGTCTTCTAGCAACATACCTCTATATTTTTCTTTAATTTATACACAAAATTTGTAAGCTAAAAAATGAATGTTGATACTGTATTACCATCTTTTATGATTCAGAAGAGAAGTCTCCCTTATCCTCAAACTCTGATCAAAAAGCCTTATGAGGAGCTCCTCTTGAACGAGTAAGAATGTGCCCAGTGTTCAAAGGAAGGCGCTGGGATCGCTCTGGGAATGAACAGTGAATCATAAATGTTCCTTCTCTACATTTTCTACATCTTGGGATTAACTTAGATTGCTTCAGGATTCAAGGATATTATAGTTTAGAATCATGGTGACGTAAGGCTGGCTAGTCCACCCCCCTCCCCGTTTGGTTTGTCATATAACTGATGCCTTGAACTCCAGACAACATGGACCTCTGCAGCATACACAGAAGCATATATTTCCTTTCATCTGTTTCTTAGTTCAAAGCACTACTTATAACCAATTAAAAGACTTGAAATAACATACATTTCCTTGGTCTAAAACTTGTCTCTTTGTGTCATATCTCGACTTTTCTGTCAGTAGGATAAATATAGACACATTTTTATCAAATACACATGAATGAGAAATATTAATGTAAACCATGAATTCCATATTCTACTACATAATTAATGCCTATCAATTATTCCCTTTAAGATAGTTTAACATCATAATTATATATCATAAAAATTTTAAAAATGACTACTGAAGTTAGTCAGAATAAAACATAAATTTTAAAATTTATCTTCTTATTTTCTTTTTGTATCTATGTATTTAGCCTCACTAATTTAGGAAAATAAATATAGAATGTGGTTTGAAAACTTTCATATTCTATCTGAATTTACTTCAATGAAAATCATTAGGTAATTGAGCATAAAATTCCCAAAACCCAAAAGTATACTTCATAATGGCAATTTTTAAAAATATTCTATTTATTGGTTTTTAGAGAGAGAGGTGCAGGGAGAGAAAGACACACAGAGAGAACGGCAGAGGGAGAGAAACTTCTATTTCTTTTCCACTTATTTATGCATTCATTAGTTGCATTTTGTACGTTCCCTAACCAGTGATTAAAACCTGCAACCTTGGCATATTGGTCTGGTTCTCTAACCACCCCAGCCAAGCCATATTGGCACTTTTCATTAGCATAGTTGAAGAACACAAATGTCAATAATAAAAAATATTTTAAAATCTAAACAAAGGCAAATCATTAATCAAGACTAATCTTGATTCTTTTTATAAATGTTAAAAAGAGAGAAAAATGAGTGCTTTACTGTAAATATTTTCTACCTCATAATCAACTTGTATTTTCATAATTTCTCTTGCCCATATAATTCCATGTTCCTCCCAAGCAGATTACCAACAGCAGAACTACAGAATCCCTGAGGACACGTTGACATTTTCCCCTCATTTTGGAGGGATAGAAAACTGAGTCACTACCAGAAGGATTCAAATATTTAATCAGGGAAGAAACTATCAAGTAAAATACATTTTATGAGAAAATATTATGTTGGTGAGAACAGTTCCTTTCTTTGACATCACAATTCAAATGGAGATATACTTGTGTTAGACTACCCCTCCTTGCTACATTCGTTATCTTTTATTTCTCTCTTGCTGGTGGGTAAGAAGAAACTGTCATTCACTGTCTAGTTTATTTTCTTGACCATAGAATTAAAGCCTTGAAAAGTTTAATTTCTGGTTATTTTCTCTATATTTACCCCCATCAATGCCAAAAAGTCAATAGTAGTCTTGAAAAGTCAAGTTACTTTGTCTTTTCCCTGGAGGGAGAGGTTCTGAGGAATTTACAAGTATGGGAGAAGGAGGTAATGTGGAACAAAGAAAGAATAGTAGATCCCTTTTAGACACAAATCTAAAGAGAGTTTCTATATGTTTTTTTTTAATTTTATTTATTTACTTTTAGAGAAAGGGGAAGGAAAGACAAAAAAGGGGAGAAAAACATCAATGTGTGGTTGCCTCTTGTGTGTCCCCTACTGAGGACCTGGCCTGCAACCCAGGCATGTGCCCTGGCTGGAAATTGAACTGGTGACCCTTTGCTTTGCAGTCTGGTGCTCAATCCACTAAGCCACACCAGGCAGGGCTCTATATGTTATTAATAACAATTTTCCTATCTACCTGGCTGTCTCTTGCACCCTATTTTTTCAAATTGTTTCTAAATAAACAGGGAGCGAAAGAGGTATTATATATTGACACCCTTAATCCTCAAGTTATGTCTAAGACATGCTGAGAATCTCTCTGTTGAATGTAATTATGCTAAATATGGTATCAACTTTGAAATACCTTACAACTTACCTAAAAAGGTATCATATCAGAACAACTTTACATATTATCATAGTATTTTATATAATTAATACTGTCTTCTAACATTATATATACATAGGAGATAGTTGTAAAATAACAATAAAATCTGCTGAAGAGCCGTGGCTAGTGTGGCTGGCTCAGTTGGGCATTGTTCTGCAAACCCAAGGGTCACTGGTTCAGTTCCTGGTCAGGGCACATGCCTGGGTTGTGGGTTTGTTCCCTTGTTGGGACCCATACAAGAGGCAACTGGCAGGTGCTTCTCTCTCATGTTGATGTCTCTCCCTCTCTTTATCCCTCCCTTCCCCTCTGTCTAGAATCAATAAAAGAAAAAAACTAAAAATCTGCTGAGGATATGATAACTTATTCTTTGATAAAGAGTTCTGGTCAGTGTGGCTCAGTTGGTTGGGCATCACAGCACAGTGCAAAAGGTTGCAGTTTCAATTCTCAGTCAGAGCACATGCCTGGGTTACAGGTTCGGTCTCTGGTCAGGCACATTCATAACCAATCCATGTTTCTCTCCCTCTCTATCTCCCTTTCTTCCCATGTCTCTAAAATTAAATAAATAAAATCTTTAAAAATATTTATATATAAAAGGTAGGACCTTCATATTAAGCCATTGTAGCATTAACATAACATGTTGGATCTTTCTTAAGAAATTTTACTTACTAGATTATAAAATAAATCTTATTGATATATATCTAAGTAGAGGATATATAATAGAAAAGTTCATTTTACCAATATGTACTATCGAAGCTTCTTATCCATGAAGCTTCAGTTTGCTAAAATGTCTCAATGAAAGTATAAATAATATAATATTATATAAAATTATATCAACTGGTGATAAGTTGAGGTAATAAATTGTGATGACTACTTCAATTCAAAGTACCTTTTTATATCCAGTTCAAACTTCTGTAAAGTTTTTCACTTCAAGCTGACATGACATACAGATTTTGTATACCCTTGTTTAGAGAAATAGATGCAGTTTCCATTCATTTTATAATCTCCATTTAAAGACAAAGTCAATAGTCTTGAATTTGAGGTAAAAATTAAAACAAGAAAAATAATTTGGTCATATGATCCTAATCATATATGAAGTCACAGAACCCAAGAGAATCAGTTCAACAATAAGGCAAAAGAAAGAAAAAAAACTCTAAGTCTATATGTAAGTTTTTGTTCAAGGACAGATTTTTTTTCATAAAAATGTAAAAGAGTAATGGATTTGTGGATAGGAATGAATTTTTAGACACTCACCTCCTAATCTCTCTGACATACAGATACATGCTTGTGTAACTTCCAAGGCATAACATAATTTATAGTAGAATGCTATATATGGCACGCTGTGACTTGAAAATAATGTTTCCAGTATGAATGTAGAAAGTACACTCCAGAGAAGGAAAAAATCATTATGCCATAAGTTCCATCTTATCTAGATGGCAAAAGAGGTCACGTCAGTCATGAAGGACAATTCCAAACTATAGCAGCTGAGCAAGATTCATTATAAATCATCTCAATATAACATCTCAATATACATAGATTCAATTTTACAGAGTCATCGAATCATGACCTCATTTTGATAGTGATATATAACGTAAGAGTCCATCTGGTTTTACTCCTAACTAGCTGTGCAATCTTGGATCGACACTTCCCCTTTCTGAGTATTATTCTCTCCATATATAAACTATGAGGATTAGAATAGATGATCTCTAAAGTTTCCTGCAGAGTAAACATTCTGTGTGTTTGTTTCTCTAAATACACAAGGAGAATGTAACAAGTATGCTATTCTTGCTTCTCGGCGTCACTACTCTTCAATGAGATTATGTTGCATTTTAAATGATTAATAAAAAATGTTGGATAAGCTAGATACATCAATTCTCTAGAAGTGTGAGTGAATTGCTCAACTGCTCAGGGAAGATAAAAGTCACTCATCATTGATTTACTTACAAAGGCAATGCTTTTGGATGTTTGGGTGCCTTCAAATTCAGCTCTTTATGAATAACTAGTTCTCACAAAACCTACTAACATACGAAAATATAGGTTAATAATGAGTTTTTGATATTACAGGTATACCCTGGATATCAATTCAGCAATTGATAGTCTCAAATCATTACATCATTAAATGATTTAAGTTATAAAATTAAGTTGCGTATTCACGAAATAGTCTTATTGCAGGGTTTCCCAACCATAGCACTACAAACATCATGGGCTCATCAATTCTTTGGTGCTGGAGCTATTCTGTGCATTGTAGCATGTTTAGAAACACCCTTGACTTCTAGATGTCAGTATAAACCTCTGCCAAGAAGTTGAAACAACCGAAAGTGTCTCCTGAGCGGCGAATGTCTTCTAGGGGGCAAAATGGCCCCTGATTGAGAATCAGGTTCATTTCAATGTGATCTGTGTATGCATGCTATCAGGAAAGGTCTAACAGTTTTAATTTTAAACATTTGTTATCACATTTAGTGTGGACTACTGGAAGTGTATATACAAAAGAACTATCTTACCCTAGTTTTTCTTCTAAACCTTAAGATAAAATTGTAGTGAAGCTACATAAAAACATAAATAAGGTTCACAACTGCCAAAGTATGAAAACAATCTAAATTTCCTTTAACACATGAATGAATAGAGAAAATTGGCATAAACTTATAATGGAATATTACTCAGCCATAAAAAGAAGGAAATATTGCCATTTTGACAACATGGATGAAACTGGAGGGTATTATGCTATAGGAAATTAGCCAGAGAGAGAAAAACAATATGGTATCCAGTATGGTATCACTTATATGTGTATCTAAAAAAAAATCCAAACAAATAATGGTTGCCAGGGAATGGGGGTGGGGTGGGCAGGTATACATGAAAGGATACAATCTTTGAGTTATAGAAAGAGTAAGTTCTGTGGATCTAATACACAGCATGGTGACTATAGTTAATAATATAGAATTGTACACTTCAAAGTTGCTGAGAGTAGATCTTAAGCATTCTTACCACACACACAAAAGGGTTAACAATGGAAATAGTAATTATCTTGATCTTGGTAATCATTCCACAATGTATGTGTATGTGTGTGTCTGTGTGTGTGTATATATAAAATCATCACAGTGTACACATAAAATATATACAATTATATTTCTTAATTATTCCTCAGAAAAGTTGGAGGTAAAGACACACATAAGGATTCTGCTTGGAAAACTGAATTTTACAAATGTGCTTCCTTTAGCATAGAATCTCCTCATTTTCAGACCTCTGCCTTTAAGTTCCTGTTCGCTATATGTCTGAGGAGCAGCAGATGAATTCTGTGTACTTTTCTATAACCCCTGTGCTCTAAGCATTTTATTATGCTAGCGAAAAGAAAATTACTCTATACCTGTTTTTGAGCCCACACATTTGTTGGTTCCTAATGAAAATGCTTGATCTACTAAAAGTTTTGTTTTGGTTTTCCTTCCTTGTGTGTATGTGTGTGGATCTGCAGCACCCCATTATTATTTATTTACATATACTGAGGATTATTTCATACACTTACTATTTTAGAAGTAAGTGTAATAAAAGATACCATGTATCTATGCTCTGGGACATCCTTTTGAGGCAGAATTATAACTGGCATTAAACCTAAAGAGCATTATTCACGTCCATTGAGAGAATGTTACTCACTCAGAGCATGGCGACACAGAGACTTCAATCAGATTTATTTTTCAAGTGCTAAGTGAAATGAGTGACTCTAAGGGTTTAGACCCTCGCCAAAAGTAAAGTAACACAGTTTTTATTTTAGGCCCAAGTTCTATAGTTAAAATGGGAGAATCTTTAACATGAAGCAACTAAGTCTATTTTTTTAATTAGGAAAATTAGGTTGCAATTTATTTACATGCTAATTATTGAAACATGATTTAAATCAGAAAAAAAGGTCATGGACTTTTTCTAAACATAAAAATAAAAAAACAGTGTTATTCACACTGCAGTCAGTTACAGTAGTGTAAAAGAGGAGATTCAATCAAATAGCTCATTTCTTTTAACAGTGATGGTGCCTTTTCCATCATTATTTGCTTACAATTAATCTACAAGAAAGTCTTTCAAATAATACATTTTTCAATAAAAGGCATAAAAATCCTACAGCAAAACTTAATTTCCATATTCACTCTTATAAATCATACAAATATAAAAAATTACACTATGTGAAATAAGCCAGGCGGTGAAAGACAAATACCATATGATCTCATCTTTAAGTGGAACCTAATCAACAAAACAAGCAAGCAAAATATAACCAGAGACATTGAAATTAAGAACAATCTGACAGTAAGCAGAGTGGAGGGGTGGGGGCAGTGGATAATGGGGGGAAGGGATTTTAGGAACAACTATAAAGGACACATGGTCAAAAACAAGAGGGGGTGGAAGCAAGGGAGGGAGGTGGGGATGGCTGGTGTGGGGGAGAAGTGGTGGGGAGTAAATGCAGACAACTGTAATTGAACAATAAAATAATTTAAAAAATATTAAAGAATATGATTATCATAACCTAAATTAGGCTTATAAAAAGTGAACTGAAATGATACTCTACAGACTTAACTTGAATTCTTTTCACTGTTCATTCATATAATCAGTTGAAATCAGAATTGATAATCTGAGGTACCACTAATATTAAAATTATAAATGTATTTTACAACATATTTTTAATTTGCCATTCAGATGTACATTTTTAGTTATCCTAAAAATGAACCCAAATAAATTGTTTTTTAATTTTTTTTATTTTAACCAGGAAAAAAATTATTTTGAAGTTTACTTCTCTATCCATACAATTTAAGGTATACAAAACACAGGCTTAATCACATATAGGTAATGTAATTAGGTAATATAGGTGAATAATATAGTGAATGCATTTTTAAATGCTGAAGCCATCAAATATATGAAGAATATTTCACTTTTTCTCTATCAATATTTTTAAAGGGTAATAGTATTACAGCAACAATGGCTCTAAAGTTGAAAGACCATGTTTATCTTCTCTTTTCTACTTCCTAGCCCTTGATAATTGACAGTTTATTAATATTCTCTAGGCCCCAGGGTTCCTGATTTTCTCTGTCTTTACCTCTACCTGTAGAATGAATTTTGTGCCATTTGCAATAAACTAGGCAGTGCACATACAATATTTTGATAGGCATAGTAAAGTTTCAGTAAGCATTAGCCTTCATTACTATGTAGTTCCCACTTGATGCCACTTATACAATTATTAATTCATCTTCATATATGGATAATAAAATAATGAAATATTTCATATAAGGAAGGATCATTCACTCTTGTGAATTTTATTCCAAACATATATTTCTTTGTGTATTTCAACACAACTCATTAACATTTCCTTTTACAAAGAGTAAAATATTATTTTTTAAGATGTTATTTGTTTATTTTTAGAGAAAGGAGAAAGGGAGGGAGAGAAACATTGATATGCAAGAGAAACATCAATTAGTTGCCTCTCACGTACCTCCAGCCGGGAACCTGGTCCACAACCCAGGCACGGGCCCTGACTGGGAATTGAAATGGTGACCTTTCAGTTTGTGGTACAAACCACAACACACTCAGCCACATCAACAAGGGCAAAAGCAAAATATTCTAAAAATAAAAATCAATAATTCTAATCTTTAAATTTTTTTAGTTCTTTATCAATGTGAAAATAAATATTTTCAAACTACTTCTATGTAGAGGTATGACCCCTCCACCCTCTTCTAACTAATATACACAAAAAATTATTGGAATCTCTTGGATTGCTTTTGATTTCCTGGCATGCATATGTATTTTTTTTAAATGTAAGCCTCATAATGACCTTGTGTTTTAGGTATTACTAATATAACTTATCATATGAAACAATGGAATCCATAGGCTCCAGGAGATCTGTGATTCGAAATCAATTCCATGTGACTCCTAACATATTATTGCCTGAGTTAAATCATAGCCCTGAGCTTCTAGGGATCTTCTCATTTGACTGTAGGTATTTGTCTGAAGACTTGATTTTTGGAAAGAAGCAAGAGTAAGATAAATCCTACTTAAACATATATAATTATCCAAATTTCTTTTGCCACATACGGGGGGGGATCTAAAACACCCTAACATTATCTTCTGGAGGGTGGGCCCCTAGCAGTACAGGCTTCCCCCACTAGGTGAGTGTTCTAGCAACCCATCTATAACAGTGTGTCAGCTGGTATTGTTGTGAGAGGCTGCATTTGGCTTCAGTGAATTTGTCTGAAGAATCTTTCAACACATTTTCCATTTCATGGTGGGCTATTTAATGAGTGCACCTGCCCACACTGTGCTGAGAGTTCAGCAGTTTTCAACCAAATGACATAATTCCCATGCACCGCACTCCCCATTCACCAGATCTCATGCCTCAAGCAACTTTTTTAAAAATTTTGATAATAAACTTCAATTTTTAGAATTGTTTTACAGTTTCCCTGGATGAATAAATTCCTCAGAGGGAAACATTTTGCTGATATGGAAGAAAAAGTTGCAGAAGCATTAAAGGCATCAAAATTGACAAGCTCAGAAACTATTCTGAGCAGTGGAAAAACCATCTTGATAGGTGTATTGTATCAATTGGAGAGTATTTTGAAGGTGACTGAAGTTTAAAAATATAAGAATAAATGCACAACTTTTTATAAATAAGTTCTGTTTTGGGGGAGTCTAGAGGAAAAGTGAAATTATCCTAGGGTGACTGACTGATTTTTCACCTATTTTTAGCTCACTACTCTGATTTCTCAATATTCCTGTCTCAAATGAAGATACAAGAGGAATGAACTTTTTGGAAGTAGCTGAGACATGTGCCAGAAGCTGTGTGTTAGGGATAATATCATAATCACATTTTGCAAACAGAAAACCTGGGAACAGGGCAAAAGGTGGGAGGAAGTAGAAATTTTAAAAAATAAGGAAAGTTGCCCAAAGTTATTTTAAGTTGAGTTGTTATTTGAATCTCATTTGTACTCTAAAACCTATACTACTTGGAAGTGAGAATTTGTTCTTTTCATTAAATTAATTTGAGGGCTTTTTTAACCATTGAATACTTTTTGCCTAATTCAAATTTGTTTAACTTAATTTTATGTATCTTATATGGTAAACTTCAAGAGGGCATAAAATTTTTAAGTATTGTATTTTTTGACCATAAAACACACCTAGGTTTTAGAGGAGGAAAATAGGAAAAAGAAATTTGAAGCAAAAAATGTGGTAAAATATTTAATAACATAAATAACATAATATTTCACCAATGTAAATATAAACAGAACTCAACAGCAGCATTAAAAACCATTATTCCTCCCAAATTTCAGGGGAAAATGTATGTCTTATAGTCCAAAAAATATGGGTAACTTAATTTCCTTTCCCTGTTGATACAGAGTTTTATTTGAAGTTTTATTACAAATTTCCAATAAAAATAATTATAATTATTTTCTATAGTTCACAGGCACAACCCCATATTAAACATTAGTGGGATAGACACATTAATTCCTGAGTGAGACTGATATCCTGAATGAAAGCTAAAATATATTAAACACTTTCTACACTATCTGCCTACTCAGTGTTATGAAATTTAACTTCAAAATATTAATTCATAGGAGTATTAAATATCTTTGACCTTGATAGTTTATTAATTTCTTTTCTTTTTTGTTGTTGTTCAATTACAGTTATCCCCATTTTCCCCTCTTTACTCTCCTCCTGCCCTCCCCACCCTCACCTCCCACATTCAATCTTCCTGCCCAACCCTTTGTCTTTGTCCATGGGTCCTTTATATATGTTCCTTGGTGATTTTTAATAAAAAAGTAGATTATGAATCATTGCTTTGGTACAATATTTCAAAAATATCAAATATATCTGAAAAGATGAAATAAGCATTACTGTTAAAGAAGATAAGCTAGAATATTATCAGTGAAACAAAATATTTGTAAGAACAGTTTAGAGTGGGAGCTGGGAGATTAAAATCATCTCATTATTAAAGATTTGGAGTAAGTACTTGTGTTATTTCTAAAATCAGTACAACAGAGCTGCCACAAGACATGAACCATAAGAATAGCCAAAATGACTGTGGATAAGGGTTAACTTTACAGTAACTTACTATTACAAATTTAATATTTCAAGAACAGTATTGAATTCTATTTAATCTACTCCTGATTTCTAAAAGAGATCTAAATACATGAGCTAAAAATATAGGAGGCTATTATATGATTTTACAACTATTTCCCCCATTGTACTTTTTAAAAACAATAATTACTTTGTACTATAGCCATATAATAATGCTATCATCCCCTTTTCTCTTTCTTATTTTAGGTGATTCTCCATTACACTAATGACTCATCTCTTTGGCAGATGTCAAGAAAAATCAAGAAAAGAGTCATAAATATATAATCCACATTATTAGTTTTATATATATTTCCAAAATAAATGAGCAAACAAATTGGTCTCAAAACTCTTTTTTTAAATTTGATTTAGTCTTTATTGTATTTGTTTCTATTACCCATTAGTTCCCTTATACCTCCATCCCCCCAGCAATCATCACATGGAACTATCTAAGACAATTATTTTAGATGTAGGTATTATTATTTTCAAGGGGAAATTTAAACTACAAGTTTTCAAATAATTTAATTTTATTAGTTAAAATACTTATTTCTATGTCAACAATATTACATGCTTCTCCATAAGGTTTTTCTTTTGAAAAGAATGACATTGAAGAAGTCAGAAAAAATGTAGTGCCCCACACATGTTCACGAGAAGCTATCTTCTCTTTTTATTTTGTGACATTTTTCCCCTCTACCTTGCCACTTAAGTAAGATGGCTTGTCACCTAAATAAATCTGAAAGAGAGTTCAGAACATTTTAGTTTAAGGAAAATAAAAGGGAGAGAAATATTCTTATGCAAAACCATCTTTGTTCCCCCCAAACAAATAAAATAAATGATTTATTTATTATTTTTTATTATTGTTCAAGTACAGTTGTCTCTATTTTCCCTCCACCACTCCCCCCACACCACACATCCCCACCACCCACCCTTGATCCTACCCTGCTTTTGGCTTTGTCCATGGATCATTTCATTTATGCATGTTCCTTGATGACTCTTTCCCCATTATCTCCCTCCCTCCTCCCCTCTGGTTACTGTCAGTTTTGTTCTTTATTTCAATGTTTCTAGTTATATTTTGCTTGCTTGTTTGTTTTGCTCATTAGGTTCTACTCATAGGTGAGACCATATGGTATTTGTCTTTCACCACCTGGCTTATTTCACTTAGCAAAATGCTTTCCAGATCCTTCCATGCTGTTGCAAAGGGTAGGAGCTCCTTCTTTCTTTCTGCTGTGTAGTATTCCATTGTACAAATGTACCAACCTAAGTCCCCTAAGTGATTTTTATTATTTTCTATAGATAATTTTTTTTGCTTTGCTATTAGAGAGAGAGGAGAGAGAAGGAAACATAGATGTGAAAGAGAGAGACATTGATTAGTTGCCTTCTCATACACAACCTGACCAGGGATCAAACCATCAACTTGGGTATGTGCTCTGACCAGGAATCAAACCTGTGACCTTTTAGTCTATGGAACAATGCTCCAACCAACATAGACACATAGGCCAGGGCTACATAAATAAATGTTTAATGGCCACAGAAACTTCTTTTATCAACAATCATATTTCGTAAGGAGACACACTCTCTATTCAGAAAATTTGTGGTAATATTGAGATTTGCATAATACTATACAAATACAAATTTACTGCTTTTAAAAATCCTTTAAATAAATTCCCAGATCTGATTAGAGATAAACTTATAGATATAAGGTCTACAAATTGTTTGAAATGATATAAATAAATTATAACAATATTGCAAGAGGCCATTGATAACAAGAACAAAATAAAGAGCATAAAAGCAGCAGTAACAATGATATAATCTAATAGATGCATAGCACACTTCTAAACAACAATGAAAGTAAGAAGACTGTGGGGTAAACTTCTGAATTACAGACAAAATGCACATCAAACTAAATTTGCTTGCACAACAAAACCATGTATTAATAATGAGGGTAAAATAAAGATATTTTCTAGTGGATCTCAGTTAATTTTACTACAAATAATTCTTTCCCAGAGAAACTTCTAAAGGATATATTTCAGGAGGAAAAAAATCCCAGAAGGATGGTCTAAGATGCAAGAAAGAACAGAAGAGAATCATATGGGGAAGATGACATGAAATACAGGAAGAACACTAGGTGGACAAAGGGCATCATTTATAAGCTGACTGGAGAGTCCTAGAACAGATCCATAGAAGGCCCTCACCAGGAGCAAACCCAAGGGACACCTTGATTTCAGATTCTAGCCTCCAAACCTGTGAGACACATTTTTGTTGTATGTCACAAAAAAGCTATAAATATATTAAAACTTAAATAAAAGTCACCTGTATATAATGACAACAATGATATCAAATGTGTTTGACTACAAAAAGAAGGAAGTGAAATCACAACCAGAATGCTCTGTGAAACACACTGGAGTTGACAACGTGAAAGAGTCCTGAGGTGTTTGAAATCGTTCAGGGGATAAGGGTCCATAGTGAAGGGTGTGTGAAACATGACCACCAAAACTCAGAACTCCGTGGTTCATGAGATAAAAATCAATGGAAAACAGGAAGAAACAAACATTTCAAATGACATAAAATAAAGGGAAAAATAATGAAAATGTGGGATAAGTGTAAAACACTAAGATGAACAATTAAATCAAAATCTACAAACATCAACAGGACTCAATTTGTCAACTAAACAAAGCCTAGAAAATGTAATGGGAAAACCAAATAACATTCACACAAAACATATACACCCCAAAAGATTCAAAAATAAAAGCTAGAACCAAAAACTGGAGGGATGTATTAATATCAGAAAAATAGAGTTTAAGGCAAAATATATGTATTAGGGAAGTTGGGGGTCACTAAAGAATGATAAAAGCTCAATTAACCAAAGAGATATAACAATTGTACATTTGTTTACACCTAATAAACTATAGTTTTAGAATTAAATAGAGCTGCATGTGTTCCAAAATTTAAAACAGCAACAGCTGAAACAAGTTATTTTCCTCTCTTATATTTTAAGGTCAGTAGCAACTATTCAGTGATGGTATGATAATTTTTCACTTAAAAGTCTTTAAGGACCGGGCTTCTTCTGCCTCATCTCTCAATCAAAATTAGATACAAGTTTCATCCTTTCAGTCCAAGAAACTGATATTTTTAAACCATGCTGTAGGCTAGACAAGGAACAAACAAGAGGGCCAAAGGTCTCTGCCAGTTTCCATTTAAAGACATAAAAATGCTGCATCACACTGCTTATTTCCCATTAGCCGTGATTCATATCTACTGACAACATCATGAGTAAATGCAAAGGAGGCTAGCAAAGGTAATCTGTCCAACTGCTATTACTACTTGAAGAAGTAGAGAAGAGATTGTGGAGGAGAACCAGCAGCCTCTACTTTAACACTGCCAAAATACAGAAAGCAAAACATGATAGAACTCCAGGGAAAAACTGACAACCACTATTACATACACTTTTCTATATCAAATAATACATGCTATTTCTAGGAATTGCAAAAGCAAAAAATAAACTGAGTTGCAGCTGGTTTATTTTTTCTGTAAAAATTACAGAGCACTATTTCTGAGGTACACTATGAAGCATTATGAAAATAATATGGTGTACCATCAATAATACATGACAGTTCATTTATTTTATATGAATTAAAATAACATTTTAAATTAAAAATTAGAAGGGAAGGGGGACTTGGGGGCTGGATGGAAAAAGTGAAGGAATTAAGCAAAAACAGACAAATGAACAAACAAAACCCCTCATAGACACAGAGAGCAGTGTGGTGATTACCAGAGGGGAAGGATGAGGGCAATTAGAAGAGGGTATAGAGGATCTAAATGCTGATGGAATGAGACTTGACCTTGACTTGGGATGGAGAACACACAATAGAATATTCAGGTGATATATTATAGAATTGTACACCAGAAACCTATATAATTTTAAAGAAAAAAAACCATAAAATTAAATTAAAAATAAAATTAATCAAATGAATATATATGGAGAGAAAGTAAAAATGAGAGACTGAGAGTACTTTGCAATAATTTCAGCTTCAAAGTGTACTTCCTAAACTAATATTTTGTACCACTTGGTCAAAGTCTCTGGTTATGGCTATTAAGGTTGAAGCATGAAGAATGCTCTTTACCAAACAAAAATTTCCCAAGTGTCAGCAAAATGTCCAAATCATCTATTTCATACTGATGTGCCTTTTCAAAACTTTCCTTTTCAAATTAAGGGCACTTTTTGTTCCAGATTTAAGGAGCAGATGACATATATTCTAATAGATTCATATCATACATCTCTAGTGCCTTAGTAGACCTGAAGAAGCATCTATCTATTGTGATCAGTATCTCCAGCACGTAAATTCCCATGAAAAAATTGTCATCTGTGTAGAGCCCATATCAATCTCTAACTTGTCAGTTTAGAACATTAGAATAGCTCTTTAGTTTTGCTCACTAAGATGTATATTTTTTATGCATTGTGATAAGCATTAATATTAAAAGTGCAGGGAAATACCACAAGGCAAGTACTTAAATTAGAGAATGCTGCTTTGCCAAACACTTGGATTTTCCCAATATCTACTGGACCCTATTTCCATATGGCAACCGACAATTATATCGCAACACAAGTGCCATGCTGAGACTCAGGTAAGTAGTGTCAATCTAACTGCTAGTCGCAGATGACTTTATAGTCCTAGAGGATTTCAAGATGTGGATGATTGCTCCTTAGAGGAATAACTGTTGACAGGGCTGGTGATACTACTCATAAATGATGAACTGAGAAAGCATCCAGCAGTTCATGCAGACCTGTAAATATGCCACCACAACCTTAGGAAAGATTATAGCAATTTCCTTATGTCCTATTATTTGTCTCTGACCAGGAATGACGGAGATGTACAGTATCACTAGGTATAGTCTGGATGTACATTTCATATGACCTGATCCTTTAACTTCATTGAGTTAAGACATATGATCATACAGAGTTATCAAAATCTGGAGGCTCTCTATTACATCATGAACATATACCAATTTTGTTGTGAAATTCATAACTAAAACCAACTCTAGTAATATTTAAAATGAAGGAAGAATTTATTGAGTTCAATGTTGTACTTCTGTTTAGCCTTCTATTTCCCAAGGTTCATAGCATGTACAATGACTTTGACTGACTCACAACATATAATACTTTTTTTAAAAAAAATCAATCTGAACCTCTACATAAATTTGTACAAAAATAATCATGATCTGAGTAACTTTTATTGTGGAAAAACATTTACATAACAATCTAAAATGTAAAGAACAATCATAATTTATTTCTCTGCTGATAATTCTCTCTGGTAACAATAGCTATAGCATTCACAAAAGGGAAACTATTATGCAATTGAGAAAGAGGATTAATACACTTATTTTTCACTTGCTGGTGGTCTCATTGTTAGCAATTAATGAGCTACTTGATTCATTTACCTGTATCACTCATTGCCTTCTAATTCTATTAATGTTAATAGTAATGTTAATACTGCAAGACCATATCTACCCTCAGCAAATATTTAACTGCACAATACAGTATGTTGACTATGAACACAATGTTTAACTTCCTCATCTTGCATAGTTGCAACTACTACCTGTCGAATAGCAACTCCATATTTCCTTTCTACTTCCTGCTCTGTCCTCACTGTTTCCCCAACCATTCTGCTGTTTTATCACATCCCATGTTCTTTTCTCCCTGTTGTTACCTTTTTGCCAAATTTATTCGATCTTTCACACTTTTATTCTCAAATTTTATATGAAGAATCCATTCTATTCATGACTACTTGAGTTGTCAAGACTTAAACACCTTAAAAAGAAAATCATCATCTAGTGAAGATATTTTATTTTGTGCACATTAAACACTTTGTAAAGTGAATATAATATGAAGCTCTCTCTGCTAAGGAGGAAAGGCATCTCTTGTCATTCATCCTGTTAAACTTAGGTATTTGTATGTAAATTGTTTTGATCATTATATTTGTTTGTTTGTTTGTTTTCTATTTTAAGTATTTTTATTGATTATGCTATTACAGTTTTCCCAATTTTCCCCCCTTTATCCCCCATCTGCCCTGCTCCCCCAACCTTCCAGCATCCCCCCCTTAGTTCATGTCCATGAGTTGTACATATAAATTCTTTGAGTCCTCTGTTTCCTATACCATTTTTATCTCTCCCCATTTATTTTGTGCCTACTAATTATGCTTCTTCTTCCCTGTACCTTCCCCCTCATTCCTCCCTTCCTCCTCCCCACTGCTTATTTGTTTTTAGTATCCCTTTAGTCCCTACTGTTAATTCAATCTTTTAATCAAAATAAAACAGCAATGTTTTCCAACCAGTAAGACCTCCCCCCCACACAAAAAAAATAGCATATGGATGAAAAAGACCTAGTCTCCAGTAGAATGGAGAGGCAACTAAAGAAGAATTGCCACAGCTGTTTCTCCTCGAGGAGGAATTGCAATGCTGTACTTTTTTTTTCTTTCTGCCTTGTTTCTAAACCAGAATTTAAAATGAAAGTGAAGCCCAGTTCTGCCTTATTGGTTGGTTGGTGATGGTTTGGATAAATATAATTGATTAATATTATCCTAAGTTTGTTTCAAAACTCACTTTTCCAGCAGGTTTTGTGTAAGAATACATATTAGTTATATTTATATTTAAGTAACTTTGAAATTAAAAAGTAGCACATAGATTAAATGTATGGAACATTTAGGACCTAAGGGAGGAGAAATTTTTTAAATTATTTACAAAAGTAACCATATTCCACTTTTATTACTTAATTCTTGTGTAAAAATGTATAATGTGCCACAGATACCCATACTTTGCCAGTTTGAAAGACAATTATACACACTTGAAAAATCAAAGATTTTGATAGAGACATCATTTCTGTAAAAATATTTTAAAATGTCATCTTCTAGTTACCTTTTAAGATTTTTTCTCTTGTTCCTGATATTTTGGCATGATCTTCTAAGAAAAGAGGATATTCAGGCTAAGTGGTTTCTTTAGAAAGTGATTTAGAATGACAATATATTAGTCCCCATGTATTTATATATGTAGATTATGCTCTAAGATCTCTAATTAGAAATCCATGTTCATCAATATTCATTAAATATTTATTTCTCAGTGGACTATGACAACTTTATGATATATTTAATAATTAATAGTGACAAGCAGACTTAATCATTCTCAAGCATCCAATTGGAAAACTGAATACAATACACATTTACAAAAATAATGCATTTATCAAAAATGCTTTTCTCTGTAACACTGTATACTTGGCGGTATTGTGTATGCTTCTAGCTGATATCGTGTCAAATTATAGTAACTTACAGAATGCTTATATCTGTTAAAAAAACAATGATCTTAAATATATGCAATTAAATAAATGTAAATATGTATATTTGTCATATCATAATAAATAATAAATTTTCTGTAATTATCAGGTACATATAGGAAATGAAACTAATGATCATAAATAAACTATAATAATTTCCTTGCTTGTAAAAGCTTAGTCGGTCATGATAGCACAAATTTATCATGATTATAAACCATTTCATCTGCAAAATGAACAGAATTTAAGTAGAGAAAATTATTTTATTGTTTGAATGTAGGAAAATATATCCCCTTATGATTGGCAACATATGCTTGGAAAGACTATGCATTTTGGAGCCAGAAAAGCATTCTTCTAAGAATTCCATCTGATACTTACATATAATGTGGGTTTGAGTCAAATTGTTAGTTTCAACATCTTCCTCAAAAGAAAAATAATGAGGCATTCAAAATATGTTGTATAGATTAATATGAGAGTCACATGAAAAAACTTTAGTTAAGGACAAAGACCATATCTGGCTAACAATTATATCTCTACCAATATTAGCAAATTTTCCTCATTCCTTTATTATAACAGCAGGTAATCATCAGTCTAGATTTTTCTCCCATTCTAAAAAAAAAGTGGTAAATATATATACTGTAAAATTGACAAATTTATCCATTTTTAAGTGTGCAATTCAGTGGCATTAAGTACATTCACATTGATGTACAACCATCATCACTGTCGATCTCCATAACTTTTGCATCATTCCCAACTGAAACTGTACCCATTAAACAATAAATTTCTCTATCTCTCTGCCCCCAGCCTCTGGTTACCAATATTCTATTTTATGTCTCAATAAATTTAATTATTCTATTTAACTCACATAAGTAAAATCATACATTTCTTTATGTCTGGCCTATTTCACTCAGCATAATGTTTGAAAGGTCATTCATGATGTAGCATGTGTCAGAATTTTATTCTTTTTAAAGGTTGAATAGTATCTCATTGGCTGTATATGCCCTGTTTTGTTTATCGATTCATCTTTTAATGAACATTGGGTCATTAACCCTTTTGGGTATGTGAAAAATGTTGCTCTGAGCATGGTGTGCACACATCTGTTTGAGACCTTGCTTTCAACCCTTTGGGGTATACACCTAGATGTGGCATTGCTGATCCCTAGGTTTATTCTATAATTAATTTTTTGAAGAAACACCATAACATTTTCCTCAGCAGTGGGACCATTTTAAATTCCCAACGGCAGTGCACAAGATTTCCAGTTTCTCCAGATCACTGTCAACCGTATTCTGGTGTTTTGTTTGTATTTCTGTTTTGTTTGTGGTTTTTTTTTTTTGACAATAGTCATCCTAATGGATGTGAAGTGTTATCTATTTTGAGTTTGATTTGTATTTCCTTAATGATGAGTGATGTCCATTAGCGATATTGATCTTTTTATGTGCATATTGGTTATTTGTGTATCTTCTTTGAAAAAATGTATATTTAAGTCCTTTTTCCATTTTTAAAATTGAGTGTTTGTTTTTGGTGGTTGAATTTTAGACGATCCTTGTGTACACAAAATATTAATCTCTTATCACACATAATGTTTACAAGTATTTTCTTCCATGTTGTGGGTTGTCTTTTCCTGCTGTTGGTGGTGTCCTTTGATACAAAAGAAGTTTTTCATTTTGATTAAGTCCATTTTATCTATTTTTTACCTTTGCTGTCCATGTTTTTAATGTGATATCCAAGAAATCATTGCCAAATCTATTGAATCATTTACCCTGTGTTTTCTCCTAATAGTTTTATCATTTTAGATCTTATGTTTAGGTCTTTGACTCATTTTGAGTTAAATTTGTGTATGCCATGAGGTAGAGTCCAAATTAATTAATTAGTTAATTTATTCATTCAATGATTCACTATTTCATTTATTTATTTACTGCATATGAATATTCAGTCTCCCCAGCACCATTTGTTGAAAGATCATTCTTTCCCTGTTGAATGATCTTGGCAAACATTGTTGAAGACCATTCAATAATATATGTGAGAGTTTATTTCTGAGGTCTCTATTCAATTCCATTGATCTGCATGTCAGCCTTTATGACAGTACTGCACTCTTTTGATTACTGCGGATACTAAGTAAGTTTTAAAATTGGGCTATGTGAGTCCTCCAACTTTGTTCTTCTTTTTCAAGATTGATTTGCCTATATGCAGTCTCTTGAAATAAAAATTTTAGAATGGGGTTTTCTATTTCAGTAAAAAGACATCATTAGGACATTGAAAAGTATTGCATTGAATCTATAGATCTTTTTTGTGTAGTATTGACATCCTAATAACATTATGTCTTCTAATCCATGAACACTGGCTGTTCCATTAACTTATGTCTTTAATCTTTCAGCAACATTTTATAGTTTTCAGTGTACAAGTTTTGCTTCTTTTTCTGCATTAACTGAGAGCTCATGTTCCTCCTTATTCTTTAAATGTGGTATATTATACTGATTTTTTAATTTTTTTATTATTGAACCATTCTTACATTCTAGGAATACATTCCACTTGGCCATAATATGCAATCCTTTTCATACCCTGATGACTTTGGTTTCTAATTCAAACCAATTTTTCTTGAGTAGACGTGCATCAATATTAATTTTAAAATATGGTTTGTAGTATTTTAGTTGTTATTATTGTTGTTGCTGTTTTCTTGTAGGGTCTTCATCTGGCTTTGGTACCCAGCTAATGGAGGCTTCACAAAACAAGTTAAAAAGTGTTTCCTCTTCTTCAATATTCTGGAAGAGTTTAAGAAGGATTGACATTAATTCTTCAGCTGTTTGGTGGGATTCACCAAGGAAGCTCTTTGGTACAGATCTCTTCTTTTAGGAAGGGTTTGGTTATTGAATCCATCTCCTTCAATATATACAGGTTAGTCAGATTTTCTATTTCTATAGATAGACTTTCATAAATAATTTTATTTCAGTTAATTAACAAAGTAAGCTATGAATCCAGAAGTGGCAAGACTTCATTCTACAAATTTTACCCTCTGTTTATGTACTTCTGTATTAAAAAGAACCAGACAAAGGGAAAACAATATTTTAAGTGTGTACTCTATGATTGGGACTGATAAAAGTTTTATATTACTTCCATTATGATATTATATTTTATTCCCATACCATATTTTATATATACATATATACATATGTACATATGCATACATATGTATACATGTACATATATGTGTATATGTGTGTGTACATACATATAAAGTATGGTATTATATATATGTATATATATCCTATATCATTGTCTTATATACTCTTAAATCTTTCACACAAGTCTTTGAGCCTCATTGCTTTCAACTAGGAATAACTGTGTTTACTATATTTGGCATGTTTTTCATATTTAATGACATGGCATATTTCAAACAAAGCCTCCAGCAGTATCTAACAAATAGTAGGTGTATACTCAACAAGTTATAGTTCTTTCCTCTTGTTATTTTATATCTTAAAAGAAAAGATAAAATAAGGATTAAAAACAGCTTAAAAATCAAAAACTTTTTAGAGCTAAGTGGCAACTTTCTCTTTTTTCTTTCATTTCTATAGTCTCTTTCTTCATATATCTAATAAGTGTTTTATAAAGAATGATTTATATGCTCACTTAAATGTAAAGGCAACACTTTTAAATAATAAATTGCTTTTTACCTTTCAATATATTTTTCATAAGAGCACACACACTTTTTAAGGATTCCTGTTTCTTCTATAGGTAAATATGTAAATTAATACATATTTTCTATTGTAAAGAAAACTTAAAAAATAAGCATTTAGAAATAATTCCATGAAGTTAGTTAGAAATGATGAATTATACTAATTCTGCAGAAATTACCATTATCATCACACTCATGGCTTAATTTTTTTCTAATGAACAATATAAATTAAAAATAAGTTATTTTTAACTATTCTTTTAATCCACTCTGCAACTGTGTTTTAAATTCATACTTTAGAACAGAGATCAGTTTATGAGAACACTTTCTCTGTCAGGCAAAAGGGAATAAAATTGTATTTAAAGAACACACAGAATATAATCATGTTATGAAACTGTCTTAGAGACTAAATGTCCTAGAGACTATAATCAGAAGGAAAGGGTAAGTTTACTGTATATGAAATAAAGATATTTATTTGAAAACAGTAGAAATAGAGGTTACTCTAAGAGTCTCTAATTAGAGTTTTAGATGAACTTAATATTTTGAAATGCTAGTGAAAAGAAAGAAGGTGTCTTAAGAGACATTTGAAATGTTATTCAAGACATTGAATAGAATTTACTGTTGGAAGGTATGCTGTCTTATGCAGGGAAATGCCTTCATTAGTTCCCTTGAATGATATTTTTTTCTGTGTTCTTAAAAGACTCCTATACACTTGTCCTCAAAATAGGGGCTATTTAGATACTTCCTGGTAACTCATACAAATGAGACTCAGAAAAAAAAAATTGTTTACTAGATCATGCAAGTGTTTATGGGAAAAACTACCAGAAACTCAGTTCTTGCCAACACAGTAAAGAATTATAGATCAGCAAACCTACTAGCATGCAAACAAAGTTCATTAGGGTTAAGTTCTAATGGAAAGCAAAAGCAAGGGTGACAAGAGAAGGGTGGAACAAGGCTGGGTGACCAGCACTAGGGTGACCAGAGGCCAGCTGCCCAAGGGCCCCTGTGTAGCGAGAAAGAGCCAAGAGGGCCAAGAGCCAAGAGAGTAAGTCCTTTGTTCTGAGGACTTACATAGTTGGTGGGGTGAGGGTGAAGAAGTTACATATTAATTGACCAGAATAGGT
The DNA here is from genome assembly GCA_028533065.1 of Trachops cirrhosus. Classification (NCBI taxonomy): domain Eukaryota; kingdom Metazoa; phylum Chordata; class Mammalia; order Chiroptera; family Phyllostomidae; genus Trachops; species Trachops cirrhosus. Next base: position 126,471,000 of record CM052539.1, read on the forward strand.
GGTGCCAGCTTTCCTGGGGAGATGTGGCTACCCAAACATCGGTATGGGTGGGGGTCTGTTGACCCAAATTCTTATTTTGCTCCAGATTCTATTTGTTCATTTTGCATATATGGCAGGGAGCAGGCAATTAACTGAAGTTGTTTTATGGGATTTTCTTTGGGCACTGTAGTCCCCTACCCTTCTCCTTTCCAGACCTTGGAATGAATACACAGTCTCAAGGTTTTCCTTTTCCCAGCTAGTGGAGATGATACACACAGACTTTCAAGAGCTCCCCCTCTCTTGCTCTATCTTGTTTGGAATGCCCGGCAGCCTTATAGAACTAGGCTTAGAGCTTCTGGGTCAACAGGTGAGACGTGTCTTTGCTTCTAGCCTCCTGTATTAAGTTCTTTGTTAGATCGCAGTGACAAGGGCCCTGCCTTTATTCCCCTCTGGTCACTCACTGTACTGTAACACAAACATCCCAATGTTGTCAGTGTCATCAAGCTTCATTATTGAACTATTTGGTCTTCACAAGTGAAATTCATTGCTGATGGTAAGTAACAGTGTTTTTAGAATAAAGGAGAGAGTGAATCTGATGTCCCAAGTAACAGAATACTGGCCTCACTGTCTATTTGCCAAAAGCTTATTATAAACATATTGATATCTATTATAGAAGTTATGGATATTTGTGTTAAGATAACTTATAATTTTCATTTATATGTTATAAAATAATTTCAGTTCTGTATGACTAAGATTATCAAATGGCAAGATTATAAATATTTTTGATCATGCAACTCTGACCCTAGTTACCCCACATCCAATGACCTCACTAACATTTGTAAATTCCAAAAATCATATTTATTCCACTCATGGTCTGATTTCCACCTTTGGCTAGACTCATTTTCCTCTATTTATTTATAGTTTTCCTTATGTTAACACTACACAACTAGATTTGCATGAAATGTTTTATACTCTGTTCATTAGAAATGAATCCATTTAGTTTTAAAAAGTTAATTGGTTCATAAATTACATAAGTAGTGTTCTGTATTGAGTCTATATATTTTAAGTAGAAGAACAAATGCTGAAATAATGCTTTGATCACTATTCTTCCTTTTCCTCTTAAAAAGCTTCCACTACATAGTAAACCTATAAGATAATTGAGATATTTATTTTAAATAAATGTATTGGTATGAGGCACTAAATTCCTATTTTAGATGTTTAACAATCTGGTCAATTTAATTTAGTACACATTTTAAATATTTTGGTAAACATTTATTTATTATTAAAAATTAAATAATGTCTTTTTCTATGAGTTATGTAATCAGATTTCACTCACTTTTTTTTTTTTTTTTTTTTTTTTTTTGTCCAGGAATATAAATAAGACTAAAGATACTGGTTCATCTTGGTGGTTCTAAGACTATTCTTAGACCATAGCCCCTAAGAGAAATTCCACAAATGTGCCATGATTTATATGTGTAATTGCACACATGCTATGCCCTTCACAAGAACATACTACCTCACTTTCTTTTCTTGGTACCTAGTTGTTCTTTGAATTTTACTGAACTCCCTTCCCAATGTTTCCCCTGATATTCCTCAAGTTATAATTTTCTTGTTCCCTCATTAGATGATGATTACTGGTAGCAGGTTTGTGTCTTTTATTTCTTTATCCCAATACTTAGTTTAGTACCTGATAATAAAGTTATAGAGTAAAGGAATTTTTCAAAAGACATATTTCCCTTTCTTTTATTTCAATTCAATTACATATTTATTAATTAATTTACTGAGCTCATGGCTGAACTAAAATATGTTCTAGATACATTTCTTATTACTTATAAATTTAAAAGGGACATTAAAATAAAAAATGTTAAGTGGGAGTTTTGGCTGGGAAGAAGATGATGGCTTTCCTTAGTTTCTGTCATGGCAAATGTTAGAACCAAAAATCTTTCTTCTGGAATTTCCTGTAAAGTCAGATTCTGAGGCAGCATCATAATCCATGACTTCTTTCTTTTCTTTTCTTTTTTTTCAAAACCCAACCTCAGTAATGGAGTTTAACCTTCAGTGTTTGGGATACAAATATTTTAAATTGAGCATTTGAGGGCACTCAAGAAATAAATATATGGTAGTAGCCATTCTAACATGTATGAGGTGGTATCTCATTGTAGTTTTGATTTGCATTTCCCTCATAGCTAGTGCAGTTTAACATCTTTACATATACTCATATCTATTGCCCATTTATATGTCTTCTTGGGAGAAGTGTCCCAGCCCTCAGCCCATTTTTTCTTTCTTTTAATCCTCACCTAAGGATATGTCTATGGATTTTAAGGAGTGAGGAAAGGGGGTAGGGAGGAAGGGGGAGATACAGGGAGATGAAAGAGAGAGAGAGACATCAATGTGAGAGAGAAATATAGATGGGTTGCCTCCTGTAGGCACTCCAACTGGGGATCTAACCCACAACATGGGTATGTGCCTTAACTGGGAATCAAACCTGCAACCTTTTGGTATATGGTATGGTGCTCCAACTAACTGAGCCACCTGTCCAGAGCTTTCTGACCATATTTTAATTGGATTGTTTGTTTGGTGTGGAGTTGTATGAGTTCTTTATATATTATTAATCCATTATTGGAGCTGTTGTTTTGAAACATCGTGTCCCATTTAGTAGTTGCCTTTTTGTTTTGTTGTTGTTTTTGCTGTGCTGAAACTTTTTATGTTTGTATAGTCCCATTCATTTATTTTTGCCTTTACTTCACTTAAAATTGGGGTCAAATTCATAAAATCGTAAGACCAAGGTCTATAACTTTAGTACTTTATTTTCTTCTATGTCATTTATTGTTTCATGTCTTATATTTAGGTCTTTTATCCATTTTGAGTTGATTTTTGTATATGGGGTCAAACAGTAGTCTGGTTTCATTTTTTTGCATGCATCTTTCCAATTTTCCAGCATCATTTATTAAAGAGGCTTTTTTACCCTTAATTGTATGTTTTTGGTTCCATTGCTGAAAATTATTTGCCAATATACATGTGAGTTTATTTCTGAACTCTCCATTTTTTTCTATTGTTCTCTGGGTCTGTTTTTCTGCTAATCCCATGTTCTTTTGATTATCGTTGCTTTGTAGTATAATTTGAAGTCAGGGATTGTAATACTTCTGGCTTTATTCTTTTTTTCTCTCTCAGTATTTCCTTGGTTGTTTGGAGTATTTTGTTTCATATAAATCTGATGATTTTTGTTTTATTCTTTAAAAAATGCTTTTGGGATTTTGATGGATATTACATTGAATCTTTATAATAACTTGGGTTATTGGTCATTTCATAAGGCAAGTAATAACAAATGTTGGAAAGATTGTATAATAAAGAAACCCTCATCCACTGCTGACAGAAATGTAAATTGGTACAACCACTATGAAAAACAGTGTGGAGGTTCCTTAAAAATTAAGAACAGAGTTATCACATGACTCAGCCACCCTTCTTCTGTCTACCTCCAAAATTCAAAAACGTATTGCAAAGATATGTGCATTCCTATGTTCATTGCAGCATTATTCACACTGGCCAAGACATGAAAACAATGAGGTGTCCTTTGATAAATAACTGGCTGAAGAAGTTTTGATGCACCTACAATGGGATACTACTCAGACACAAGGAAAAATTAAATAGTGCCATTTGGAACAACTTGGATAGATCTTGAGAATATACTGCTAAGCAAAATAAGTCAGTGAGAAAAAAGAACTATATGATTTCACTTATATGAGGGATATAAAACTGAAAGCTACAAATTAACAAACAAGAAAAACAAACAGAAAGCATCATTGTGGATGGGGAAGGGGGATGGGAAGGTAGCAAAGGCAAGGAGGTCAAATATAAGGTGACAGAAGATTTGACTTTGTGTGGTGGGCGCACAATGCAATAAACAGATGATGTGTCCTAGAATTGTACACTTAAAGCCTATATACATTTATTAACCAATGTCACTCCAATGAATTTAATTTTAAAAGTGAAATGAACATATGCATTTAAGATTTGTCCCCATACTTTTATGTAGTTGGTTTTGCTGTCACCAGAGCCATATCCTCAGAACAATCCTTTTGGACCTTCTGAAAATCTTATGCAGCTAAAGTAAACCACATTCATCTACTTCTATCATATAATGTCTATGAAAACACATGATTAATAAATGTCATAATCAATTAGACTCGATTCCATGCCCCATGGTTCCATATGAACAAATAAGGCATTAATTTCCCTAGGAGAAAGCTAAACTCTCAAGATTTAGTTCAAAGCCATTTTCAGTTTTGGGGACTCTTACAGTCATGAATAAATAATAATGTTTTTGTTTTCATTTTCAATGCTACATTTGGATGTTTTTAATTCCACCACACCACCCTTCAAAAATGTTTGGGGAATATTTAATAAATAAAATGTGCAAAATTTTAAAAACTTGGATCTTTACAACAAGTTTTACACTTTTGTCTATAAAAGATTGCTTTTTCATACATATTTAATATTTCTTGTGAGACAAATATTTTAAATACTTCTTTACCAAGCAAACACCTAATGTTCATAATTATTATCTGTGATTTAACAATGCTTATTAGTCTTAGTAATACTACTTGTAATATCTATAATTATTGTAGCAATAAGTGCTACTGTAATCCTATTATGACAGACTTATAGAGTATACAATATTCAGTTCCTCTACTAACTTAATTATGAAATATTTACCTTAAAGTAAGAGTTCTCTTATCATAAGGCCTGGTTATTGTGTGGTATTTATAAACCTAGTTGGGACTTGAATTATTGCCTTCCTATGGCAGGCTGTGAAGGATAAACATGTACTTCTTTGCTCAATTTTATTCTGTAGAGAGCCCTAGAAAGCAAAATTCTATGATAATTCAGAGTCATTTTCTTCTCATTTATCCTTACGTGTGTGAAGTTCCCAGAGTTCCTACAGTCATACATCCCTTAAGTATAGTCATTAGCCACAAAACAATGTTTTGGTCAACAATGAATCACATATATGATGGTGGTCGCATAAGATTATAATGAAGCTGAAAAATTCCTATCGCCTAGAGATGTCATAGGTTTCCAAACACTGTAGTGCAATATATTATGAGTTTGTAGTGATATGGGTATAAACAAACCTACTGTACTACCAGGCATATAAAATTATAGGACATACAGTTATGTACAATACACAATGCTTGATAATAATAATGCCTATGTTATTGGTTTACACATTTACTATGCTATATTTTTTATAGTATACTTCTATTTATAAAAAAGATGTTTGCTCTAAAACAGTGTGTTGTGTTATGCTGGCAACAGCTTCATATGTTTGATTTACCTTGATGTTGTTTTATGGATTTAGTGTAACCTAAGTATACAGTACCATGTTTATAAAGTCTACAATGATGTACAGTAATGTCTGAGGCCTTCACATTCACTCACCTGACACTCACTGACTCACCGAGAGCAAATTACAATCATGCAAGCTTCATCTGTGGTAATGTTTTATACAAGGGTACCATGTTTTATCCTTTATATTGTATTTTCACTATGCCTCTTCTATTACTAGATATGTTTAGATACACAAATACTTATCATTGTGTTACAGTTGCCTGCAGTATTCAGTATAGTTACATGCTGTACAGACTTGTAATAGGCAATACAATACACCCTGGGTTGTATTGTACACTATCTCAAAGTATACAGTGGGGATTGTATACTATCCAGTTTTGTGTAAGTTCACCCAATGAAGTCACAGGACAACAAAATTGCTTAACAAAGAATTTTTCAGAACATATTCCTTCAAGTTTGCATGACTGTATATTATGCATTAAAATCACTAAGTACTCCATCTCCAGAGACTCTAAGTCAGTAGGTCAATGAGACAAAGGACACCACATTGTCAACATTTTACTGGATGATTCTCATGCCATTTAACCTTGGATCACACACTGAGAGTCACTATATTAGAGTGTGAAACTCTAGGTTTAGAATACATGGCAAACTGGGAGAAGTTCCTGAAAGAATGGCTATTTTTTTCCAGTTTCAGCCTTTCATAACATTCTGTGTAAAGACAACTAAGGTTAAATAGATGATGATCCTTAATTTGGGTTAAATAAAAATGTAGATGTTCCAAATAAGTGTTATATAAAAGAATAGCTGGCAAAAACTAAGTGGGTTATGCATTTTAATAATGAAGATGTTTTAAGTAATAAAGGAGAAGTAGTAGGAGGAGGGTCATTAGATGCAAATGTAGCCATGGAAATCACCATTAAGAATGATATCTTAAAGATCTCAAAATTAAACAACAAAAATTTTTAATTTTTTTTAAATGCTGGAAATTTCTGGTCAAGATGGTAGAATAGGTAAACACTATGCTCATCTCCTCCCATGATCACATCAAAAATAAAACTAAATAATAGAACAACCACCTTTGAAAAACACCTGAAGACTAGTGGAACAGAACTCCTATAACCAAGGATATAAAGAAGAAGCCACGCTGAGACTGAAAGAAGGGGTGAAGAGTTGAAATGAACTAGTCCCATACCTACAGTGTGGCAGTTAAGAATCAGGAGGGATATTGTGGCTTCAGAGGTTCCCGCTGAGTAATGAGGGGTTCCCACCCCTATTTCAGACTTCCTGAGTCAGACAGTCAGACCTCTAGTAATAGGAACAGGAGATCTCACAATATCTGGTTGTGAAAATCAGAGGGAATTCCACCTGGGTGAGACAAAGGGCTGCTGGATTCCCAGGCATTCCTCATAAAGGGCCTGTGCATAGACTTAGTTGCTAACTGACTCCCTCCGAGCTCCACTGTTCAGGAAGAAGTTTTGAAAGCACCAGAGACATACAGGGAAGAAGTGAATTGTCTGGCTTCAGAGTGAGGGTTGGAGGGGCAGCTCTCTCTGGGACTAGACTGCTGTAAGATACCACAGTTCCTTGTTGAACCGTCTCCACATGCAATGAGCAGGCAGCTGCCATTGTTTCTTCATTGAGCCCTCCTGTCACCCAGACTACAGACATAGGTGGGAACCAAGTATGAGTCTCCATCAAACTTGTCCCACCCTGCTGATTCCCTGAGAACCTGCCCTACCCAACACATACACCATTTGAAACCTCTTGTAGTAGATGTTCCACATAAGCAGCCAACCTTAATCCATGCAGGGGACTTTCCTAAAATTTCTCAAAGATCTACAATGTCAAACAATCAGCAGCTGACTTGTACCTCATTCTAAGCTGCCCCCAGCACTAGTGACAATCAGCCTCAGTTTGCAACATAGCCTCTTCCAGGCACCTCCAATTCTAGTACAAGCAATTACCACTGCATATCTCTTTGTAGCTCCTATCAGGTGGTACTTGTCTAGGCCAGGCACTGGCAGACCTGTACCTGCACCAGAGTCTCTACTAAGAGGACCCAGAACTAACATACTTAATGGCTGGCTTCATATCACACCAGAGCACTACCCAGTTTGCTCCACAAATGACACACTCAAAGGATGAACTTGGCAGGCACTATGGCCCCACTTGAGCAAATCCCACTCTCTGGGGTCAGCCCCTGCACTATACAGCTTATGTGCAGTAGTGCTGGTCAACTTGAAGGTCAGGTATACCCACTGATTTGCCAACAGCAATCAAGTATCAACTACTACAGAAGGGTACATGATCCACACAGGGGTCACCCCTGGACCACCCAGCCAGGTGACTAGGAAGTCTTCACCACTGGGCCTCACAGGACACCTACTACATAAGGCCACTCTGCCAAGACTGGGAAATGTAGCAAATCTACTCAAAACATAGCAATACTCAGGGAGGCAGCCAAAGTGAGAAAACAAAGAAACATGTCCCAAATGAAAGAGTAGGATAAAAGTCCATAAAAAGAACTACACAAAATGGGGGAAAGCAATATAACTTACACAAACTTTTAAATATTGGTTATGAGAATGTTCACTAACTTAAGAGCACACACAGGTGGCAAACACAAGGCCCGCAGGCTGAATCCTGCCCTCCACCTTGTTTTATCTGGCCTGGCACCTTGTTTCTACCTGGTGGCAATGCTGAGCTCTTGCTTAACTATTAAGGAGTTGTTACATTTATACAGTCCTAAAATTACATCTAGCCCATTGAAGGCAACCATGAGGTGGATGTGGTCCCTGGTGAAAATGATTTTGACAGCCCTGATTTAGAGTATGAATTGATGGAATCAGTGAGAACTTACACAAAGAGAGATACCATAAATAAGAACCAGTCTGAAATGAAGGTTACAAAAACTGAAATGAGAAATGCATCAGATGGAATCAATAGCATATTAGATAAAGCAGAGGATAATCAGCAATTTGGAAGACAGGATAGTGGAAAACACTGAATCAAAACAGAAAAAGAACAAAAAGAAAAGGAAGTTTAAGGAGCCTCCAGGAAAAACTTCAAGCATAACAACATTTGCATCATAGTGGTACCAAGAGGAGAGAGCAAGGGCTTAAAAACCTGTTTGAAGAAATAATGACTGAAAACATCTCTAACCTGGTGAAGAAAATAGACGTGCAAGTCCAGGAGACACAGAGAGTCTCAAACAAGACACATTGTAATTAATATGCCAAAGGTTAAAGGCAAAGAGAGATTCTTAAAAGCAGCAAGAAGAAAGCAGTTAGTCACATACAAGGGACGCCCATAAGACTGTCAGATAATTTCTCAATAGAAACGTTTCAGGTTAGAAGAGATTACCAACAAATATTCAAAGTGATGAAAACAAGAACCTAAAACCAAGATTACTTTACCCAGCTACACTTTTCATTTAGAATTAAAGGGCAGATGAAAAGCTTTCCACCCAGGAAAAAAGTAAGGAGTTCATTATCACCAAACCAGTATTAAAAGAAATGTTAAAAAGACATTTTGAAAAAGGAGAAGAAGAAGGAGAAGGAGGAGAAGAAGAAGAAGACATTAAGATATGAATAATAAAATGCCAATAACTACAAGCCTATCAATAATTACTTTAAATAAAAATGACTTAAATACCCCAATTAAAAGATACAGGTTGGCTGAATACAGAAGAAACAAGACCCTTACATATGCTGCCTACAAGAAACACACTTCAGATTGAAATACACACAGAGACTAATGTAAAGGGATGAAAAAAGATACTTTGTACAAATAATAATCCTTAAAACATTGGGGTAGTAATATTTATATCAGGCAAAATATACTTTCAAACAAAGGCTATAACTAGGGACAAAGACAGACATTTCAGGTACAATAGCCAAGATGTAGAAGTAACCTAAGTGTCCATTGTTATACATATGGATAAACAAGATGTGGTACTATATACAATAGAATATTACTCAGCCATCAGAAAAGAATATCTCACCACTTGCAACAATTGGATAGACCTAGAGGGCAGTATGCTAAGTGAAATATGTCAGAGAAAGGCAAATACCATATGATTTTACTTATATGTGGAATCTAAAAATCATAATAAATAATCTTAACAGAAAAAAACTCATATATATGAGAACAAACTATTAGTTGCCAGATGGAAATAGGGTTATGGGGCTGGATGAAAAAGGTAAAGGAATTAATAAGAAAAAAAGGTAGTTACAAAATAGTCACAGGGCTGTAAAGTATAATATAGGGAATATAGTAATAAATATGTATAGTACCAGATGGGTACTAAACTTATGGGGGAGGTCAATTCTTAAGTTATATAAATGTCTAACCACTATACTGTATACCTGAAACTAGTTTTGAAAGTCAACTGTAAGTGAAAAACAAAGAAATTTCTAAAATAAGTTTAATGAATCATGTAAATGGTAAACATGGGTATAATATTAACTCATTAATAATATTATTAATACATATTTGATTTAAAATTTATTTTTTGATGAAAAATATGTCAGACAAATCTTTTTAACCCTGTATCCTATAATCTATCATATATGACTAAGTCTATATAATTTATACATGTCATTAACTGCATTGTTAATCACATCTAAACTGAGCACATATATTTATGGAAAAGACTAGACTCTAGTAAAATGTCTTCTAAGATGACAATAATACTTTCCTGTCCTGGCTGGTGTAGCTCAGTGGACTGAGTACCAGACTGTCAACCAAATGGTAGCTGGTTTACTTCCCAGTCAGGGCACATGCCTGGGTTGTGGGCCAGGTCCCCAGCAGGGGGTGCTTGAAAGGCAACAGATTGATGTTTCTCTTCCTCTCTTTCTCTCTCCCTTCTCTCTAAAAATGAATTAATAAAACCTTTAAAAAGTGAAGATAATAATACAGTCTCAATGAGTATAGTTCAGAAGATCAGAACAAAACAATACATAGTTGCAAGCCCTATGACAGAGATGAAAGGTATGATGGTATTCTGACCAGTCATTTTGTGTTCTTATAGAGTCACCTACAATGTGAACACTGACCACAATGATAATTAATTAATTCAATTTTTGTTCATCTTAGTATGTAAAGAGACAATTTTATTTTAAATCTAGTTTATGTAATTTTAAAGTTCCTTTCTTTGCCTATTTTCCCAAGTCTTGACAGTTTCTGGTTACAAAATAATACAAAATATGTTATATAATGAAAAACAGAGAGCTACAAGTTTTCAGTATTATCTTGTTCTTTGATTCAAATTATTTTAAAACTCATGTTTAAATTGGTGGCAGCATGCTTTATATTTACTATCTTCAAACTTTCATTCAATTACTTCAGAAAATATTTCTTGTGTGCATACTGAGTTCTAGGCATAGTTTCTGGACTCTGAATATGCAGTAATGTGCAAAACCAGCAATAACACTGATGTATAAAGCTTATATTGTAAAGAGGGAAGAGAGATAAACAAATGTGAAATATATCAGGTGGAATTATGCAAGGGACAGAAAATTAGTACACGGTTAAGGATAGAATATAATGTGACATAGCATTGTTATATAGAGCAGCCAAGGATTTTTTTAAGGAAAATCTTCTCTGAGAAGATAATTTCTGAGCAGAGCAAGTCTTCCTCTACTGAGTGTGGTTCACTGTTCTTATTGCACCCTGAGGAGTACTCTTTTCTAGGATAGTCCCTTCAAATTGTTTACCAGTGTTCTTTTGATTTAAAACAAAGACAAAACTAGCCCCCCATACCATAGCAGTTTGTAGGCCGTCCAGGCAGGCAGCCAAGTTTTCCAAGTAATAACTTCATCAGGATGTTCAGTGATAGGCAATGGTTTGATGATGAGAGCCCCAGCATCAGTAGTGGTAGTTCCGATGCAGACCAGTGAGACCCAGCCATTCTAGAGCCTGAAGAAGAAGAAAACTTGCCAGGCAGTGAAGAAAAACACCAAACTCTCTACCAGAACCATGGCTAACTCATCCACTAGTGTTGAAAGAATTCAGAAAGAGCTACCTAAAATAACCCCTGATCCTCCTCCTAACTGCAGTGCTGGGCCTAAAGGAGGTAACATTTATGAACGGAGATTGACATTTATTTGGCACACCAGGTTCTGCATATGAAAGTGGTATGTTTTTTCTGGGTGTCACATTTTCATCCCATTATCCATTTAAGCCACTGAATGTTACTTTCCACACCAGAATCTATCACTGCAACATCAACAGCCAGGGAGTCATCTGTTTGGACACCCTAAAAGATAACTGGAGTCCTGCTTTGACTATTTCAAAGGTTTTTGACAGACTGCTATCCCTCAGATCCTCTGGTTGGAAGCATAGCCCCTCTGTATTTGACCAACAGAGCAGAACATGACAGGATAACCAGACGGTAGACCAAGAGATAAGCAACATAATTCACATAATTTGTATGCAGTATGGAGGAGCAGATTGCATCTTCTCACCATGCTACACATCTTTACAGCCTTTACAATACAGCCTTCCATGTATATGATATAATGATCCTACTTTCTACTTTTACTGTTTGGCGCCTGGGACACTCCCCAAAAATGTAAATGCTATCAAGAGTAGAACTTTGTAGCTATAGATTAGTTATGGTTAAAATGCCAACTAGCAAGTCTTGCTTCTTTGGGATATCAAAATATAGTTTGTGATGTACTAAGGATACTGGTCCTTAAGCCTTCTAAATATTATAGTGCATTTTAACCTAATTCACTATCTATATGAAATTATAAAAGTAGATGTGGATGACTAGGAATTATGTCATTTGTATTAAACCCAGATCTATTTCTGAGTGTGTAGTTAAGGCTGTTGTGAAAAATGTTTTACCTTTTACCTTTGTCAGTTTGTAATGAGAGGATTTCACTTTACCCTTTGAGGCTCAAAGAGCACCTGATGTATCATCTCGAACACAATAAACATGCTCCTGAAGGCATACAAAGTTTTAAAGGAATAAAAAATTAAATATTAAATAGAGAAAAAATAAAAACAGAAATGAAACTTTAAAAAAAAAAACAAATTCCTAACACCTGACCAAAAAAAAAAATCTCAACTTTAGTTGCACAGGCATTGTGAAACTGGACTCACTCCCTCAAATGGCATAGCTCAGATCCAATTTCTCTCATAGGTACAATTTAACCAGCAGTTAGAGGTTTCAGAGAGTATGAATTGCTTTCCAAGCTACTGGCTTTATTGAGGAAGACCAGGTACAGTTCTGCCATACCAAATCACAACTCTGGTCCTTCTAGTACATTATCATCCTAGACTCTCACTTATGTGCTGGTCCCTGTATTTCTGTGAGTCATACAGCTTCAACTTCCACTTGACTGCCACAGCTAAAACATCAATGACAACACCTAAATATTTCCCTTCCTTTTCTGTTTTTATGTGGTAAGCTACATCTATTCATTGACAATACTATACTTTTTAAAAATTTTATTGCTATATGTTTGAAGCTTTGTAAAATATGAAGTTTGGTAGAAGTAGAAGTATATTCCAGAATGCATTCAGCCACCTACAGAAGACCCTTGATTAATGATTAAAAAGGTTGCAGTGTCTTCTGTGTACTAAATCTCAATTTTAAAACCATCTATAAGAATAAGAATTGGATAAATATATTTGATAAATATTAATGACTTGCTCCAACTATTTAATGTATTGTTAAGTACTACTTTACTATTAGGAAATTACATAACTGGCCATCAGATAAGATGATAGCCAAGAGTGCATTAGTGCAGAGAATGGGAAAAAGTAAGGTTGAAGGAGAGTTTGTATGGGTCAGTGTTCATATTTAGCCTTTTTCCTTCCCCATTAACTCTAGGAGGCTTAACTGGAGTGTTGTAAAACATTGTCTTATTGTCCATGGAGGGCACACTGGACCACTGAAAAATGCACTTCAAAAGGCTGAGCAAAGCAATGTTCTAGTGTTTTGCTTTAGAAAAAGACCTCAAGAGATTCAAGTTATACAATCCTCAACAACAAAGTTTTATATATGATGGTTATAGAATATTCTCCCACTAAAGGTCTTAATGAGACTACAAAAATGCTTCCTCAAAAGACATAAATGGGTTTAATTGATATCTTCAGAGAACTTCACACCAAAACAGGAGAATATACATACTTTTAAAGCACACATGTTAGGACACAAAACAATTCTCAATAAATTTAGAATATTGAAATCATATCAAGCATATTCTCTGACCACAATACTATGAAACTAGAAATTAATCACAAGACCAACACTGAAAAATATACAAAGACATGGAAGCTAGATAACATTGTTATTAAACAATGAATGGATTGACAATGAGATCAAGGAAGAAACCAAAACATACCTTGAGACAAATAAAAATGAGAACACAAAATCCAAAATCTGTGGGGCACAGGGAAAGTAATCCTAAGAGGGAAATTCATAGCATTACAGGCTTATCTTTAAAAACAAGAAAAAGGTCAAATAAACAATCTAACTTTACACTTAAAGGAACTTAAAAAACAAAACAAAACAAAACAGCAAAGCCCAGAGTATGTAGTGGGAAGAAAATAATAAAGATCAGAGCCAAGATAAATGAAATAGAGTTTCAAAAAAACACCAAAAGATCAATAAAATCAAGGACATGTTCTTTAAAAAGATTGACAAACATTTAACCAGACTCGTCAAAAAAAAAAAAAAGAGAGAGGGCCCAAATAAATAAAATCAGAAATGCAAGAGGAGAAATAATAGCTGACACCAAAAAAATACAAAGGATTGTAAGAAAATATTATGAACAACCATATACCAACAAATTGGACTACCTGAATGAAATGGGTAAATTCTTAGAAATATATAATCTTCCAAAAATAAATCATGAAGAATCAGAGGATCTGAACAGACAGATTTCATTTAGTGAAACTGAAGCAGTAATAAAAAAAAAATTCCAACAAACAAAAGCTCTGGACCAGATGGCTTCACAGGTAAATTTTACAAAATATTCTGGGAAGAATTAACACCTCTTTTTCTCAGGATATTTCAAAAAATTCAAGGGGGGGGTGAAGGCTCCCAAGCTCATTTTACAAGGCCAGCATTATCCTCATCCCAAAACCAGATAAAGACACTACAAAAAAAGAAAAATATAGGCCACTATCTCTGATAAGCATAGCTGCTAAAACCTTCAATAAAATATTAGCAAACTGAATACAGCAATACATCAAATGGATCACGTACCATGAGCAAGTGGGATTTATTCCAGGGATGCAAGGTTGGTACAACATTCATAAATCAATAAATGGGATATCAGCAGTAATTAAGTGGATCAAAAATCATGGCACATTTACATAGTGGAAAACTACACAGCAGAAAAAAGAAAGAATTTCTACCCTTCATGACGGTTTGGATGGAACTGGAAAATATTATGCTAAGTGAAATAAGCCAGGCAGTGAAAGACAACTACCATACAGTCTCACCTATATGTGGAACCTAAGTAACAGAAAAACAAAAGAACAAAATAGAACCAGAGACATGGAAATAAAGAACAAACTGACAGTAACCAGAGGGCAAGGCAGAGTGATAACAGAGGAAGTATAGGGAAGGACCACCTCAAGGAACATGTAAAAAGGACCCATGGACATGGACAAGGGTGTTGGATTGACTGTGGGAGTGAGAGGTGGGCAAGGCAGGGGAAAGCCAAGCTGTATAAACTGATACAACTGTAATTGAACAACAATAGAAAGTAAATATGATATACCACACAAACAAAATGAAGGATAAAAATCACATGGTCATATCAATAGCTGCAGAAAAAGCATTTGATAAACTCTATCATTCATTTATGATAAAAACTCTCAGCGAAGTTGGAATAGCGTGAACATACCTAAATGTAACAAAGGATGTATATGACAACCCTAAAGCCAGCATCATATTCAACAGGCAAAAACTACAAGTGTGCCCCTTAAGATCAGAAACAAGACAGGGATGTTCACTGTCACCTCTTTTATTGAACATAGTCCTGGATTCCCAGCCACAGCAATCAGACAAGAAGAAAAAATAAAAGGCATCGAAATTGGAAAGGAAGAAGTAAATATGTCTTTATTTGCATATGACATGATACTGCACATAGAGAGTCCCAAAGAATCCACCAAGAAACTACTAGAACTGATAAATGAATTCAGTAAAGTAGCAGCATACACAATCAATATCCAGAAATCAGTTGCATTTTTATATGCCAATAATGAACTTACAGAAAGGGATAGTAAGAAAAAAATCCCATTCACAATTGCTTCAAATACAATACCTAGATATAAGTCTAATCAAGATGATGAGATCTGTACTCAGAAAACTATAAGACACTGAAGAAACTAAAGAAGATACAAATAAGTAGAAGCATATATAGTTTTCATGGGTAGGAAGAATTAACATCATTAAAATCTCTGTGCTACCCAAAGCAATCTATAGATTCAGTGCAATTCCTATCAAGATTCTAATGATGTATTTCACAGAACTAGAAAAAAACATTTTAAAAATGTGTATGGAACCACAAAAGGCCCTGCATAACAACAGTGATCCTGAGAAAGTAGAACAAAGTTGGAAAAATCACATTACCTAACATCAAACTATATTATAAGGCCATACTAATCACAACAATATGGTATTGGCATAAAGAAAGACACTTAGATCAATGGAACAGAATAGAGAGCCCAGAAATAAATCCACACCTTTATAGTCAATTAATATTCAACAGAGGAAGAAAGCACATACAATGGGCTAAAGATAATTTATTCAATAAATGATGTTGGAAAAATTGGACAAATGTGTGCAGAAAAATGAAACTAGACCACCTTCTTACAACACACACAAGAATAAATTCACAATGGATTGAAGACTTAAATGTTAGACTCAAAACCATAAAAATCATAGAAGAAAACATAGGGAGCCAAATCTCAGACATTGCTCATAGCAATATTTTTTTGGATATATCTCCCCAGGCAAGAGGAACAAAAGAAAAAAATAAAGAAATGAGACTACATCAAACTAAAAATTTTTGCACACCAAAGGAGCTCATCTATAAAAGAAAAAACAACCCTGTGATTGGGAGAACATATTTGCCAATACATCTAATAAGGGATTAATATCCAAAGTTTATAAAGAACTTACAAAGCTCAATGCCAAAAAATCAAACAATCCAATTAACTAAAAACTTGTGTGCATGGTGGTTATAGAATACTCTCCCATTAAAGATTTTATTGAGACTATAGCAATGTTTCCTCAACAGGCAAAAAACACAAATTGATTTACAAGATGTTCTTTCTTTCATGGGTTAGGTGGCAAAGTGTTCTCTAAGGTGGATAAACAGACTTTCATTTTTAAGAATAAAGGAAGACCTAATGCTACATTTAAAAAAACCATATCAAGCTGACATTAATGTGGTCATAGCCAGGAAAGTTGACTAAATTCAAATTAAAGGTTATTATTGCATCCATAATAATTTCATACAATGTATATAATTTTTTTTACATTTTCCTAATGAAGTAGAAATATATTCAGTCATATCATCAATTTTATTGACATTTCACTAAAATAGTTGAAAATAAATTCTATAAAACTTTGAAATAGTTCCTACTAGGCTGATTTAGTTTTTTTTTAAATTTTATTTATTTATCTTTAGAGGCAAAGGGAAGGAGAGAGGGAAAGAAATATCAATGTGTGGTTGCTCCTCATGCATCTCCTGCTGGGAACTGGCCTGCAACCCAGGTATGTGCCCTGACTGGGAATCAAACCTTGATCCTTTAGTTCGTAGACCCGTGCTCAATCCACTGAGCTACACCAGCCAGGGCATGATTTAGCTTTTTTTAACCATATATCACAGTGAGTATACACTATGTGTTTTTTGTTTCTGTGAGCTATTCGTGTGTGTGTGTGTGTATTAGTGATTGCTTTGTTTTTACATCTACAAGAAAATCTTCAATGGAGTAGCTTATCTTTTATTTTTCTCTCAAAAATTACTGTCTGGCTTGCAAAAGAAATCTCTCTTTAAGTTTAGTGCAACTATGAATAATAAAAGGAAGTTATCAGGAAGCCTGTCTCTGTAGAAGTGAATGAGGTATGAGTGATTTAGATTGTGCTGAAATTTTACCTTGCTCCCTGAGTTAGAATTTCCAGTTACCAATTCCTACATGCTTAAGTTACAGGTGAGAGTGCACCTCAAAAACATATGTGGCCTGATTCATACTGTGAGAGATCTAAGCTACCTACCAATTACAGATGCTCAATATCCTCAACTTCTTGGATTGGATGGCAAATTTAAATCCATAAGCCCCAGAACTGTATACTAAACATTACAAAATAAGAATAGCAAGAAAACAACAAAAACAGCAAGAGAAAAAAAGGTGTGCTATAAGAATTAACATTTATATTATATCATTGTGACAAAAAAAATAACCTACCAGAACCTATATTCCTAAAAGGTAAGCAGAAATCAAGGTATTTGATCTAGAATAATCAAATAAGCCAAAACAGAGTATAAAAAGATTATTATTGTATTAGGCCTCATTTTGCCAGTCAGAGGAAGGGTTGGGCATGAATGGATTAAATGCATTCCTTTCAAATGAACTCATGTTCTCTATAAAATCCCATAGGATAACTCCATCTACATCAGAAACTCTTGATAATCAAGTAGATAGAATGAATGATCTACTCTGTGGGTGAAAAGTCAGTATTGTTGCCATAAGCGCAGTGCATGGGTGGCTGTCAGACAAGTTGTGGGCTCATGAATGCCCAAGATAGCACAGGTGTGAGCCACTACTAGGTTTCTACTCACTAGAACTGACCGACTTTTGTAATAAATACAAAAAAAAAAAAAACAAACTTGTAACTTGGTATGACACCATGTCTTCAAGAAATCAATCTGGAGGTAAGTTATTATACTGAACCCCTTTTCTTCCCTGGAATATACTTTATTTTGGAAATGATGTGTCTCCCCTCCCTCCAAATAACTCTGCCAGCATTTTTACACAATCCATCATACTTATCTTACATAATAATGACTTACTCTTAGAGCTTAATAAGCTTAATAACAGAAAACTAAATCTAGCTCTCATATTGATTCTTGCAGTAATGAAATCTTATTGATTAATTGATAATGGTTATAAACAGACTTATATGTCCCAGGCACCATGTTAATAATTTTACATGCTATTTCATATTTAATGCCTGAAATAATGTTTCAAGTAAATATTACTCTAATTTTACAGGCTAGGAAATGAACACTTTAGACAATCTAGTAACATCAGTAAAGTATCACATTAGAAACTAGCAGAGACAGAATCTAAACCTATAGCTCACCAGCTTAAAAATCTATGTTCTGAAATAATTAAACTATATATATAACAATATATAATTTTATTATTTATATTATCTTACATATATTTATGTGTGCATGCATATCAGGGATAGCTTCTCATTACTCAAAGTACTGTTAACAATTCTATAGAAGCAATGCTATATCTTTATGCCTAATATTATTTTTTCCATTCCAAATCTGGAAAAATATAAAATATTGGACTACAACTAGTATTGAGTCACTTAGTATTAGAGAGAGGAAAAATCTATGAAAAAAAATAGACCTTTTAGTCTTTATGAAAAGATGTTTGAACTACTGCAGTTTGGACTGATAGGAAAAGATGGACCTGATATGTTAAATGCTTTTCTCAATAGAAATATTGTTACACAGAAAAAAGCAAACATACAGACACACGCACACAGAGAATATATTTGATGATACAGTAACATTGTCTATTGAGGTTTTGACTCCTTAGCAGCAACGTAAGTTGAGTAAGTGCTGTAAGAACAGCAAAGTAGATTCCAAAATGATGATGGAAAAATCCCATGCCATGTATAACATGTCCTAAGGCTACAACCTACCACAATCTAGACACAACTCTTCTATATAAAATCTATTCTGTCAAGCAAGGTTAACATTCTGTGACCCATAGTGACCAAATCAGACAATTTTTGAGTATGAAACTGTCATTTCCCAAGCTGTCTACACATCACAGAGATGACTTTGTCACTCCAAAGACCAACTGAATTAGAATGTATGTTACTGGTATCCTGACACTTGTATTTTGAAGAATGACATAAACTTCTAATGGAAAATTAATATTGATATATATTACATAATACAGCCCAGTGAAGTCAGATTTGGTACAACTTCTGGATGTGCGACAAGAAAACTCTATGGCCCCAAGAATGGCCCCCCTCTATGAAAAGTATGTAGGCTTTACTCCTACACTGTGAAGTTAGATTAATAACTGGATACTCACTTGAGGTACATTTCACCCTTTTCTTATATTAAATTATTGAGTTATAATACCCCTGCTATGGCACTAACACATAAACTGATTTTCTAAGTAATCATAAAAATAACATCATCCATATTTACTTCAGAAGCAAGACTTCTTGATTTTTAGGTTTTTTTTAATGTACTTAACCATTTTCTTAATAATCATAGGAACATTCTTAAATGTTAACTATATATATAATGTGCATTCTTAACATAGGTGCATTCTTAAATGTTATAAAACAACTTGATTCTAAAATTAATCATCTATATAGTATATAGCATTATTGAGTCTAGAAAAGAAACTATGAGTTAGTTGCCAAATATTAATGTGTACATACTTCAGCCTTATTTTGGTCATTTAGAAGTTATAGATAATATCATAGAACCAGATCTTATCTGAACTTCACTTTAATTTATTTTTCCCTACAGGAGCATAAATGCCAAAAATCATCATTTGCAAAGCACAGCAGGTGTCAGGAGAAGTGGGTGGCTGCATTGTCTTCCTTTTCTCATACTGACAAACTTATTTTTGAAAATTCACATTTCATCTTGCCAAAAACATCAAACTGTATTTTCACAATATTCTTTCTTTGTCTCTATTCCTTGGAGAAGAAAATAACTTTTGTTATGAAACTCATAATTAGGAATAAATTTCTTAGTTGAACATTAGGATAACTCTGTGGCTTAACTTTTATGTGAAAACTGAAATATCAGTTATTTTAAAAAATAGTTTCATCTATGTAGAAAGTGAGAGGCTTATACATATTAAAATAATATACTAATTATATATTATTCATTTTAAAAGAGAATATGCTCATCTGGTTTTATTTGAATTAATTCATTTTGATATGCTGTGATATTTACCTAGGCAGAATGTTAACATATTTGCATAAAATTAAAATCTATATGAAAAACATAACATCTGTTTATTATTTTTCTGCTGAAAACAAACAATAAGTGAGTAGATTTCTAATAATTAAAAAGCTCTCTAGAAGATTAGATAATTGTTTACCTATGCCAATATTTTACAACTAAAAATGGAAATTACTCACAGTGGCTGTAAGTAAGATGTGGCGTCCATATTTCACATGGAATTGAAGGATGCTAAGAGAGTTTCTAAAACTTGCTTATTTTTTTAAAAGATTTTATTTATGTATTTTTAGAGAGAGGGGAAGAGAAAGAGAAAGTGTGGGAGAGAAATATCAATGTGTTGTTGCCTCTCGAGTGTCCCCTACTAGGGACCTGGCCCACAACCCAGGGCTATGCCCTGACGGGCAATCGAACCAGTGACCCTTTGGTTCACAGTCTGGCATTCAATGCACTGAGCCACACCAGCCAGGCCTCTTTTACAGGTAATTTCTTCAAAGGAAGACAGCTTTTATCATATTAAAGCTGAATTTGGGGTCTCACTTCCAGGTTTATTACAATTCACTGTCAGTTCCTGGACGATTACTATTCCTAGTCTATTATTAAAGAATAAAGAAGAGGAAACAGATGTTGGAAAACAAAGACTAATAAATACAACCAAATAAAGACTTCAGATGAAAATATACATCAGAAGCTGGATTTGCTTCCACCATATGGAGATTAAATAAAATGCGCAAACCTTCTCCTGAAGGCAGGATGAAGAGAGTACACATGAATCATGTCAGTAACAGTGTCACCAACACCAAACTGATCTCCACTTTTCTCAATTTTTCTTCAGATACAAAAGTTTAGTTATCATTTTTCCATTTCTTCAATTCACTTCAGTCTGACTTTAGCCCCTTTTTCTTTCTTTCTTCACTTTTCCTTTTATTGATTTATTGGGGTGACACTGGTTAACAAAATTATACAGGTTTCAGATCACCCATTCCACAACACATCATCTGTACACTGTGTTAAGTGTTCACTACCCCTCTCCAAGACTCTTTCCATAACCATTTATCTTCCTATACCCTCCTCTACCTCTCCCACCTGACCTTCCCCCAGCGATCCCCACACTGTTGTCTGTGTTTAATTTCTTTCATTACCTTTATAATTTTTAAGTGGCTGATTTCTCTTTACCTTTACTTTGAATGTAATGTTCCTACTACTCCCTTCTTGAAACTTTATTTCCCCCAGCCTCCATTTATAATTTTTTTCTGATATCTCTGGATTTTATGCAGTCTCCTTCTCTCTCCTCCAGGCCTGTAAATAATGGTGTGCATCAAAGTTCGGCCCTAATCTATTTTTGCTTTCCCAAAGCTCTCTCCCTAGAAGATCTCATTCATGCCATGGCCTCAGTTTCATTCTCTGCACAAAACTCACAACAAATATCATTATCCCAAAGCACTCCTCTGTGTATGAGAAACTTCATCTAACTATTATTTATTATATATATAAAGCTGTCTCCAAAGCACTTTGGAGCTCCCATGTTCAAAACTGAACTCATAATCTTCTTCCTTAGAAGTAGATTGCAAAATGATGTCCCAATTTGTATTTCTTTAGTATTATTCAAAAGAAATTGTGCCAGACACTAAGAGAATTTCAATGAACTTTATAGAAGATGTATTTCAGACCGCTTCCTCTCTATCATATTCCTTTTAACCAGTCTCCGTGACAAGTCAGCACCAATCTTATGTTGACTTCTCAAAACATCCACTTCTCATGAAAAAAGTAAATAATGCTCTGAACTCATAGTATATATAATATTGTAATTCCATTATTACTTACATTATTCATTCATTCATTTATTCATTGTTCAACAAATCTTGAAGTTACAGCAATGAACTACAGATGACTAGTTTTTGTGTAACCTATGATCTAAAAAGAAAATACAAGTAACAAATATGTATAAAATAATAAGATTTCAAATAGCAGTTAAATATTATGTAGAAAATTAAACAGTGAATTGTATATGATTGTCCTGGGATGGTGTGCTATTTTAGCTTGAATGTGGGGACAGATCTAAAGAGGAAAAATTTTTGCTGAGATGAGAAGGATGGGAAAATCTGAAGATCATTTCTGAGCAAAGATCAGAAAAGGGAACAATTGAGGCAAGGATGTAGTTGTTCAGATAGTCTATTGTGGTGTGACAGGGCTGAGTGAGTGTGTATGTTTGAGAAAAATAAAAAGGACAATGGTGAAGAGAAAATAGGGCAGAGTTTTCAGGGTTCGGTGTGCTTGGGGATATAAAAAAAGGATGAAGTGGGGAGTGAGAAAAGCAATGCCTACTTATGTAAGGTCATTTTCTATGGAAAATTTATATTTTCTTCTAAGTATGATTGGGAAGCTACTAGGTGTGAGGGACTTTAGAAAGTCAGTGGTACAACTTGTTTTACATATCCAAATGCTTATCCTTATTAAAGAGAGGATGTGTTAGTCTTTTAGTGGCAAAAGCTGTGATATATAAAACTCAAAAGAAGTTGAAGGCCAAATTTTCAGGTAGAGAAAGCCAAACCACTATACGAACGAAGTCAACAATCAAAGAAAAACAAAAACTGGTGACAGTAAAGGTTCTGGATTAGTAATCTATTGATGCATAATGAATTACCTCAAATCTTAGATGCTTAGAATACACATTTATTGTTGCATATTTGCTACAATCTGGTACAACTTTTCCTGAACTTCTATTTCAGGATTTCTTACAGGTTATATCATGATGTCAAGCTCTGACCAGGTAGTTCAGCTGGTTAGAGCATCGCTGGATATGCCAAACTCACATTTTTGATCCCTGGCCACAGAACATACACAGTATCAACCAATGAATACATAAATAAGTGGAACAACAAATTGAAGTTTCTCTTTCTCCCTCTCCCCCATCCTCCTCTCTCTAAAATCAATATATATTTTTAAAAATAATATAAGTTGGACTTTAGTCATCTCATATCTCAATTGCGTAAAGTATTGTTTATGGTCATGTGACTGATGGTAGAATCCCATTCCTGAAAAGTTGAACTGACAGTCTCAATTACTCACTGACTATTGGCCATAGGCTACCCTCAGTTCCTTGCCATATGGGTTTCTCAAACAAAACAGCTTGCTTTGTAGAAGCATGCTGAGAAGGCAACAGGGAGAATCTTCCAGAAAATCAGAAGTCATAGTCTTTAAAACCTTATCATGAAAGTGGCATGGCATAACTTTTTCCATATTCTATTTGTTAGAAACAAACCGTCAGTTTCAGCCCATTCTCAAAGGGAGATTTCACAAGGGCAGGAACACCAGGAGGTAGGGATCATTGAGAGAACTTATTAAGTGACTCCCTGCTGTAGTCTAATCCCTGGCCTCCAATGATTTATTTCTGTACTTCCCAAATGTAAAACATTCCCTTTCAAGGTTCCCAGAAGTCTCATCATACAATCAACTCAAAGTCCAGAATCTTTATCATTCAAGTCAGCTCTTCATTAGTACCTCTCAATCTGGTGGCCTGTGAACCTAATCATGCTATGTGGAGCAGAAGAATCACCTCACCAAGCCTTCCCAAGTTCTTGAATCATGTATTTACAGGGTTTAATGAAAGGGTTATAATTTTAAGCACCTAATGCTGTGGCATTCTGTTATATAGTAATAGAGAACCAGGAGAACTTACTAGGAGTCTCAGCCCCTAGAACAACAGAACTGTGGGACCATAAAATACATTCCATTATAGGAGTGTGCCAAGGACTTGAAGCAACACAAGCTTATGTTTCCTGCTCAGATGCTCAGAACGCTTTCCTCTGGGGGAGCAGACACTGAAGACCAAACAGCTACTGTACAACATACTGGCTAGGTGTTAGTCCCAATCTGATGCTCACAGAAGTCTTTTCTATATGGAGCACACAGGGAAAGCCATTCAGACACTGAGTATAAGTGGGTAACTCTGGTAACCATGAAGGGTAGCAGGACTGGCTACCCCAAAATATGCAGCTTTGATACATTGATTTTTTTAAGCTGTGGGCACTTTAAAAAAGCAAATATAGGGAGAGACTTTCTCTAAATTGTCTTTATTTACTTAAAGATATACCTGTCAAAACGAACTGTACCATTTCAAATCCCTTCTCTGGGAGTTTTATCAACCAGGTAGGACTAACTCCTCTACCAGGATAGGGGAGTAGAAGTCAACACCACACCCAGATAAACTTTGTCACAAGCTATCATATTTCTCATATACAGGGTAAGGCAAAAGTAGTTTTACAGTTGTTCATATGGAAAAAGACATGCAAATTATGATTATTATGATAGCTTTATGAATTCAGAAGAATTTCATGATGGCACAGTAAATCTGCTTTTACCTACCCCTGTATCCTTCTAAGAGCCCATTCATTTTTCCTAAAAATCATTTATTCTCTCCTAAGTGTCCTTCCTACATCTTCCCTCTCCTTTTTTCTGTTAACATGGTATTTAATCCTGAATTTAAGCTGCCTTGGAGAGTTACTTATTTTCCTTAGGTATCTCGCATGTATGTATGAGGTATACATGTTAATAAAATTATGATTTTTTCTTATGAGTCTGTCTTTTACTATAGGAGTCTCAGCCATAAGCTTAAAGGGACAGAGGGCAATTTTTTTCTCCCCTGTACCACTCATATTTAATGCATTTTTCCTGTACTTATCAAGGTGAGGTGGAAGTCACATTGGTTCTTAGTTCCACATGCCTCCAAATCTTCTCAGGTAAACTGGGGAAGAAGTAAATAATATCAAACAGTTCCCTAGACCTCTCATCTTGCTGTACTGTTTAGGAGAGACATCAGTAATCTCAGGGGCTAACGTGGTTGCATCTATTCAACACGGGTATGTCTCAAACATACATAGGTGTGGCTAGGTTCCCAAGTCAGTAAGTCAATAAAAAGTTGATTTCTGCTTATCAGAATTTACCTGAAAGAAAAGCTGACTAATTTTTAAAGAAAGCTTTGAACTAAGTATTGACTCGACTCAAGTTTTATTCAGTTAAGGAAAACAAAACACATCATTAAAGGCTATACAATAGGCACAGTAGAATTGTCAGCCTCGTACTGGAACTGAGGAGATGTAGCAATGTTCATTGTAGCATCAGAAATTTTCATGGCAAGGGTTTTAACTCACAGATAAAATATTTAACACAATATTTCTCTATGACAGAAAGCTTAGTCCTGGAACCTCCTCACTATCTATACTCACTCCTGTTATCATCCAGTCTCGTGACTTGAAATACCTTACTGTTGATGGCACTCAAATGTCTCTCTCTAGTTGCCATCTATCTCACCAGTTACCTATCACTATATGTGATATTCTTATTTCTACCTGCTCACATCTCCTTATGGATGTCTAAGTGGCATCTTAAATTTTATGTGTCTGAAACCAAATTATCTGAATTTTCTCTCTCTCAATCTACTTCTTCTCTAATGATCTGCAATTCCATGTGAGATTCCTTCACTCACCTAGTTGTTCAGACTTTTTTAAAAAGGTGGGGGAAGTCATCTTAGGCCCCTCTATTTCTCTAACATCACACACTGATCCATCAGATAGACATGTTAATTATACCTACAGATATAATTAACTATTTATATATAATATAAATAGATTTATCCTAAATCTATTCCTGTGACTACAGAATCCTTCTGAATCATACCACCACATTCTTTCAAGGGGATATTGCAGTAGCATCCTGACAGGTCTTTCTGCTTCTATTCTTTTTTAAAAAGTTTACTTGTTTTTAATTCATTGATATTATTGGGGTGACATTAGTTAATAAAACCATACAGTTTTCAAGTGTCCAGATAAATAATACATCATCTACATACTGTATTGTGCACTCACTGTCCAAAGTCAAGTTTCTTTCTGTCCCTATTTATCTCCCCCTGCATACTTCCACCTGACCTCATTCCTCTTCCCCCTTTCCCTTTGGCTATCACAATACCATTGTCCATATCTATGTGATATATATATATTTTTTCTTTTTGCTTAATCTCTTCACCTTTTTTTACCCAGACCCCACACCCCCTCCCCTCTGACAGTTGTCAGTGTGTTTTATGTATCTATGCTTCTGTTTCTATTTTGTCTGCTTCTATTCTTACACTCATATTCTGTAAGCCTTAAGTGTAAGCTTGATTACACTAAACCTAGAAATTCCAAAAAGGATGATTTCTATTCCTAATAAACCAGATCAAGAACTAGTTACCTGAAAATGTCATCTCTGGTCTCCTTTCCTGCTTGAGCTTCACTGCCTCATATTCTTTAGCAGCCAAACCTCTTCAATAAGTCTTATCTTCACCATAATGATAAAAAGAATTGTTTGAATGCAGGTGTGTTGCTAAAGATGCTTTTTGCCTTTCCCAAAGTAATCAAAAGTTGAGAGGTTAGAGTTTCTCTGAAAATAACCTTCTTTCCAAACCTGGGAAACATTTGTGTGTTACCTCCAGATGTAGATCTGTTTATGTCTATATCAATTCCTCCTGTTATCTCCAAAGATAATCATGACAACTTCCTTTAATACCGGTGGAGATAAACAATGATAGGAATGGAAAGCTATGTTATACTGAGCAGCTACTCAACGTATTGTTAAACCATATTTTGCTCATTTGGGCAATATTAGCTTATGAATAAGGTAAGTCATGTCCACGTTCAGAGTTTTCATTAGTTCCCATATATTTTTATTTATTCTAATTCCCACCCCCAGCCCATGGTCATGTTGCAGCTGGGCTTGAAATTGCCTGAAAAGTCTTTTGGCCAAAATAGAAGGTGAGTGTAGACCAAATACACAGTCATGGGAACTGGTGCTGTATTTTATTAACAATACACTTTGACTGGGAAAGTTTGTCTGCTTTGAAAAGAAATATAAAGGATAATGTGATGAACTGACTTCCCACTGTAGAGTTTACAAAGCTCCTTTGGTTTGTAACTTACTGTTATTTTCAGTCTTTATGTTTCAAAGGTTTTAGATAGCTCCTTAGAGTTTGGAATGTATCTGTCCAGAACATTACAATGCCATAAAAAGGGAAAATAACCCCAAGTTCAAACTTCTATTTTCTATAATATAGGCATAAAAACTCCACAGAACTCATTCCTGATGGTAGAATTGTACGCCCCGCAAGCCGAGACTCAGGGCAAAGAACTGTACACATTGTCTCTCCCTCATTTCCCAGCAGTTTTCATTTTCAAGCAAAGACTACAAAGTCCTTCTTCTGTTACCAAGATGAGTACAGAAAATATAATGTTCCAGCGTATTTCTGTGTAGAAAAAATCATATCACCTGATAACTAATTCATAACTTACTGTGATATTCAAATTTATGATTGCAGTTTAGACAGAAAAAAACATGTGAATTACACTTGAATACATACCAAAATATATTTGACACTTCAACCTATAAAGTAACCTTTCAAATGAAAACAAAAAGATAGGTGCCTTTTCATATGTAAGGGCGCTTGATGTATGAACAATGTCTGCATCGACACCAAATAACTGACACAAACAGCACAAAATGTGGAGTCATCACCTCTTCCCACATGAGAAAGCTACTCCTCCTGAGTTTGACCTGTACTTTTTATAAAACTATGCTGGTCGTTGATTACAAAGCAATTCAAAAGCATCAGTTTCTGTAGTTTGAGGATCTAAAGCTTTTGAAAGCATTTGAATGCATATGTTCCCTATGGGAATTTGACTAATGCAATAGTGGTTTATGGAGTCATTATTACCAGTACATTCCCTATTGAGAAGAATACTCATCTTTGCAAATAACTGTCTGTGCCAGTTATTAAAAAAAAAAGAATAGAAATTTTCTTTAACCAATTACATTGAAAAACAAATAGTAATTACTTTTATTAGTTGTATACATTCCTAGACTGATAAAGTGTTGTGGACTCCGGCCCGCAGTGTCCAAGGCGTTATGGATGAGATACGAGATAAATTCACACAGACTACCGAGTCCTTTGGAGGAAAAGGGATGGCACGGCTACTCTCTCAAGGGGAGAGTGCCCCGACCCTTGCCTTGACAGGTTTTTATTAGGTTTCAGTTTGCACAGGAATACAAGTAAAGTTCATTAATCATTGTCAGGCAGTAAGGATCACATGATAGCATACAAAGAACTATGAGGGCTATTCTGAGTCAGGGTTTGTTAGCTAAAGTGCTACAAAACTTTGGGAAACAAACTCATTTCCTGCTCGGACCCTTTTCATTTAATTGAGAACATTCTTAGCAAAGCAGGTTTCACAGGATTTTACATATTCTTTCTTAGGCCTGATCACCCCGGGAACCTGCCCTTTCCAGCACAGGGCTGCACCACCCTTTGTCATTGTTACAGGCTTAAATCAGGCAGGGGAAGTAAGGCAGCCAAGAGATTAGGAGACTTCTTGCAGAGGGAATGAGGACTCAGGCTATGTCAAAGCCAAGGGGCAAGGGTCCATCACCCCCTTTCTCCATAGCCCCCCAAGTCCTTCCCTTGGGCCTCCACATGATTGTGCCTGTCTTAGGTCATTCCCCACTTGGGGAATCTTACCCGTCACTGGCTAATTGATCAAGCATTGGGGTCCAGGCAGGGTGAAGTAAAAGGAGCAGAAGCAGCACTCCTGCCAGGGAGATAGGCTTTGTCTCAGTGGCTTCTGGTCTGAAACTTGCTCACTCATTCTTAGCCATGGGGGGGTTACAGCTTCTGAAACCAGGCAGGGCAGTTCCCAAATTCTCCCCCTTTTTTGTTTTTCAAATCAATTGTCATTGTTAAGCTTGTGAAACCTACTATTTGCTGTTCTTGAATGTGATTTTAAGAAAATAACCTGTACATATGTATCATAAAGCACAAATAAGGATTAAGACAAAAGGGGCACCCAAGGGCTGCTAGGACCCAAACTTGTAAATTCAGTGCATCAAAAAATGTTGCAAATACAAGGGAACGATAAGAGTAACAGGACTGGTTACACTTCAGTCCTTGGGGGAATTAGCACAGACTTCAGGAATTTACTTTAAAGATATGCAGCATGGACTTGCTGCCTGAACTCAGGGTGAGAGAATTTTAGCAAGAGCAAGTCACAAAGCAGCCTAGGTATAATGCAGGCCTGATTTCCCATGGGAGAACTTCTTCTTGGGTGTGGTCCGGTGTGTTGCCATAGTGGGGGAAAACCCACTGGTTTTCCATGTGGGTGCTGGGCCACATTTCCACATCTCTCGAAGTGGTTCCCTACAATAAAGTCCAGTAATACTTATAGACAAGAAAAAAATCTGAATACATATGTTAAAAAATACATATAGTCATTTTACTTTAAGCTTCCCACCATAAAATTAGATCATACTTTTTCAATTGCAAAAGTAATTGATAGATACCTTCCCCATCTTTGTCAATGACAACAGTGGTATAATGAAAAGACTCCTCATTGGAAAAAGTGGATTTGAATTTTGCTTCGCAGCTCACTGCTCAAAGGGTGATAGACCATTTACGTAGCTTCTTTGGGTCCTAGCAGCAGTACAAGAAATATTTCTTTGAAAAATTATCCCATGAAAAAGTTAGTAAATATGTTGCCCTGGATCTTAGTTGTTATAAATATGAACAATATGTATAAGCATCAAATTTAAGTACAACATTTTCACAAGTTAGGTGTATCCAAAGATGGCGTAGGAAACAGGCAGTGTGTGTGCATTTTTTTTTCCAAGCTTAAGTTCATACTGGATAATCACATGACTGGCATCTGGAAGAAGAGGCCAAACAACGAAAGGGATATACAACTAGAATTTCTACCAACTCTGAGATTTTATGACTTTCTGGTTTTCATATTTCTAATCTTTGTCAAATAATGCTTTCATTTAAACACTTCCTTTTGCAAACACTCATTAATTTAAACCATATTAAATCAAGCCCCTCTGAATATTTTTTATGGCTCATGATCTCTATTTAAATGTATTTATCCTTTAAAAGTACCTGCAATTCTAGCCAGGGCAATCTTCATCTTGTGCCACAAATTCACCATGGCCATGCTTATCTCCATTCTACCCCCATGCCCACTCACAATGCCTTCTCACTTTCCCGTTTGGGCTAATAGCTGCATTCTTCAAGATCTGGCTTCATGTTTACAACACTTCCTATTCACGCACTGGTGAGGGAGGGATTCTCCCAGAAGTTTAAGGGAATGGCTGAATGCACAACACCCAACTCTGGATAAATGACATCAACAGTAGATTCTTAGTCACATATACTCACAGACCTACAGACCGGGGGAAGAGACCACCACATGCCATGCAGGTGACACAAGGGTTGAATTTAGGAAGGGGGTGAACAACCAGAGGCTATGAGAGGTAGATTTTATATTATCAAGTGGGTGAGGTGTTCCCTGCTTCCAAACAAAAGATTGGCTGGTTTAAATTAATTCTATGGGAGAGGAGGAAACTGAAACCTGCTACTTATGAATAAATGAAAAATTTACCTGGCCCCTTTAATGAGGAGGGCTGTTTGGCCAGAGAACCATACTTTTGCAGGAGCAGAGTACAGAGGTGAAGGTATAGAAAGGCTGTGGGAGGTCCTCAGATGTCATGGAGGCACAAAATACTGGACCTTAATTTTACATCTTATACCACAGCTATCTATGTCTTATCTTTTCCATACAACCTTCTGATCAAATGCGATACGTACACAGTATCTCATGATTTTTTAATCAGTAATCTATATTTCCTGACCTAGTATACCTTACCTTTATGTCTCCACCCAGTAAAATAGCAGGAATGTAAAACATATTACATATGCATATTTATTCCTAATTTGTCATTTTTTCTCATTATTTAGATTTTATATACCTTAAGGGTACTAAATTAATAAACAAAGTTTTACTTCACAATCTGTATTATATAGCATTGAATATGAAATAGTCATTTGAATGATTTAGTCATAAAGCAATTTTTAAAAACTAACCTATAATTTGTAAAATACCCATTGCATTTTAATAAATTTGTTCATTCATCTTCACTCAACAGAATAGAAATATTTCAGGAAAACTAATTATAACATGTATTCCCTTTCCTGGATGACCTCCATTATACTATTGGAGATATCTGTCCATGTAAAATTAGGTTTTAATAGACTGGGTTAAACAGCTCTAATGTGAAAGTGAGTAAAATAACAGTCACATGAAATGCTGGAATACAGAGAATTATTAAAGAAGTTTATGATCATTTAAAAAATAAAATTAAAATAATCAGAAATCAGCAATGATTTATTAAGGAAGAGTAACTCCAAAATTGACTTACATGCTTTTTAGAAGTTTTAACTGACAATAGTGATTTGAAAAATGCTATAGTATATTTTAACTTTGTTGAGATATCTGACAGTTCTTTGTTAATATTCTTGGGTATCACAAATAACTGGTGGAGGAATACATAGAGCATATTAATTAATGTCAACCTGACATGGTGCTTCTTCTCATTTGATAAAAAAATTCTGTCTTTAATCCTGTTTTGTATGAAAAAAAAGTAATGGCTAGGATAAGACACATAAAATATGCTTATCAAATTTAGAATTGAATATACTTGAGGAAAATGATGAATGGAAGACATAAAAAATTATTTCAACAAGCTGGAATACTTAGTCCAAAGAAACAAGATTAAATTTAAAAGGGATAGTATAAAAAAATCTTATATTTAGTTCAAAAATTGGTTGTGAAAGTTACAGGATGGGGATATCTGGAAATACGGTTGGTTACAAGGTTAAAAATGAAATGTCAGTGATGCAAAGTGAAGGCAATCAATGGCATGGAGCTAGGCGGAGAGGGACGCCAGTGCACAAGAGTGGTCTACCCCCATCTAGAGCCCTCCTCTGTTCTGAAGGTACAGAGAAGAAAATGCTAAATGCATGAGATACCAGGTAAAGGATACAATTTGGTTTAAGGTGAGGGAAGTTAAAAGAGAGGACAGGTACAGTATAATTTTTGAGAAAAATTTGAAAGGCTAGAATTTGAAAATAAAACTTGGGGTTTTTGTGCTTTGATTTAAAAAAAATAAACCATTTTTTATTGATTATTCTATTTAGAATCTATTGATTATTCTATTTCACTTTGTGGACAACAATCTATTTCAGTTGTCCCAAATTTATACCTTTGCCCCCCTCCATGAAGCACCACCCCCTCCAAGGAGCACTCCCCCCCCACTCTCTCAGGCAATCCCCACACCTTTGTTCATGTCCAAGGGTCATGCATGCAAGTTCTTTGGCTACTCTACTTCCTATACTGTACTTTACATCCCCATGGCTATTATATAACTACCTATTTGTACTTCTTAAATCCCATGCTTTGATTTTATACTTAATTAAAATTTGAAGAATTGAGAGACTATCAGTTATAAAAGGTTCTAATACGTAATTATCTACATATATAGTTGTAAATCCATCTAAACTGAGTCTGACAAAAATGATGACCAATCCAAAGTTGATCAATATTCACTTGCCAAAAACCACTCAGAGGTCCCCCCAAAAAACAACTTTTTCTACATATCTAGCAGAAACGTAATAGAAAGAACCTGCAGGAAAGGAAAGGTCAGAGATAAGATAATAGTGAGTTTCAAAGCTGTGAACTTCATAGAGAGAAAGGTAGAAGGGGAGGGAAAAAAAGCAAAGATGGAGTTAATATGGATGGGGGGACAGAAGCTGAAAAAGACTTATTAAAATGACTTCAAAAAATTTGCTATTTTGTTTTGCTTTCTTTTAAAGTTTGGCCTAATTATAATGCAACTATAGTGAAGGAAGTTTTCCAATTTGCATACTTACGTTAATATATTCCAAAGTATCAGGCAAAATGCATTTTTATTTATATTTAGCAAATTAATAATTTGCACTGAGAAACAAAGTGCTGGTGCTCTGAAAATTATTTTTCCAACAATTAAATAGGTTGATACTCATTCAGAATCCTCTTACCTATTGGAAAACTGAAAATTGACAAAAAAGATAATTTTGCTACACCAAAGAGCCTGACAGGTGGGCAAAATATTTGAGGGGGATTGCAGTGACTTTTAATTATCTGTACTTAGACAGTTATGTGTTCCTCCTGGTGTCCTACCTAATGAATAATTCTTAAGTAGATGTTGAGGAAATCAGGATTCTTAATTGCCAGGAGGCTAAAATTAACAACAATCATGAGCAATGCTAGGGGAGAAACTAGCATAAAAACGTTCACCTATCAAGAAAACGAAGCTGAATCATCACTTTTGGTGTGGGCTGTAAAATAGATGGTAAAGATCAATTTAGCATTAGGAAACCTCATCAAATTCTGTTGTTTCTGAGAAGAAGTATACATAAAAAACAGTGAAAATAACTTAAGTCTCACTGCGCAGGAAGTGGGGAATACATAAATCTAGTTATGTCTTGCTGGACCACTTCTATATTAGGGTCTTCTGGAATTTTCCTTTAGTTGACTTCTAAATCAACCACAAAATGTATCACAAAATTTGTCCTGAGTTAACTAGCTTGAACATAAAGATAGAACTCATAATTTGCATCACAAAGTTCTCTTCAGTGTCAGAATTATCAAATAGTAAATATTTTTATCTTCTATTAAAAGATATTAGAGGAGAAATATTCTGTCAGATAAACCCATCTCTATGACTACCTGTCTTACATTAAGCAGATTGACAAACCTAGGGACTTATGGTCCTATTTTTATTTTGACTATGGCTACATGAAGTTTTTAAATGACTTTGACCTTTCCAGTTTTTCAGGTTGAATTTGAAGCCAGGCAAATTTTACAATATTGAAAACATTTATATAATAAAAATAAATGATATAAAAGACCAATAATTTTTTAGCATGAAATCATGTTTCTTAATTACCTCTCTTCATGGTATCTACAGAATATTTTTGGAAAGCTGTTACAGTAGAAAAAAAATACAAAAAGTGACATTGAATGGTTCTTCTCCAAGCTACCTTGGGCCTTTCAGGGAAAATAAACAAGCAGCTATTAAGTGCTATGACAGCTTCCAACTTAAGTCCTCTCTATGAGCTACAGAGGAAAGAACTTGTATGAAAAGAACAAGAAATGAGAAGCTCTTAGATATCAACCTCCAAGAATGATATTGTCATACTTCCTTATACTATGTAGCATTTCATTGTGCAAATATTGACTAGCTCTTCAGAAAAGATATTTATTTCCTTGTGGGAGGAGCATGGAAGAATTTTCATTGCTGTTTGTTTGTTTTTGCTTCTCATATTGTCCAGGGGAATTAAAAAAAACAACAACTATGGAAATTCTTTATAAAGAGTTGGGTAAGTGACATGATGCTTTAGCAAATGTCTCTGTGTCAGTTTTTAAAATTTAATTATGTCTTCAAGAATCTGGACACATTTCAATTGCTACCCTCGGTGTCATCTATATCCACACTCTTTAGAAGTTAAAAGAGACTGTGCTTGAGATGGCAGTGAAATAGTCCAGATTTTTCTTGTTATTCATTCTTGCAAATGCCAGTATGCCCAAATTAAAAACTTTACCTAGAAACACAAATAAAATTTCCTGGAGCTTACATTTTTGTTCCACATATTCCATGATCTTAGATAACTTGTCTATTCCATCACAGTGGAGAAATGTTTTCTTCTAACTCCGCATTAGAGATGGACATTTTATTTTGTAATGCACTTATCATCAATCAATTTTCAGGAGCTGAGTCTGCTATGAACATAAAGTAGTGGAATGCTGCCTTGATGATAGAAAACAGAGAGTGTCAGAGCCATAAAGACAGTAACTCAGGCAGTTAGAAAGGCTAACACTTAAATAAAATTTCTGATTTTTTTGGAAAGGAATTACTGGACCTTCTCTAGTCCTCTTCACTTATTCTGTTGCCCCTCAGGTCTTTCCTTTTCTGCTTTTAATATTAGATTTAGAAGGATTCAATTGACTGCAGTGCCATACTGCCTAATCAGTCAGTAAAAAAGCACCAAAGTCAAGAAAAATATTTTAAGAGATGTCAGTTCCATAAAAGTCAACAGAGATAAAGAGATTTATTGCTTCTATCCTCACTGCTGACCTGATTCTATTGGAGTTGGAAAGCAAGAAAATCCAATTGTTTGTATGTGGGTATGAAAGCAAGCAAGCAAGAAGCATGAGAAATAGATTTAGTTTGCAGGAGGAAAGGAATAATATTTACAAGTTGTCAGAAGTCCCCAGAAGTTGATATTTTACTGTGCTACCTGAATTTCTGGAACTTTATTTGTCTTTTCTTTGCAGAGGAGAAGAAAACAAGATAAACTAAAAGATGTAGCATTCTGTTGTTATATTTATTTGCTTATTAACTCATGTACTCATTTGATCAATATTTATTGTTCTCCTATCGTATGTTTGGAATTGTGCTAGTCACTACCGTCATAATAGTGAACCATTCTGATTTGGATCTATTTTATGTTACACAGCCCAAGGGAAAACAGTTCCATTAATCCGTCATTTTATATAAAGAAAGATGAAAGGGGTTGGAATAGCATAAGAATGAAAGAAGAAATGGCTCAAGTTGCTTTCGTTCATGTAAGAGACTGTTAACTCATATATTGCTATTGACACATATGTCGTTTTATTATACATATATTATACATATATTGATATCAAACACTTTAGGCCAATTAAGTGCCATACCCACAATCAGTTTTATACCTGAAGTATTACAAATAATTAACTGATTAGTTCAAGAATAATTATTTGTGCATAAGTTAGGAATTTTGTAATACAAACACCCTGTGACACCATGTAAACTCTGAAAATGTACTAGTATACACAATCTAGTCCATTAATAAGATAATCACATTCCTTTATTCAATATTATATGGGAGAGCAGAAAGAAGGCAGGAGGATAAAAATTACAAAGATTTATTTTCATCAAAAGCACACATGTCCACCCTGGCCAAGTGGCTCAGTTGATTGGAATGTAGTCCTACACACCAAAAGGGTGCGAATTCAGTCCCAATCAGGGCACACACCTAGGCTGAGGCTTCACTCCCCAGCCATGGTGCACACTGGAGACAACCGACTGGTGTTTCTCTCTCACATCGTCTTTGCGCTCTTCCTATGCCCACTCCAAGTCACCGGCATCTTCCCGATAGAAGCCCGTGCACACAAAGTATAGTAAAAGTAAATCATCAAGTTTCCATAATAAATCTTATATTGATAAAAGGGCCCAATGGAACCTTAGGAAAATAGCAAGATAAAATTAGATTTATTCCATTAGAAATGTAAATTTCCTCTTTATATTCATTGGGAGATCATTTTGGAAAAGAATAAAAGTCATGAAATATCAATCATTACTAATAGATACTTTCTTAAAAAGAAATCCAAAGGCTTTAGTTCAAAAGACCCTGATAGTATTCCCAGAGTTAAATTTAAATACTTTATATTGATGAAAGTCGAATATGTTCTTAATAGTTCCTCTACATCTGTCGGTAATAAGCATTCTTATCAAAGAGTGTGTCATACAACTCTGCCTCCTTACACTCATAAAAGATATCTGAGACTTAAATTTAATTTAAATTAGAAATTTAGATTTCTAATGACTGAATTTTTGGTTAGTACATTTTACTTCCTTGGGCTTTTCAAATTAAAATGTTTTACTGAAACATTTTTGTTAATATATTTTCCAAAATTCTCATGGTTTTAAATATATATTTAGAATAAGTCTTCAAACATTGTGAGCTCTGTTACAATGCAATTGCCTAGGTTTCTTCTATGATTTCAGGTTAAGGTAATGAAAAGTAACTTATTCTCAATAAGACTTTTGCTGGCATTATGAATATTCCACAGAGGTAAAATTTGGAGTGTCTGACCAAAGACCCAGCATGTGACTGCAGAATACTGATGGCTTTTACAGTATTCATGGAGAAAGTCTGTTCATCCAAGAAAATCAAACTTTTGAAAATAAATATCAGCTCCTCATGAGAAAGCAGGGCCATGACATCACTTTGGCTGAAGATAACTAAAGCATGTTGATAGGGCTGGAAACCTGCACTGGAGTGCCGAGGGCAGAGTCAGAGACCATTCAGGCAGCAAAGGACAGATATTATATGAATACCCTGGAGTACACCCCACAGTTTACCAAAAATATAGAACAGCACTGACTGTTCTTGCTTTTGATTGGCCATGAATAATATAATTGCAGGTGAGAAAGTTGGTCTTTGCTTCAGGGTATTTCTCTCTACAGCAAAGATTTCCTAGATATCTGGATAAAAACTATAGTTACTAAAGTTGCAGAATAAACAGTCCTTCTTGCCATATGTATGTTTACCTAGTGGTGACATGATGACATCCAAATAGATTGGAAAACTTGAATAGGTGAATTAACAAGAGTTTAACAAAACATTGCATATTTGAAGAAACTTTGCCTTAAGATGCCCATTTGGAAAACCTTGGTTTTTATAATTTCTGAATATTCATTATATACCTTACTAATTTATTCACTTATTTAGATTGAACAGGATCAGTTCAATAATTAAGTATGGTGACCCATATTAGGTTGTCAAAAATACTTAGCCAGGTTGTTCAAAAACATACCACCCACAAGTTGGGTCCACCCTACTTGGCCTAGACAATCTACTTATGACTAACTAGGTTTCTATTTATTTTATTATTGTCTGCTTTCACTCTCAAAGTATTTTGGTTTCTAAGAGAAATTATATGGTCACTCTATCTACAAGAATCTAAAAGAACTCTATCCTTATCCCTTCGCTTCCAGTAACTAATTTGGGTGCAATGAAAATGACTCAGGAAAGAAGGGAAACCAGGCCCTGCAGCCCCTGCCATCACAGGGAAAGCTTTTTATTAGTAGAGGGTGTCAGACTGGAAGAGCCCAAAAATTAAGGTCTGTGAATCACTGAAAGGCCATAGTTAAGTATGATTTCTTTATTAATTCTTCTACTTTATCTGCTTCAGCATTGAGTAGTAGAAACAATAAGCACTAGCAGATTGATTGGATAAAGATTTATTTCAACAGATAGACTTGAGAATGACCACTCAATGTTAGAAAAGTATATATTTGTGGCAATTTTAGAGAAGGGCTATCTGAAACAAACACCCATTCACAAACAGGTTACTAAGTCTTTTTTTGGAAGAAACTTTTATTTTTAGTCAATACAATAAAGAATGCATGAATTTGTCTCAGATGATCTCTGAGGCAAAGTATGCTTTATAGGCATCAATGATTGATTCAGAAAAAGAAAAAATAGTGTAAAATATACTTATACTGAAAAAAATCATTTTGTTTTTGAAAACAACCAGGTTGACTGTAGAAGCTTCAGATTCTAGTTGAGACTATTTTTCCTCAGTAAAGTGTGTATTTTTCTAATTACAATGGTTTTATTATTAAACAGAATTTTCCAGGCCATGCCAAGCATTGATTTGTAATTTCCACACATGAATAAAAAATTATGATGTAGAACTTCCAAATGTACCATCGAATCGGTGAACTCTAAACTAGGGCACTGTGATATCCTGGTGTGACGGAAGCAGCGACTGTGCTGCTGTGAAAGCCTGGGGGCTTTGGTGAGGTCTGCTTCTCTACCAACACCTAACACGGAAATAGGACAAGTCCCAGCAGAAAGACAGACTGGTTAAGATTCAAAACAGCAATAAACAAACACAAGGTATTTAAAATTGATATTTAAAATGATAAAGTCAGAACTGTCAAAGAAGACATGATACCTGATAATGATTAAGCATTAGATAGGGAACAACAGTCACTCACACTGAGTAGTAGTCACATTCTTTGTCCTGAACCCTGCTCATCCTCATGTAGTCTCCCTCTAAGTGGATAGTTCCACCATCCACCTAGCAACGTAAGGCGAGCCCTGAAATCATTCCTCTTTTGCTAGCCTCCTCACTATACCCCAGTAGCCTTGCTGAAGGGTAATGAAAGCTCCACACTCATGCCTCCATCCTGTTACTAAATGCTAATACAAGAATGGGGGTTCACCATTTTGTTGGACAACCTGTTAGGTATGTTTAGGAGTTACTGATTAATAATACGTTCCTTTTAGGGGACTAGAATCTACTTTGGTTTTTTTTAATGAGATGAAATGTTCAGGACCCCAAGAGATAGAAGCTATCAAACACAATGCTTAGGCAGTGCCATATATTACACATGTGCTTCTCTAAACACCGGCATACACAGTCCTAGGCTTCTGCAGTAGAAGACAGAATCATTTTGCTCTCACCTTACAGTCCAAACTTAGCAAAGGTTGAACTTCTGAAAAGAAAACACATTCTCAGGATTACTCTAATGAGACTAAGGCTGTGGGTGTAGTAAATTAAAAAAATTCCATTTTGTATATACAAAGGTAGCTTCTTTTTTAATTTTAAGGAGCCAGGGATGTCAAAAATTAAGTTAGCAAGATTCCCAAAGAGGTAGCTTATTGCAGATAATACTGACAAATTATTTGGATCTTCCAGGCACTGTACTATATTTAGTGGATATGGTAATAACCGAAACAAACAAAAAGTCCTCTACTCAAGCAAGACTACATTTAAGTTTTTCCTTTAGCTTAAATACTCAACTCATTGTTAATTAAAATAGAAGTTACCATGGCACACCGAAGAACGGTTCATCTTGTTCCATTTTGTTCTGTCAGAAATCAAAGTTTTTATGTGACAGAATGCCAGAGATCTCAATCTGCATTTGGGAACTGATGACGTAAACTTTCCACTCTTATTCCAGGTACCTATTCTATGACCCTATAAGCAGACATTTATTATGTTTATTATCTATCAGCCACTTCCTGTTCTTCTTGCAACCATCCCAATGCTGTGCTGGAGAACCACCTGTCCCCTACTGAATACACTCTGATGATACGGTCAGCAAGACTGGAAAAAGGCTGGAGGAGCCGGTCACATATTCTCTCCTAGAATGCAGACTTCAGGTAAATGCCCATTATTTCTTACTACCTGGAACCCCAGTTCTGCCCTGGTTCCTGCCCTGTGTTCTCAGCCTCTGATAATCCCTGTGAGCTCCATACATCATCCCATGAAATTTTCCTTGGTTTTAGTTTCCACTCTCCTTGTTTGCAGTCCCAAATTCTGAATATACGCCATGGGTTCTCCCAGCGGCACTGACGGCACTCCCCAGCTCAGAGCACACCTTACTGTGTTCAAAAACATGCACCAAAATGAGTATATTTCACCTAAAATGAAAATGAAATAGCACAAAAGGATGGTGTTAGTCTCATCTGCTAATTTATTCTTATGAATTATTCCATGTGATTAATGTAGCTAGTAGCTAAAACTGTTGCTTGGACATAAAACAGAAATGCCAGAAAATTATTTTGCTTGATAGTAAAAGGCTACCGACTTTTTTCCCAGATTATTACAGCAATTACACAGCTGACATGCAGAAGCCTTGAAGATATGTGGCCCTTGGGACAGCAAACAAGAAATTTGAAATAAATGAAACTCTAATACTGGAATCCTGTTGATGGTCAGCACTGCTCCTCTTGGCAAGAAAGCAGCTTCTTCTCTTCCAAGAAATGATTTGCATGGCACTCGCTGTAGACATTTCTCCAGGTCATATATTAATTGACTACCCAGGTGAGAGTAACACCAAACACTTAAAAAAATATTCAAGATTGCACAGTGTAATCACTAACATGATTGCATTGATAATAATTAATACCTTGGGGCTAACTTATAACCTAAATCAATAACGGTTATTTTTCCTGTCTCAAATCTATAAAATTCCAGACATGATCCTTTCTCCACATTCTGTGCCCTAGGAGCTAAAAGCCAAGTCTGTGTCAAACTCTTGATTTTATATCTGTTGCAGACACAGTGCAAGAGATAAAACCTAATGAGTTTCTACAAACACAACCAATTTGATAGCATTGACTGGTCACTTCAGTGAAAGAACCAGTCAATTTAATCAAATTGCCTAAACTGGCCTTAAGCTGAAGTGACAAATGGATGCAGTCAAAATAATCAAACTAAGTAAATAGACTGGGTGTGTTCACTTCAATATCCTTACCATGGTTCTGAATCTTAACATTTTTGCTAATAAGTACTAGTCTTAGCTGAACAGAAAAAAATGTTAGCATTGGGGAACACAAAGCAATATGCCTGCTTACCCCGGTGGTCATAACCAATTAACTGAAGGAGCAAAACATGTAGGCAATTGGAATAAACCTTTCCCCCTCACCTCCTGACTGAGGGCATGCCCAGGAGTTCTACACCAGGTTTTCTAATCATTGGCTCGTGAAGAATCCAGAAGAGACATTGCCCCT
The DNA here is from genome assembly GCA_028533065.1 of Trachops cirrhosus. NCBI lineage: Eukaryota > Metazoa > Chordata > Mammalia > Chiroptera > Phyllostomidae > Trachops > Trachops cirrhosus. Next base: position 126,512,781 of record CM052539.1, read on the forward strand.
AGCCACAGTATAATTGGTTATATACATAGAGCATAAACATACGTTTACTGGACAGTGGACACAGGAATATTGAATTAGAAAACATGCCCAAGTAACTCTACCAGGAATCTAAGAAGAATAGACAGCAGAGAGGGCTTTCTAAAGCCCCAAACAATCATGGTAATTCACTTCCAACTGTTGCCCTGCTGGCACTCTTCCTAAGCAGACAGGGGAGAGCTGCTGCATCTCTCAGATAACAAGGTAATTAATGTTAAAAGGGAAGACCAGATTGAGGAGGGTCAGTTGTAGCTTCAGAATTATAAAAAGGTAGAATTAAGAGAGCCTGTTTTCATTCGGCTCAAACTTTTTTTTTCTAAAGCTTATTTTAAAGAGATTTGAAAAGGCAGGGGTTGAGACTTGAATAAACAAAGGCTATTATAGAAAAATGAAATTCCTTTCCTCTTAGCCTCTTTCCATTACAGAACTCTTCTGAAACCCCAACGGCATTTTATAACCCAACCTTCCAAAATTTGCTTCATCTACTTTAGAACAAAAAGCATATCTTAGGAGTTGTTCATAAATACTTTTCGAGGTGATGCCATCCTTTCAGTGAACTAAAAATCTGCCTCACCTTCCCTCCCTGATTCTGTTTCACAGCAGATACATAATCACTATTCGTTAATTGCTCAAACTCTACTGACAGGGGGTGCAATTATGGTAGCACAACATCTGGAGGAATGTTACCACTGCAAGGCAGCAATGGGCTTGTAGAGAGCTACATGGGAGGATTACATAAGATTTAAGTGTTGGCTGTTAAAAGGAAAGCTTAAGAGAGATATTTAATATCACTTTCAAATGGAGTGAATGGGGATAGTAAGAAGCTAGAAAAACTCCTTAGCAAAAGGAATAGCGAAAGTGAGACAGATAGCTCAACACAATGGATAAGTGATTTACAGCCAGGTACAGATTGTCACCAGGGTGGGAGGGGGCAAAACTGGCAGGGGGCAAAACTGGGAAAACAAGAACCTCACTCCCAGAGTAACCTTTCCTCCCTGGAGATAACATGTAGGCCTCAGTTGTAGATCAGCTCCAGGCCCAGAAAAGCAGCAAAACTGGTGCGTGAAGACTTCAGAACCAATTGCAATGACTAAAGACAAGCCCTGTCACTGACCAATCAGTGGAGACCATGCCCCTAAAAGAGCACACCTGGAAAAGTGATGAATATTCTGCTGAAAACCTCCCTTGGGGCATTCCCTAAGATTCCCACCTACAAGAGAGAGGCAAAAGTCTCAAGACAAGGACCCAATGTGCAGGCTCACCCTCTGGGGAGCAGCCCATGCTATTCCTCTTCCTTTCTTCTTCCCCCCACTTCTTTCTTCACGAACTGTAAAGCAATGGACAGCTAGCAGCTTGTCCCAGACTACTTCCATGAACCTGTCCCTAAGGCCCCTCTTTCTGACTTCCCAGGGAGCTAAGGCAGCCCAGCCTAGGCTCTCCTGTTGCTCCTTATATGCTAAGCTTTTCCTTGTTTTCCTTGTTTCCTTGTTAAAACAATAAATGGATCCTCATAGTCACCTGGACTCAGGTTGTGAAATCTTTCCTACATGGAGAACCCACACACCACAGCTGCACCTAGGTAGACCTACTCAAGCCCAGTGGCTTCCATGACATAGATTTCATAACAAATAACAGCAGTAAATCTTGTCTTTTAAATATCAAACAAAAGGAAATACGAATCTTTATGCAAGGGATAAAAGCAATAAATGATAGTTGAGAAATAATAAGTAGACTTATTTAGAGAAGATGCAATTATAAAAAAAGTAATAGTTAACAGGTAATAAACATTCTCTGCTAGACACTAGGCTTAGTGTTTTAATAAGTATTAACACATTTAAATTTCACAACAACCTTAACTGGGAGTTATAATTTCTGTTCTCATTATTTTAGGATGAGAAAACTGATGCACAGAGAAATTGAGCAACTTGACAAAGATGACACATCTAATAAGTGGAGGAGCTAGGATTTGAACTGAGAAAATCTTGCTCCAAGATCCACACTCTTCATATTCATATGCAGTAGCCCTTAAAATAAAACATCTGGATATCTGTACAAATGAAATACTATATATAAAGAGCTGAGTTTTTAATATAATGTTGTATGAGCAGGGTAACCATTCAAGAAATATTAATATTAATGTTAGAAGGAAATGATTGCAGTAAATAGTGCATGACCTCAATATAGCAGCCTAAAAAATGTTAGTACACATTTTTTCAAAGTAAACTTTTGATACTATTTACTTATATAAGTGTAATGGGTGCTGAACAAGTTTCAGAAGGAGGTGTAGGCCGGCGAGAAGCTCCAAAACCCCCCACAGGCCTAGCTGTGGTGCTGGGTAAAGCAGCAACACAGTGATTGAGTTATTTTGCATATCAATAACAGCCGACTAGCTTCATAGTAATGCTGAATAGTCTGCCTGGGCCAGGGATATAGGTGTGACTCTGACCCATGATGTAACCAAGAAGCACCACTTACCCCTTATAGCACCTGCTTGAGAGTTTGGAGATGGTTCACTTTACACCACAGGGCCACCCCTGCCTTGACTAACTGATGGCAGCCCAGAAAGGCTGAAAAATAGGGGAGTGCTAGCAGGTGTAGCCAATTGGGAGAAAAGTCAGAAACGGGGTTAAGGAGGAGGACCCAGGCCAGGATTTTAAAAAAGAGGCAGGACACCATGTGTGAGGGAACAATGCTAGAACTTGCGGGTCGGAAGAGGGTGAAAGGACTCTCACTGGCAGGCCATGAGGAGGTGCCATGTGGTTTTGGATGAAGAACTGGAGATGGGGCCACACAGTTGATGGTTCTGGGAACTGCGGGAGGCCTTCCCAGCTGAAAGAAGCGAGCTCAGACTTCTGTTCCTTTCCTTTTTACCAAACTCTGCCACTGAGAGCCATGGTTCTTACTGCAGGCAAAAAGAACTATAGAGTAATAGACCCCAAAGGGGGTTTCTGTTTTGTAAGTGTATGTACCACACTCACACAATTGCTTAGCGATGAAATATGTCTGAAACAATATCCATTACACATTTTTTGTTTTAATGTGTTTTTATTTACCTACAATGTCTATTTTTTAATGAGTATGCATGCGTTACTTTTTAATCATGAATACAATCCATCAGTTTGGATTTGTGGAAAATATCTGGATGAAATTAAATGATAAATCTTAACAAGCTTCTAGAGACTGCATATATAAAACCAACTATAATCCTGCCCACACTCATGAAAGCACAACTTTAATGGTCTCATTAAAAGCCTGGTAGATCAAGAACAAGTCAGAATGTAAGAAATTTTTATTTCAAATTCAAAGGTATGGTTGGCTAAAATGCATGACATTGGCTATTTTTTAAAATATTTTTCAACCCATGTGACTATGACAGGAGCAACTGTGGCCTCTGGTCATCCTCCAGTCCCTTGTCCCTCCTGCGTACATAAGCACACACAGCCCACCACCAATCCCATTACAGGGAAGCAGAGAAGAAAAACAACAGAGTGAGTCACAAAAGGTCTCTGATTATTTTTGATTTTTCAAAGGCTAACTCTGTCATTTTGACTGACGTAACAAAAGAAAAACCTGAACATCTCACAACTGAAAGTGAGATATGCCATAAACACAGAAAAAGGATGGTCATGATTCTCAAGCTGTAGAGGGTCCCCACAGAGTATTTTCACCTGGGAGAAGGTCTACCTCATTAACCTTCAGGTGATGGCAACTGAAGACTATGGCAGAGAAAAGGGATTGGACCAACTCAAAGAGAGATGACAACAAGTCAGAAGTAAGATGGGTTGAGACAAGGACGATTTCTAAAGGAAAGAATAAAGCATGGAAATTGGCCGCACAAATGGGAAGTGACAGGAAGAGACTGTTTGGGACTGTAAATGAGATCATTGGAAAAAGCACTGGAACATGCATTGGAGTGAAACCACTGAATTATGGGATTATGCCCCCAGAACTCTTAGCATAGCAATATTGTCTCCCCGCTAACAGAGAAAGACTAGATTTATTATTACACAGCCTCTGCCTTCCTCAGCCTGTTTTCAGGGAAGCAGCAAAGTCAATCGCCACAAGAAAACCAGCCAACCCTTTCCTTTTTTGCTTCTCAAATTAGTGAGAAAATGTAAATGTAAATTTTCTCCCTGTGGCTGTATCCTCACACAGTGGTGACATATTAGCAAATGCTGTGAGAAAATTTAATTTTGTGTTTTCTTCTTAATACTGAGGCTGACATCCCTTTGAAAGTGCTAATGGACCCTCTCTTGTTCAGAGTCCAGTACATTTACCTTTAAAGCTTTTCTATAAAAGGTCCTTTAAAATAAAGAATTCTGGTATGTAATACTCATTTTCTGTGTTTGAGCCTCAGTTGTTTCTCTTTTGTATTTCCCCTGTAGACACTGTTAATAGATCATATCGAGTAGGAGGCCCTCGACTCCAAAATGCAGGTCACAAACGGATTGCTCCTTGCTCAGCATCCACTGTTTCTGGGAACAGCCTGGTTTCACTTTAAATTAAAGATATTTAACACGTCTCTACATACTGTGAAATGTTGAAGACTTATGCAATCAAGTTCAAAGGGAGCACATCAACTCACACTTCTTGAATGTTGGACAGCAAGAGCTGTGGCCATTCTACACTCTACCCCATGCAGTCTAGCTTTTAAATGCGTACCCAAATAAACACTTAGCGTGCTGCGTATTAAATGCCTCTCTGCTTGCATTACTTGCTTGATAACAGATGCTTACAAATGAAGAACAATAGTAGTCAGGAGGTAGTTTTTTTGGGCTAAAGCTTTTGAAATAAAAAGTTTTTATTTAATACAGATTTTTAATAGAACACACACATATGAAATAATTGTGTCAGAGATGGAAAACAAACAAAACTCAGGGATCTTTTAAAACCTTAAAGTGCTGACAGGTCTCAAATAAAATGGCTGCTTTGCAACAATGCACAGGGTGATAGGGCAGCAAGAAGGCATATTAATATGCCCTTTAATATGCACTTTAAGTCCCTAACTAGATGGGATTCTCCCTCCCTGGCAAAAATTACTGATTTGCAGGGTTTGGACAGTTACGTACATTAATTAGGAAAGTTTGGGGGAAAAGACAGTATGAGTCTGTTACCTCACCATCCTGCATGTTGGATGGGCAACAGCAAGAATTGCCAAAATGCAAGAATATACAGATTGAGCTACTTCCTCTAGGTTTCTCTCAGCACCCTTGAGAAAGAAGTGTGATACTCTGAGACTCAGTGTCTACAACTTGTCTTGTGAGGGGAAGCCTTGGGGCAAAGAGGAAGAACCATTGATATCCCTCAGGTTTCACTTCAAGGTGTCACACTTTGGGATCAACTCTGCAATTTTCTTGTCTGTGAGATGTAACAAAAAACATTCAGGAAGCCTGTAAGAGCTTTCACAGATTGTAGGGAGAAGTTCCCAGGTGAGTGAGAAGTGCAACCTGAAGGAGTGCGAGCTTCACGTCATGACAGCAGGCAGGAACAGAAAGCAGAGTAAGGACACTGAGCAAGGAAAGGAGTATTTCAGTGGCTAGAAAAGCATAGATGGAGGCTATGCAGAGAGCACCAGGGGACATTCACACTCATTACTGGCATTGTCCATAGGAGAAAATGACAATCCATGAGCTCAGAAGTCACCACAGCGAGACACTCTTTCCTGAAATTGTTCATTGGGAAATTAAAGCCTTGGGGAAGGAAGAAGAGTCAAGAGGGATAGTATTTACAAAGATGAGGAGATATACTTCTTTTATTCTTTATATCTTTATCCACTTCAGGTTTATGAACTATGGCCTATTAGGGGGAATCAAATGCCTCAGAAACAATCAGGGCGAACTCTTGACTAATTGTAGGAAAATGCTGGCATATTGGCTTTGCTTTAAAGGGAAAAATTGCTATAGTTTCAAAACATAAAATGTTAGTCTGGAGAAAATAATTATTAAGGTGTATAAAAATATTTAAACTTGTTCTTATTATATTGTGTTATGATTGGATTATTTTAATAATGTGCTTGTTGTCTTTTCAGCAGGAAAATAAATATCTGTAAAACATAAAATTATTTAAATATATAGAGTATTATGGCTTCAAAACATTTACTTCTTTTTTTTGTTTTACTTTATTCAGTACAGTTTCTATCCTTTATTCCCATTCCAAACTGCCCACACATTCCTCTCTTCCTCCCTCCCCTTTCCAATCCCCCTAGTTTTGTCCATGTGTCCTCTATGTTTGTTCCTGTAAACCCTTCCCTTTTCCCCTGAAATTCCCTCCCCTCTCCCCTCTGGTCACTGACTACCTGTCCTCTATTTCAGTGTCTTTTGTTATATTTTACTTGTTTCTTTCTTTTGTTGTTTAGGTTCCTGTTAAAGGTGAGGTCATATGGTATTTGTCTTTCACTGCCTGGTTTATTTCGCTTAGCATAATGCTTTCCAGCTCCATCCATGCTGTTGCAAAGGGTATGAGCTCCTTCTTTCTTTCAGCTGCATAGAATTCCATTGTGTAAATGTACCAAAGTTTTTTGATCCATTCATTTACTGATGGGCACTTAGGTTGTTTCCAGCACTTAGCTATTGTAAATTGTGCTTATGAACATTGGGGTGAATAGGTTCTTTTGGATTGGTGTTTCAGGATTCTTAGGATATAGTCCTAGCAGTGGAATTGCTGGATCAAAGTGCAGTTCCATTTTTAGTTTTCTGAGGAAGTTCCATACTGTTTTCCACAGTGGTCATACCAGTCTGCAATCCCACCAACAGTGCACTAGGGTCCCTTTTTCTCCACAACCTCTCCAACACTTGTTGTCTGTTTTATTTATGATGGCCATTCTGACCTATGTGAAGTGGT
>CM052539.1:126520156-126580876 GCA_028533065.1 Trachops cirrhosus
CACTTTGCTAAGTGTTTTTATCACAAACGGGTGCTGTACCTTATCAAATGCTTTTTCTGCATCTATTGATATGATCATGTGATTTTTGTCTTTGCTCTTGTTTATGTGATGGATTACATTTACTGATTTGCGAATATTGAACCATCCTTGCATCCCTGGGATGAATCCCACTTGGTCATGGTGTATGATCTTTCTAATGAATTGCTGAATGCAGTTTGCCAATACTTTGTTGAGGATTTTAGCGTCTATGTTCATCAGTGATATTGGCCTAAAGTTTTCTTTCTTTGTTGTGTCTTTATCTGGTTTGGGTACTAGTATGATGTTGGCCTCATAAAAAGAGTTAGGGAGTCTTCCATCTTTTTGGATTTTTTGGAATAGTCTTTGAAGGATAGAGGTTAGCTCTTCTTTAAATGCTTTGTAGAAATCTCCTGTGAAACCATCTGGTCCTGAACTTTTGTGTGTCGGGAGTTTTTCAATTACTGCTTCAATTTCATTTGCTGCTATTGGTCTGTTCAGGCTTTCTGTTTCTTCTTCATTGACTTTTGGAAGATTATATTTTTCTAGGAATTTGTCCATTTCACCTAGGTTTCCAAATTTCTTGGCATACAGTTCTTCATAGTAATTTCTTACAATCCTTTGTATTTCTGTGGTATCAGTTGTAATCTCTCCTCTTTCATTTCTGATTGTGTTTATTTGTGTCTTCTTTCTTTTTTTCTTGATGAATCTGCTTAAAGGTTTGTCGATTTTGTTTATTTTCTCAAAGAACCAGCTCCTGGATTCGTCGATTCTTAGAATTGTGCGTTTAGTCTCTATGTCATTTAATTCTGCTCTGATCTTAGTTATTTCCTTCCTTCTACTTGCTCTGGGCTGTCTTTGTTGTTGTTCCTCTAGTTCTTCAAAACATTTACTTCTTAAAAAAGAAAAAAAAAAAAACAACCCCCTGCCAAGATGGAGGCGTAGGTAAATACATTTTGCCTCTCTGCACAATCAAAAGAAGGACAACAACAAATTTAAAAACAAAGAATAACAACAACTGCCATAAAATCACACTGTATAGAAATCTGATAACCAAGGAGTTAAACAAGAAACATTCATCCAGACTGGTAGGAGGGCTGGAGATGGCAGTTAGGTGGAGAGGACTCATGGCAAGGCTGCAGCTGGCAGAGTGGGTGGTCCCACATTTGCATTCGGATAAAGTGGGAGGAACAACTGGGGACTGAGGCAGACCATGCAACCCAGGGTTCCAGAGCAGGGAAATAAAGCCTCAAAACCCTTGACTGAAAAAAATCTGTGGGAGTTGAAACAGCAGCAGGAGAAACTCCCATCCTCACAGGAGAGTTCCTTGGAGAGACACACAGGGTCCTAGAATGTACACAAAATCACCCACCTAGAAATCAGCACCAGAAGGGCCCAATATGCTTGTGGGTAGTGGGGGAAGTGTCTGAAAGCTGTTCGGGAGCTGAGAAGTGATACTGTTTCCTCTTGGAGCCCTCCCCCACATACAGCATCACAAGGCAACTATGAGTGTTTCCCCACCCTAGTGAATACCTAAGGCTCTGCCCCTTGCTATGTAACAGGCACTGAGACAAAAAAAAAAAAAATACGGCCCAAATGAAAGAACAGCTAAAGCTCCAGAAAAAATACTACCAAGCAATGAAGCGATAGCCAATCTATCAGATGCAGAGTTCACAACACTGGTAATCAGGATGCTCACAGAAATGGTTGAGTATGGTTGCAAAGTAGAGGAAGAAGTGAAGGCTATGAGAAGTGAAATAAAAGGAATCAACAGTGAAGGGAAGTAAACCAGGACTCAAATCAACAGTTTGGAGCAGAAGGATGAAATAATAATTTAACCAGAACAGAATGAAGAAACAAAAATTCAAAAAAAATGAAAGGCTTAGGAACCTTTGGGACAACTTTAAACATTCCAACATCCAAATCATAGATGTGCCAGAAGGAGTAAAGGAAGAGCAAGAAATTGAAAACTTGTTTGAAAACATAGTGAAGAACTTTCCTAATCTGGCAAAGGAAATAGACTTCCAGGAAGTCCAGGAACCTGAGAGTCTCAAAGAAGTTGGACCCAAGTAAGCATGACCCCAAGGTACATCATAATTACGTTTCCTAAGATTAAAGATAAGGAGATAATCCTAGAAGCAGCAAGAGATAAGGAGACAGTAAACTACAAAGGAGTTCCCGTCAGACTGTCAGATGATCTCTCGAAAGAGACCTTACAGGCAAGAAGGGGCTGGAAAGAAGTATTCCAAGTCATGAAAGGCAAGGACCTGCATCCAAGATTGCTCTATCCAGCACAGCTTTCATTTAGAATGGAAGGGCAGATAAAGTGCTTCTCAGATAAGGTCAAGTTAAAGGATTTCATCATCACCAAGCCCATATTATATGAAATGTTAAAGGGGCCTATCTAAGAAAAAGAAGATAAAAAATACAAACAGTAAAATGAAAACAAATTCACAACTACCAACAACTGAACCTAAAATAGCAACAACAAAAAACTAAAAACAACAAAGTGAGCTAAGCAAACAACTAGAACACGAACAGATTCACAGAAATAGAGATCACATTTGAGGGTTATCAGTGGGGAAGGGAAGGGGGGACGATGGGGAAACGGTACAGGGAATAAGAAGCATAAATGGTAGGTACAAAATAGACAGGGGTGGGGGTAAGAATGTATGGGAAATGGAGAAACCAAAGAACTTCTGTGTATGACTGGTGGATATGAATTAAGGTGGGGGAATGATGGTGGGGGTGGGTATTGGGCAAAGGGAAATAAAGAGCAGAAAAAAATGCAACAACTGTAATAGCATAATCAATAAAATATATTAAAAAGAAAAAGAAAAAATACAAAACAGAAAAAAGAGATGATTTGTTTTTTTAAAGTTTTAAAGCAAATCATATAAAAATTTTAAAAATTAAGCATGAGATAAAATAGAAAAAACTGAAATTATATTTAATATAATTTAATAAATAAAATTCTAAAAGAACAAAATATGCTTTAATTTCAGCAAAGTAATTACATTAATTGTTTTAAACATAGATATTGTTTAGTAATTTCTAAAAGGAATTTTACTATTGTTTCATAAGAATCAGTAAGTCAACCAATAAAAGTAACATGTGAGACTGTTACAGGACAGAGGCCTGGACCTGAGTAGGTCTGCTTAAGGCTTGCAGTAATGTGTGGGTTCTTGATTTTGTGTAGGAAAGATTTCATAGAACTCCAGGTGACTATGAGGATCTGTTTATTAAAGCTGGGGTGAAACAGGGAAGGGCTTAGCATAAAGGAAGCAACAGGAGAGCCTTGGCTGGGCTGCCTTAGCTCACTGGGAAGTCAGAGAAAAGGGGGTTTTGAGGCTAAATTCAAGGGATTAGCCTGGGACAACTGCCAGCTGTCCTTTACCTTAGAGTTTAGAAGTGTTCCTGTGAAGAAAGAAGTGGGGGGTAAGGTAGAGATGAAAGTGCAGGCTGCTTCCCAGAGGGAGAGGGTTGGCATGCTGAGTCCTTTGTCTTGAGGCTTTTATCTCGTTCTTTCAGGCAGGAACCTTAGGGGAGGTCTCAGGGGAGGGTTTCGGTAGAATATTCATCAGTTCTTCAGGTGTGGCCTTTTGGGGTCGAGATATCCTCTAATTGTTCAGTGACAAGCAGGAGGTCTTTAGTCATTACAGTTGGTTCTGGTGTTGCCCACTGGATTTTGCTGCTTTTCTGGGTCTGAAGCTGAAATGGGCCTAGATGTTATCTCCAGGGAGGAAAGGTTACCCTGGGGCAAGGTCCTTGCTTTCCCAGTTTTGGCCCCTGCCAAGCACTCTGCATCTTCCACCCTAGAGACCATCTGTACCTGGCTGTAAATTGCTGGGCCATTGTGTCATGCTGTTTCAGATTCCCTATTCCAGTTGCCAAGGAGTTTTCCTGGCTTTTCACTCTCCTGTCTCAAGACCAACAATATCAGGTTTTATTTCACAAAAATTTATAACAGGTAGTAGTATTCCTTTTAGAGTAGGTAGGTAAAAAATAGAAGAATAATGATCAAATTAAATCCAAAAGGGAACAAAATACAGGTCTATAATCTTATCTGAAGTCCTTTGAGTCAATGGGTTTGTGTATATCATACATATGTAGTCTGTTCATCCACACTCTGTAATTTAACACATCCATTCTCAACATTCACACTAAATGGGATATATAAGACTATCAATGATTATATCAGAGTAGGTCAAGTTTAGTTACCAAATGTGACTTGGTATCAAACCTAAAGGAGGAAAAGATTGCTCTTTGTTTTCATAGTTTGCCACTTTATAGAGTTGCAGAAATAAGGTTATGTACCTGTATTTTATATGCACATACAAATCTAAGAACTTCACAGATAATAAACATTTTGTGTTCTATCCAAATAGCTGTATAATTCAGCGAAAACATAACAGAGGAGAGTCTACATTGCGTTGACTTGCAGAGGACTCTTCAGCCTTGGGTTCTACACAGAAATTCATATGTGCCAAAAGGATAATGACTGAATTCAGGATGTTAACAGAGAGAGATTTATGAATAGTGTTCAAATATAATTTCAAGTGATGTAAATGTTTGAATGGTTGTTAAATAAATAGTTTTAAAATTTTAATCACTCCACTAAGTTACTGAGGAATACATTTAGTATATCCACTGTAGTTGAGCTTTTCATCTTTGAAATGCTGTATCCTGCAGGGAAGAATCACAGAGGATGTTACATACTTTGAAAGGGCTCCTTGATTTCAATCCTGGCCAGGTGGCTCAGTTTGCTGGATCATCATCCCCTACACTGAAAGTTTGCAGGTTCAATTCCCAGTCAGGGCACATGCCTAGGTTGAGGGTTTGGTCCCCAGTGGGGCACAAATGGGAGGTAACTGATTGATCTTCCTAAGATGTCTTATAATGTAGTATAATATATTGAAAATTGGGTTCTATATTCATATGGGACTTGTATGTAGGTCCAGTTAATTAACTTCTCTGAAGCTCAATTTCCTCCAGTTTTTCTCATATGACCTGAGTTTTAAAAATACTTTTTCTCTCTGCTTCTTCATGGAATTTCAAAATAAAGAATATATTCTATTATAGGAGGTTAAGAATCATAAGGTTTCTTATGTAAAATGTATGCATAGAGCCAAAAATATAGTAATTATAATAGCTATATGTTAAAACAATAATAAAAGCAAAATTTAAGTAAATATAAAAGTGTAATTTAATTACTTTTGACAAAATCAATGTGAATTAGATTCTCTTATTCTCCATCTTTTAGAGATGAGAAAACTGAAGTACAAACTGGTTTAATAATTTTCCCAAGATCACAGAGCTAGTAATTGTTAAGGTCAGTACACTAGCCTCACAATCTGGCCCCACCACCCATGCTCATAATTGCTATGCTACATGCAGGTAAAGACCTAGGGCTAAGAGAAATATGTTGACATGAATCCTTTGCTGCTACACTGATCTGTCCTGATTAGCATAATAAAGCTGAGATGCTTTCATAATCAGATGGCAGAGACAGAACAAGGAGGAAGAAATTCTCACACAAGTGAGAGCAGCCAAGGATACTGTGCAAGCGCCACTCTTGGTTGTTCTAGCTACGAGGACCTTACCTAACAGTGGCAAAAAGGGCAACGTGGAAATGAAGTAAACAGCAATGAGAAGTGGGATGATATATGTTTCAGCTAACTCTGTCTTAAGGGCATGTCTGAAGGGGACATTGGCAGGAGGAAACAGATAAATGTTCAGACTTGGATTGTAAATCATAGGCATTGTAATGAGAGTGCCTGGTCATGAACTTTGATGTTCTATACACTTTGCCCACTGACTCTTATATCTTGCATACACAAGTGTTTCTATGAATCCACATTTCCCCACTTAACTTATTTGTTAATGTTATTATTTGGAAGAAACTCTAGGGTAGACTATAAAATGGTTGAACCATTTCTTCTTGTGATGCTTGGCAGAGAAAAATTGCAATTGTAGAACTTTATATGTGTGTTTTCCTATGTGACTGAACTTTACTGCAGTTGGGGAGAATTGAGCCCACCTGGAGGGGTTAGTGGCAAGGGAATAATGTAGATTTTATTGTTTTTGTTGTTACATATACTGCATAATCCAGAATATATGGGACTCTTTTTTGTTGCAAGTGACAAAACTGGCTTAAACTACTTTAATGTCAATATGTATCTAAGTGTTCGGAAATGTCTACATACAGGTTTCTACCTATGTCACCAGGATACCCTATCTCCATCTCCTTCTCTGTCTCTGTCTCTGTTTTTCTCTCTCATATGTACTTTATTTTGTGTTGGTTAATTCTTCTTTTTTTTCCTTTTTATTGAATTTATTGTGGTGACATGCATAATAAAATTATATGGGTTTCAGGTGAACAATTCTGTCATACATCATCTGTATATTGTATTATGTATTCACCATCCCAGCTGAGTATTGGTTCATTCTTAAGAAGACTCCTTACAGTGCACATAGATCAACATCAGGAGCTCTAGTCTTAGTATTGAGAGAAAATATCTTCTCTCCTCTTGGACTGTATAAATTCATAAAAACAAAACAAATAAAATTCCATTAGTCTGAATGTTCCATTCCTGGAACTGGCCCAATTACTTGATCAGGAGAAGATGATAGAGCAACCTGATTTTGCAAACTTGAATTACATGCCCACGCCTGGAACTAGGACCTGAGGCCAGGCCCAGTCAGGAATGTTGAAGAAGTAAATAGGGGAGTGTTTTTTAAAGAAACCCTGGCTCAACAAAGTAGTTACAAACACTCAATTGTATCTCCTTTTCTTTATCTTCAAATATTCTTTTCCTTATTTCCTTTCCAATGCTCTCATGCTTACTACTTATTTCCAAGGTTAAAATATTTGGATATATGCATAAAAACAATAGATTTAAATGAAAAATACTTTGAACTACTTCAGTTATACATATTAGAGACAGCTAAGTAAAGATTACATTTAATTAAAACACTTTAATATTTCCCTTTTAGATAACTTGTTTAATAAGGTACAGCATTATAAAATTCCAGAAAAAATAAACATCATTAATTAAGTCAGCTCAAAAGAACTGTTTTATAAAGGAACTTTCTGTAAAACTTCTAGTTATACTCACCCACAAAGAATCTTGCAAGACTTAGAGGAGGGTGTGGATGTTGAATTTTGCCTTTGGTAGTTCTCTGTATTTGCAAATGAGGATCATAATGTTCAAGCTGGAAATATAATCATCTGGTCCCTGTCACCTACCTACATTTCAGTATTTGCTCTCTATCATACTTCCCAGGCCCCCTTCATTAAAGTCATAAATATTAATATGTAGATTCAAAATCAACCTTTAAACTAAATAGTTTCCTACTTCTAATTTCTCACATTCTCTAAGATTTTAGAAAAACTGAGAATAATTATATTTAAATGTAATTTAATAACCTGAGATGATAAGTTGTTTAATGCCCAAAGAGTTTATCTCTTACTCTGTATTTCCATTTTCTTAATATTGAGGTTATTTTGAATTATAAAAAATTATATATATATGGTATATTCATAAGGGTATAGAATGACACAAATACTAATATTATCATCCAGAGATGATCTGTGGTAATATTTTGGTGTTTTTTCCCCTATGTAAATTCAATTTAAATAGTTAAGGCCAGATTGAAAAACTTTTTACCTTTTTTATTTTCAATAAACATAAGCATTCTGCCATATAATTGACTTTGTTTCAATTATTTAATTTTACTATAAGAATATATAATGATTTTTTCTACGCCTATATACATATATTCATGGACTCTTTCTGAACTCTAAATTTTCCATTGATTCATCTATTCTTGTACTATTACCACTCTTTCTAGCTTTATAATCTGTCTTGATACCTCATCCAGTAAGTCCTGCCTATTGTGTTTTAGAATGCCTCCACAATCATATTTCCCTATAAATAGAATCAGTTTGTCAATTATCACATAAATATACACCCACACAATTCTGTGGGAAGTTTTATTGGGATTTTACTGAATCTATCAATCAGTTTGAGGATAATATCTTCACTAAGTTTTTCCCATTCACTTTTTTTTATTTCTCAATATATTTTAATTCATAATCATTATACATCCATCCATTTATTTAGGTCTTCTTTAGTTTCTCTCAATATTATTTAATTGTCTTAATATCATTCATTATGTTTGGTTCTATTTAATTTAATGTGCTTTTAAATCTACATTTAATATGTATATAATATTTCTTTCCTATTTTATTGATACTGTAATAATTTTCTTATTCATTCTTACACTATTGACCACTTGGGTTATTTTAAGCTGAATGTGTGTAAGTCTGGTGTGGTGTGGTGTGTATGTGTGTGAGAGATTGTGAATGATTCCTCTGGATCCTTTAGCACAGCATTATTGCAGATAAAATGCTAATTTTAGATGAAAATCAAATTTTATTATCTTAATTTTTGTTTCTTTAATTATAGTGTGATTGAATATTTTTAAATGTTTATTAGCCATTATAACTGAATAATTAATGATTCTGCAAGCTACAGAAAAACTGTGAAAATATTAGCTGATTTCTAATCATATGCTTTTTATGCATAAGCATTTATGTAGATCAGCCTTTTTTAAGCATTGTTTTCTTCTATACAATACCATTTTCTTTTGCTTTATACTAACATCTGAACCTTTAAAGTCCTTTCATTATGCACTTGTTACTAATTGGATTCATTATTCCATTATTGGGATGCTGAAAGTTACATGGGCATTGACAACTTTTTATTTATGAAAAATGTTTTAATACTTATTAAGTCCTGACTTAATATAAAATTTCATGCCATATGCTGTGAGAAAAACCAATGAATATGATTCATTCCCTACTTTCAAGTAGTTGACCATCTACCAGTAGTAGGTAAATATAATCAAGGCTGGGAACATAATCTGAAATTAGCCAACCACAGAATTTCAGATGGAACATAAATTTACTTTGCAGTACAATTTATTTTACCCTGATGCTTTGTTGGATGTTAAAGAATCCTACCTGGCCACCAGGGGTGAAATGTCCCTGAAAAGACTGGATGTAAAATGATGTAAAAATTACATCAAAAAGGATAGGTAAAATAGGAAAAAAATAATTTGTTTGTTACCATAAGATTAAACATAGGGATGAAATTTACAATTACAATGCCTTCCTTTCATCATGTATTTTAAGTTAATTTATAGATTAGTTCATTGAAACCCGGAATGTGTTCTAATAACCTCAACTTTCCCAAAAAGCAGCAGATTCTGGATTTTCTCACCCTGAAGGAGTTACAATTAATTAAATCAGTGATTCTTTCTTACAAGTATTATGATTGTAATAGCTAATGGTGATTAGTCTAGATAATATTGTTAGGCTCTCACTTTCCAGCTTAGGGGTATGGCTTTCATTCTAAAATGTTGATTGTTTCTTATCTAACTTTGAAAATAAGATTAGATACTTTTTAACTGATGTCTTCTATGTTGTCTAACTATGAAAATTTATATGGTAATTTAAAATCTGATAAACTATGAGTGGCATAAGTCTGCATGATAAATCAAGCATAAGCATTGACACATTGGGCAGAATGAAGTTCAGTCTGCCTGTACAAGGGAAAAATTTCCTGTCACATGCTGAAGAGTTAAAAAGGGGTCATTGAAGGTATTATTCACCATCTAACATAATTCTCTTCATTTTATCCACATTCTTCACAATGTGTAGAAAACTCTATTTTGGAATTTCAGCAAAATAAATGAAAGAAGTAAAGGATAATAGCTCTCTGGATATTATTTTTGTTCAGTTCATTTATTCAACAACTATGTTTTGAATGCTAAGTTTATAAAACAAGCCACTCTGCCACACACAAGAAAGGATCAGTTGCCACTCTCGACATCTAATAGATTTCAGACTATTTATATTAGATTTGCAACATTGCAATCTGAGTAAAGATTTGTTACTTACTAGTAATGTCACCCTGTGAAATGGTTAATCAAAACTGTCCTTTTGTTAAATATAAAAAGAGAATAATAATATCTATCTATCCATGTTGTTGTATGGAATATGTTATATATTATATTAGCCCAATTATGGACACCGTAGACACAAAAAAATATTTTGATTTCTGTAAGCACTCCTTTCATTGAATGTGGACTAGACCCAAAGACTTGCTTTTCAAGAGTAGGATACAATAAAAAATACAGATGTCACTTCAGTATTTAAAGTACAAAAACAGTGATTTCTCTCTTGGTAGTATTTTCTTACTGTTACTTTCTTCCTCTCCTTTTTTCCCTCAGCCTGGTTACTATAATGAAGTAAGATGTAATGCTAGAGAAACCCATACAACAAACAACTAAGGCCCTCCGTCTACCAGACTGTGAGGAACAACGTCCTGCTAACATCCAGTGAGTGAACTTAGAAGGGAAGCATGGCCTAGTTGGACCTTGAGGTGACCACAGCCCATGCCAATATATGATCGCAGCCTTGTGGGACAACTGGGCACACACTGTGATTTTAGTGGGCTGTGACAGACCCTGAAGCAGAGAACCCACTAAAGCCATGCCCTGTTGCCCAACCCACAGAAACCGTGAGATAATAAATGTGAGGTGTTATATAAGCTCCTATACTTACAAGTAATTCGTTAACCAGCAATGGGCAACTAATACAGTTTATCTCACATATTCCCTTTTTGATCTGTATTTGCTGATCTGTAAATGATGATAGATAAATAATGCAGGGCCTACTGACTTCAGAGAATCTCTATAGTTTAAATACAATAATATGTATAGAAGAACTTAGCAAACTCTTAAGCACTCTACAAATATAAACTAATTTTAAAGAATAAATGTTAAAACAAGTGATTACTGTCACAAGATAAGGAATCACTACTTACTGAGTACCTGGGATGTTCCTAACTTCCCAAGATATTACAGAAATGCATGTAATTGACACTACACACCCATCAGAGAAGCATCATTATGCCCATCTTATAATTGAGAAAACTAGAGTTCAGCAAAGTTTAGTCACAGTGGTGCCCAACTTGCAGCCCATGTGCTGCATGTGGTCTGGGATGGCTAAGAATGCAGCCCAACACAAAATAGTAAATTTACTTAAAACCCTTTTTGGATGACACTTCCCCTTTTCAAGGGTGGGAGGTCAGAATGGGTGGGGCAGGGGGAGTGGTGAGGGGAAAATGGAGATAACTATACTTGAAAAACAATAAAAAATAAAATAAATAAAACTTTTGGAAATTAAAAAATGAATGTATACAAATGAAACCTTGTAAATTAAAAAAAACTTTTATATTTTTTTGCTCATCAGTTTCTGTTAGTGTCTGTGTATTTAACATGTGGCCCAAGACAACTCTTCCTCTTCCACTGTGGCACAGAGATGCCAAAAGGTTGGATACCCCTGGAACTTTAGTGACTTGCAAAGATTAAGATGGGATGGATTTGGAAATTCATCACCCAGATATGACTCAAAAGTCCATGTCCTTTGCTCTATGAAGTCCTGCTTGTTTTTCTGTTTGTTTTTTGAAAAACAAAAATTGAAGTTTTCCAAAAATTAAACAACTTATAATGAGTGATGTTGGTGCCTCACCAATATCTCCTTAATTGGGCAGTCACCCTATTTTTCCAGCTGTTGAGTATTGGTTGCCAAGGCTCCCAGCAGCCCCCTTCTCTGAAGAAATCCCTGGAGAAGGGAGCCATCACCCTGAAGCTTAGGACTGACCAACACAGGCTATATAACATGTGTGTTCAAATTGAGAGCAACTCTGCTTAATTCCTGCATCAAAATCCTGTAGGATGAAGCAGAAGCCAGTTTCCAGATAAGAACACATCTTTGTCCGGCTTTTATTTCCCTGCCCTATTCTGCTCCCATTTCTCCACTTCTGAAAGTACATCCTCCCTCAACAAATCTTCATCCACACCTTTGCCTCCCCTTCTGCCTCCAAAGAACTCAACCTAAGACAATCTTCTGCCTCTCTCATTTTCTACTTTTTCCTTCATATATTCCCATCCATCCCCAAACGCCATGTACACTTACATAGCAACGTATTTATTCAAACGTTCAGGTTATAATTATGCAGGTTATTGAGCTTAACAAAAGAGCTAGCTGAGGTATGAGGAGTAGTACACCAAAGCTTGTGTTGTAGATTTTCTGACAGACTGATATAATGTAGATACCATATAATGTAGACTGATGAAAAGCTTTTTCTTTTTTCATGTCTCTATGATAAAATCTGGATATATTGTATATGCAGTTGTTGCATAGGGGAAATTCTATGTTGTTTTAGCACATATTTCATATATAATTAATTTTTAACTTTCCTCATTTTATTTATAAAGTGATATAGTTGTGGCAAACATTTTTGAAAACTCTAGGTTTATATAATCAGTCATGTGACCTGAAATTAATAGTTATGTCTGGGCTGAAGGTTGTAAACCATAATGCCCTGTGCAGATTCCTTTCTCCCCTAAGCAGCCTTTCTTTAACAGTTCCCTTAAAAATGCTGAGATGTTGCGTAGTATTTAGCAGATTTTCAATACATATAAAAAAGCTTAGTTCTGTGATGTTTACATTGTTTAATATCATGTAAGTGGCAGAGTTCAGAGGTCACATACTATCTCTTTCTATGTTTGGCCTTGGTCATGACCACTGAGATTACTCTTGGAATGAGTCTCAGCAGATGCTAATCTTTGCCATTAGGTCTCTGATCAAAATGCTTTATTTGACAGACAAGTCTGTCAAGTTATATTTTTTCTAGATGATATATAATAGTGGAAAAGGAGCATAAAAACTCTCTTTGCATGCAAGCCATTCATTCTCAGGTAAGGGAAGTCTCCTTCTAGGCTCCACAGATGTCATAATCAGTGTAGTTACATAGCAATACTGTGTATGGGTGCAATACTGTGTATGGGCTCATTTCTGTTTGTTCTGCAGGTGTTTCTTAGGGTCTTTTGATTATCTCTATTAAAACAAAATATATCAAAATAAAAGTTTCAAACAGACTGGTAAACATTTACTTGTTTGTCAATATTTTTGTTTCTCATATCAGAGCAAAGTTCACTTTAAATGTAAGAGTTATCACAATGCTCATTCTGCCAGTGATTGAATCCATTTGGACATAATTCAGGAAACACAGGCGCAGTGATTGTCATATGTGAGACACTATTCTAAACCCTATAACAGCACTCTGACTATGGTGTCTAGGTTTTTCATCTGCTATATAATACTACTCATTTCAAACACTTTGGAACATCATATGTTCAGAAGCCTTGTTGAGCTTTATTACTTTTAATGTTTATATTCTTACCTATATCTCAAAACATGTTGCAATATTCCTTGGACCATAACATTTCAATATTGACTTTGCTTTCTATTTTTTTAAGAATATTTTTTATTTTGTTTTTCAAGCATGCATTTCTTTTTTTAAGTATTTTTTAATGTTCAAGTACAGTTATCTCAATTTCCACCCCCAACTCCCCTGACCCCAGCCACCCCCACTTCCCACCCTTGATCCTAACCCGCCTTGGTTTTGTCCATGTGTCTTTTATGGATGTTTCTGAAAACGCTTCTTCTTTCCCCCATTATCCCCTCCCACCTCCCCTCTGCTTACTGTCAGTTTGTTCTTAATTTCAATGTCTCTGGTTACATTTTGCTTGCTTGATTATTTTGTTGACTATGTTCCACTTGTAAAGATGCATTTTCTTCTCCCCAAATAAATCTTATCCAGCTGGACAGAATACAAAGTTTGTAAACACTATATTGTAGTACAAACAGAGTTTTGACTGGCTACTCAGTAAATAAATTGGATTGAGAAATGGGTATGTACTTGTTAATCTATCCAACAACAATGTATACCATACAATTATAAATATATGAGAATACAAATAGGTACACCTTGGCTTCATTTACAGCCACCTTTTAAAAACTTGAAAAGATTCATGGAATTTAAGACATTCTCTCTGCTTTATAAGAGAGAGTATATGTGAAAAAATAAATCAGTAATATATCCCATTGAGTGATAACTTATCTACAAGTACAGAAAGTTCCCTAAGTACCACTTGCATTTTAAATACTAGAAAATTCGGAGTAAAATATCTTGCTATTTACAGTGAAAATCTTTCCCTAATTAGGAGTGATGTGATACCCTATCACAAAATGGAAAAGTCAATCTACTCATATGAATGAAAAATCGTAATCCATAGACTCTTTGAGAGAAAGATCAGATGAGAAATTTCATTTTAGAAATGAGGGAATTGAGGCCTTAAAAGCTGAACGATTTGCTTAGATCTATCTGCAAGTCAGTGGTTGAAACAGAGCACCCAGCTGTCATTCCATCTAATAGAATGTAGTCTCCAGATATTAACATAAGTACAATATAAGCATGACCTACATCAATCACATTTTGGTTCATGTCAATTACCTTAAAAGAAAGAAAAAAAAAGAACCTGGTGCTCTATGTCTTAAGTATTCTAAGATCAACTTCACATAATATACCTATATGTAATTTAGGTTTTATACACTTGCACTTGCTACAAACAAATTCTGAGTAATAAGTCTCTATTTCTTATCTGCACTAGTCATCTAATTAGGAAAATGGTGTCTTTGTAAACATATCTTCAATATTTCATGACAAAAAACCTTTTACCAAAAAGAAAGGATAGTATATTACTGTGTGATTACATGTGGGTGTCTTTGTTGAAATTAGCTGTTTCTAGGTACTGAGGCTATATGATGTGACTTGAAAAGAAGGCCCTCTGCAAACAATATAAAATCTATTTCAATAGGATATAAAAATTGCTACAAATGGAGAATTTACATTCATAGTGATGGTTTCTGATCCAGCTCTAATACTGAAATAACCATGATTTTCTTTATCTAAGATCCAAACTTTCCTAAAGTTTATTGAAAGGATAATAATACAATGATATTTTGAATGTGTATATGTATGTATATATGTACAATTCTGATGTGTGAGGGCTTTCATCCACACTACCAAGCAATGTGTGAACACTAACTGAAGGTCCTATAGTTCAATTAAATTCCAGTCTGATACTGTCTACCTGGAGAAAGCATCAGATCCCACAGGGTAAGGGTTCAGTCCCCACCCCACTTCAGATGCTAGTCTTTTTACCAAGTCCAAATTTTCACCTGTGCTTTGCACCAAAGGGATATAGATTGGAAGTTCTTAAAACTCCTTCTTTAGGTTCAATTAACTTGCTAAAACAGCTCACAGAACTCAGAGAAATATTTTACTAAATAAATTATCAGTTAATTATAAAAAGATTTAACTCAAAAAAGCCATATGGAAGATCAGAATAGGGCAAGGTAAGGGGGAAGAGTGCAGAGCTTCCATGACCCTCCCTGTGCACCACTCTCCTCAGTCTTCCGTGTGTTCATCAACCCAAAAGCTTTCCAAATCCCATTTTTGGGGTTTTGGTATAGGCTTCATTACATAACCATGACTGATTGAATTATTGGTCATTATAAATTAATTTGACTTCCTCGTTCCCTCTCCTCTGACCAGAGGTGGAAGGGGTGGAGAACTACTGAAAGTTTTAACCCCCTTAGTACTTGGTTGATTTTCCTGAAAACCAACCCCCACAGCCCCCATCCTTAGATTGTCTAGGCATTTTCTAACAGTCATCACATTAACATAAAGTACCTCTTTATTGCTCTCATAATTTAGGAAATTCCAATGGTTTTATGAGCTCTGTGCCAGATACACATTTCTATTATAAACCACAATATCACACTATGTATGTCTATGAATATTTATATATGAACATGCTACCTGAGTAGAATGTTCTACCTCTTTATGAGCACTTAAGGTATAAAGTACAATACAGCAAGCACTGGTATAGTATTTACCACCCAGATATATGATAAAACATTACCAGACACGCAGGCATCCTTTTTGCTCACCATCCTGTCCTAGCTCCCACACATAACCATTATACTGAATTATTTGCCCAAAATGACCCCCCAAAATGGCCACATTTTTCCATTCCTATTTAGTATATTCTTTTACAATGTAACTTTTAAATATTTTCATGAGGTAGAATCTGGACTTCACTGTGTCAGCTTTATTAGATTAGACTATGATAGTGAATGTTCTGTGACATCTTGGGTGAGACAATGTACCCAGATATACAGTAGAACATTATTCTGAATGTTTCTGTTAAGGTGCTTTTGGATAAGATTAACATTAAACTAGTGGATTTTGAGTAAGCAGACTGACCTCCATAGTGTGGGCGGGCCTCATCCAACCAATTGAAAACCTGAGTACAACAAAAGATCGATGTTCCCTGAGAAAAATAGAATTCTGCCGCAGAGAGCCTTCAGTCTTGACCTGCTCCACTGGGTTTGCTCTGACTCTCCACTCTACAGATTTGGACTTGACAGCCTTCATAATTTCATGAGCCAATTTCTTAACATAAATAAATTAAATATATAAATCAAATATATATATATATATATATATATATATACATTAGTTCTGTTTCTCTGGAGAACCCTGAATAATACATTGCCAATATAAAAAAGGAGAAACAAGCAGAGGTTTGCAATACTTGCATGATAAACTTTGGCTTCTCTTTATGCAAGTGCTGTTCCTTGGAACCTTGGAGCCACCACCATATGAACAAACCTGGGCTAGATGCCTGAAGATAAGCACAGTTAACTCCATCCTATATGTCAATAACCAGTCTATTTCCAGACATGGAAATGACAAACAACTACCAGCTGTCCATGAATGCATGAATAAGCCAAACCAATATCATGCAGAGTCAGGATGAGCCATCCCAATGAGCCCAACTCGAATTGCCAGCTCACAGATTTTTGAGATTATTTGTTCAAGTACCCACAGGGCTACTCACCACATCTCAGCTTACTTTACCCAGAATGAGTGATTCAAAAGGGAGAGCAAGAGATTACTCAGGATAGAAGCCAGGATTTTTTATAATCTAAACTCGGAAGAAACATACTAGAAACATATCATATGCAATGGTTGCAGAGACTATTGCTGGTACATGTGGGAAGGGACTGCCCCACATGTTTATCAAAGGAGGGGATCACTGGGATTCTTTAAAGGGAGGCCACCATAGAATTTATGCCTTTCAGTAAAAGTTTAGTAATAACTGTGTTTTAATACAGCTTTTGTTAGATTCAGTCTTTGATACCTCATTTTATTTTATGGGTAGTTATTTTAAATGGCATTTAAAGAATTTACATTTTTAACATTTTCCTGCTAATAAGTAAAAATAAATATGATTGATTTGTGTGTATTGAGATTTTATACAGAGTTTTGCTACATTCTTCTTATTCTAAAAATAAATCTTCATGGCTTTTTTGTATAATTTTGACATAGACATTGTCATGTAGTTAACAACTAATGAGAGTTCTATTTCATACTTTCTAATCTCTCTCTCTCCCTCTCTTCCTCTTCTTCTCTCCCTTTCTCTTACAGAAAGAGTGATAGCCAGCATCATTTAGCTAATCTAAAACTGTATATTTTCACCATCATTATTAAGTATTATGCTTGCTCATTTAACCTTTATCAGTTTTCTTCCATTCTGATATTTAACAATGAACTTATTATTTTACTATGAATGTATTCTGAATTTTATTTAATGTTTTTACTATAGTGAAATTACCATCAATTTTTGTTTATTTAATTCATTAATATGGTTAATTACAATGTAGATTTTCTTAAAATTAAACCAATCTGGAATAAGAGGGATAAATTTAACTTGGTCATGCCATATATATATGTTGTATTCTACTTTGTATTACTATAAATGTGTTTGCACTTGTATTCAATAGGGTAACCTGTAATTTTCCTGCCTGATATTCTCATTTTCAGTTTTGATATTAAGTTTATGTTGGCCACATAAAATTTGGAAGAGTTCCTTTTTTCTATTATTTAGAAAAATTGATTATGTTTGAAATGATATTTATCAATTTCTGGCAGAAATCATCTATAAAGTCATCTGAGCCTAATACTGTTTTAAAATATTTTGGGGGTAGCCCTGGCTGGTGTGGCTCAGTGGATTAAGTGCTGGCCTGTAAACCAAAGTGTAGTCAGTTCAATTCCCAGTTAGAGCACACACCTGGTTTGTGGGCCAGATCCCAAGTAGGGGGCAAAAAAGAGGCAGCCACACATTGATTTTTCCCTCCCTTTCTTTCTCCTTTTTCTCCCTTCTCTCTAAAAATAAATAAATGAAATCTTTAAAATAATAAAATATATTTTGGGGTAAAAATATATCTTACCTATGAATTCAGTAGTATTAATAGTTATATTTCTATTGAAATTTTTTTCTTTATAAGTAAAGGTTGAATATTTTCAATGAATAATTATATTTCATCTAAGTTCCAAATTTAAATTGTAATTTTAATGTTAACAAAAGAATAATAAATATTTAATAATAAACAACTATGTAATCTCTGCTGAATATATATACTTATATACATAATTTATGTCAACATCAATCCAAATATTATTTATCTCTTTTATTTTCTTTTCTTTATAAGATGTCCTCAAGTTTTGCAACTGTGTTAGTTTCAGAACCAATTTTTAGCTTTGTGTTTTTTCTTTCCTTTATATTACTTTTATATCTTATTAACTTCCATATTTATTCATGCTTACCTTTGATAATATTAATAATTATTCTATGACTCTTTTTGTACCTATTTAACTCAATGCTTAGTTCACTAATTATCAGAATGTTTCCTCAACTAAGTTTTTTCTAACATTAGCATAAAATTATTATGTGATATTTTTATTATTATTCATGTTGGAGAATATTTAAAAATTATAGTTTTAAAAAAGTGGTTCACTTTGTATGATTTTAATACTTTGTTAAATATTTGGGTGATTTAATCATTTTAAAATGTATTTTTCTATTTTGTTGTTCCTCTAGTTTTGTAGATGTAGGGTTAGGTCATTTATTTGAAATGTTTCTGTCTTTTTTAGGTAGGCCTGTATTGCTATGAACTTCCCTCTCAGGACTGCCTTTGCTGTGTCCCATGAGTCTTAGACTGTTGTGAGTTCATTTTCATTTGTTTCCAGAAAGTTTTTGATTTCTTCCTTGATTTCAGTCTGGTACTGGCATAAGAACAGACACATAGGCCAGTGGAACAGAATAGAAAGCCCAGAAATAAACCCATGTGAATATGATCAGTTAAGATTTGACAAAGAGGGCAGGGACATAAAATGGAGTAAAAATAGCCTCTTCAATAAATGGTGTTGGGAGATCTGGACAAGTACATGCTAAAAAATGAAACTTTTACCACCAACTTATACCATACACAAAAAAACCCTCAAGATGGATAAAAGACTTAAATTTGAGTTGTGCTGTCCTCTGTCATAAAAGTCCTAGAGGAAAACATAGGCGAGAAAATTTGAGATTTCCCATGAAGCATTTTTTCACCGGTACATCCCCTAAGGCAAGATATATGAAGGAAAGAATAAACAAATGGGACTACATCAAGCTAAAACACTTTGGCAGGACTAAAGGAAATATTAACAAAATGGAAGGGGAATCAACCATCTGGGAAAACATATTGCCAATGATACCTTAGACAAGGGTTTGATCTCCAAAATATGTAAAGAACTCACATGACTCCATACCAGGAAGACAAACAATCCAATTTAAAAATGGGAAAAGGCCATGAACAGACACTTCTCCAAGGAGGACTCATGAAAAAATATTCAACATCAGTAGCCATTAGAGAGATGCAAATTAAAACTACAATGAGATACCACTTCACATGGGTCAGAATGGCCATCATTAATAAATCAACATACAACAAGTGTTGGAAAGGTTGTGGAGAAAAAGGAAACCTAGTACACTCTTGGTGGGAATGCAGACTGGTGCAGCCACTATGGAAAACAGTATAGAATTTCCCCAAAAAACTAAAGATGGGTCTGCCTTCTGATCCAGTGATTACACTGCTGGGATTATATCTTAAGAATCCTGAATCACCAATTCAAAAGAACCTAAGCACCCTTATATTCATCACGACATTATTTACAATAGTCAAGTGCTGGAAGCAACCTAAGTTCCCATCAGTAAATGAGTGGATCAAAAAACTGTCGTACATTTTCACAGTGGAATACTACAGAGCAGAAAGAAAGAAGGAGTTTCTACCCTTCACTGCAGCATGGATGGATCTGGAGAGCATTATGCTAAGTGAAATAAGCCAGGCATTGAAAGACAAATACCATATGATCTCACCTATAAATGGAACCAATCAACAAATCAAGCAAATGAGCAAAATAGAACCAGAGACTTGGAAATAAAGAGCAAACTGACAGTGACCAGAGGGGAAGGGGTAGGGTGGTAATGGGAAAAAAGGGGGAGGGGCAAGCCAAGGAACACAAATAGAGGACTCAAGGATATGGACGATGGGGGGGAATTGACTGTGGGAATGGGAGGGGAATGGGGCATGGGAGCACAATGGGGGAAAAGGTGGGACAACTACAACTGAACAGCAATTACAAAAATAAAACAATAAAATAAAAGGTATTTTCCCTTAAAAAACTTATTTACAATCTTGTCCTGTATGTGGTAATTCTTTTTAATTTCTGTACTTATTCATACTATCTATTCTATAATAGCTTTCTTTATATGTTTAACTTAATTTATTTTCAAGCATTTAATTCTACTTTATGTTGTGTTGTTGCTTTCTCCCACTTTAAAAACCTATTTATCAAGTTCCGTCAATACATGATTTATGTATTTTGTAACTACTTCATTGATACATATATGTTTAACATTGTACATATTTTCAGGAAATGAAGGACTACAAAGGTCTGGAATCCAGGCAGGGAAGCCGGAGTTGCCTCACATTTTACTCCCGGTATCTCCATGTGGGGCTTCATGCTTCATGTTTCCACAGCTCTGGGCTTAGGTATTCGAGTTCCTGATCACCAAAGAGGCACTAGTTTGCCTGGAGATATAGTAAGTGGCCCGTTGAGTTATGTAAACCCACTGCTACTATGTACTGTGTAGGCACTTTATAGTTCTTATATCTAGAGACCAGGAGGCAAGAAGATCACCATTTCTGCAGACTAATTGACCTTTAGTCAGCAGGTCAATTAGTCAGCAGGGCTGGCTGGTACAGAATGGGATCAGGGCTGCTGGTACAGAATGGGAGCAGGGAGGAACATGTGTGAGCAATTTTTGGTACTCTCTAACCATTTGTAATCCTGAATGAACAGGTAAGAGCAACTCAGTCAAGAATGACATGGCGACTAGGGGCTCCCATTGTTCAGGGTTGAGAATCTCAGTTATATCACCAAGTTAGCCACTGAAGCAGGCAGAGGAGGTAGCTGAGGGTAAGGGAGAATCTAGATGGCACAGTGGTGAAGGGACACAAAGAAAGGAAATTTAAGTGCCCAAAGCAACTGCAGCAGTGAGGACTAAACTCTTTTACACTGCCTGTGCTGGTTTAAGTTTCCATTCAGAATAAGCAGTCCACTGAATCCTACTGGAACTGTTTCCTGAACTCTTAGGGAGAAGGGTGTTTGGGCAGCCCAAGGACTGGGCAGTGATAATAGAGATGTGCTGCCCAGATCCTCCTTTCCATAAAGGCTTGCTGCCCAGCTATCAGTGCTGTAGGGATTGCCTTGGCCTGGTGGCTTATTTGATTAGAGTGTTGTTCCATGTACCAAAAGACTGCAGTTCAATTCCCAGTCAGAGTATGTATGTAGGTTGCAGTTCATGGGAGGCCACTGACAAATATTTCTTTCTCTTTCTCCATCTCTTTCTCTCCCCCTTTTCCTCTCTCTCTAAAATCAGTCAAGAAAAAAAACACATCCTCAGTGAGAATATTTTAAAAAGTGTAGGGATTGAGAGGTACAGATTAGTAATTAAAAAATAGTCACAGGGATGTAAAATACAGCATAAAAATATAGTTAATAATATTGTAATAATAATGTATGCCAAATGGGTACTGGAAATAACAGAAGGAACACTTCGTAAACTATATGATTGTGTAACTGCCATGTTATAAACCTGAAACTAATACAAAGTAATATTGAATGTAAACTGCATTGAAAAAATTAAAAAATAAAAAAGGAGGGTAGCTAGGAGGCCACAATCAGCTATTAGGTCCTTCAAGGTCTGCCTCAGCCACAGACCTAACCTAAGGTCACATCCTTCCTTGCACATATGTGGTGATTGAGAAAAACTAGGGTATAAAGGCCAGGTAATTGATAAAATATATTTGTTTCAAATCTCACCCCTGGGTTGACTGAGTTTTATCATGTCTGTATTACTCCCACATGACTTCTTCCTCTGGCTAATATTCTTTCTTCTGCTTTCACCGGAACTGAAACCCATTAAACATTTTGCACTCCAAACTCCATTGTAAACATTTGCTTTCTGAGATTGTGATGCTCCAGATATGGTTTCCTGTCTCCAGAAATGTAAGAGTTTCAGAGTGGCCAGTTTGTACTTGTGTCACATGCTGTGGGCAGGTTCATTGAGCAAATCAACCAAGATCAGTCAGTTTGAAAATAACTGTTTTGTGAAATGTCTTTATTTTCCTTTGAGAATTTCCAAAAAAATATGATGTTTATTCATTTGCCTAATATAATTCCAAGACCTTCCATCACCTGTGGCTTGAGTGGCCCTCTGAATTCACACCTCCAGAACTGACATTCCTGAGTGTTTGTATTCAATAACTTATTAACATTTGACTGTCATCATTTAATGTAGTGTTATATTAAGAATATTCTAATAATGTTTAATTGAGAGGACAGTTAATGCAAATTATACAGAAAAAATGTGAGAAAGTAAATCAGTCTAAGATGACTTTTTAAGAAACAATAACATCATTCACCTTTCACACCACAAAAAATAAACTGAAATAAAAACAAACAAAATATGATGCCTATGGTCCTACTCATTCTCCCTTGATAGATCTTTCACTTAATGTAGTACCTTGATTCTTTGTATAGAAGTGCTAGCCATGCATTATTATGGTAAAGCTGATGACTTAGCAGGGCATAATTTAAAAAGAATTGCTAGAAAGCTTTCAGAGACCCACTTATACTTGAATATGGATTTATAAAAACATATATGGGCTATGAAGAAATTTTTTCTTCAAACGTCAGTAATTATAAGGAAATTATATAAACTAAAAATATCCAACTTTTCCTCAGACATCATTCAAACAAAGAACAGAGTGAAGTGAAATATTTAGTGTTGTGAGGAAAAAAATCAAAATAAAGATCTGTACCTTACAAAGTTATCTTTTGAAGGTCAAGAAGAAATAAAGATTTTATCAGACAAATAAAATTGCAGGAATTTCTTGCCAGTATGCCCGCCCTGCAAGAAATGTTAAAGAAGTTTTTTAGAAAGTAGGAAAATAATATAGGTTAGAATTTTGGATCTATATTAAGTGAGAAAGATCACTGGAAAAAAAATAAGGAAGATGAAAAGTTTCTATTCTTCTTGTTTCTAATTAATTTTATAGGTAACAATTTGTTCAAAATAATATTAAAACACTGTAATCAATTTCATATGTTTATATACAAAGCTTCATTGTACAAAAGTCAATATTTTATAGACAGAATGCAGGAGAATTTGGTTTTGATGTAGGGAAAGAAATTATTGATTATCAAGAAATAAAAAAGACACATTTATATAGGTAAACACTGAAATTTAAGAGAAAAAAAGAATGCAGCCCTTAATTGCTGTCACACTAACTAGTCTGAGTCTAACAGGTAGTCCATGGTTTTCTTGCTGAACAAAAGCAATTATTTTCTTACTCTAATTATTCCACCTTTGGCCATTGGGGTCCTTTTCTCTTGGCTCCTCTGTTCCTTTGACACAGTTTGCTGTCATAGTTTGTTGATACTCCACAGTTTGTTGTTGTGCTTGTCTTCAGCACTTCCTTACTTTCTGTCATTACAAAAGGCCCCATGCTCATGTCGTGTATTTTTGGTCTCATCCCTAGAATCAGCCATTTTTCCAAGAAGTCCTGATTCCTTATATGGGAGAATAGTTCTAGAAACCAAGATTTGGACACTAAATGTATTTGTTCCTTTCAGACTATCCTTATCTTTGCTTCTAGGCAGTCTCAACTAACAGAGTAAGAAAATATATATGCGTATAGTAACCCATGTATACATACCAATCTATATCTATAGCCATGGCTATATCCATACCTAGATAGATAGATCTTCATCGTTACTTCTGTTAAGCTAAAATGAGCATTGTTTATGTTCGGCTGCAGTTCTATTATATTACCACAGGGATCATACCAACATTCCTCCATACTAGTCCTTTTTTAAAAGATTTTATCAATTTATTAGAGGGAAGGGAAGAAGAGAGAGAAACATTGATGTGTGAGAAAAGCATTGATCAGTTGTCTCTCAGATACCCCTACCTGGGGACCTGGCTGGCAAAACAGGCATGTGCCTTGACTGGGAATCCAACTGGAGACCTTTCTGTTCACAGTCTGGTGCTCAACCCACTGAGCAACACTACCTAGGGCTCCCCATGCAAGTCTTTATCCCCTTACTCCAAAAATGAAAAACCTGGTTTCCTCATCTGCCAATGATTTATTTAATTGTTCAATTTTATTTATCTTACTGGTCTAAGAGAAGCTATTAATTTAGAGTTTGTTCAACATTTTCTTACTTTACAGTATGGGAGAGAACATTCAAGCTCATATGCTGGAGCTGAAACTAGAAATGTTATGGAACATATTTGTACATGTTTTCCAGGCCAATATATGCATATGAAGATCTCCAAATAAAAAGAAGCCAGTTTATCAAGATCCCCAGATGCTTCATGTGAAATTCCATTACTCTGCTTTGCTTAAGCCAGGCTTTCCATAGCCTTCTTCTACCTGATAACTAAATGGGCAGAGTGCTAAAGAAGAAACATTTCTGGGAGATACTTGACTACTCTGAGGTAAATATGGCTCAAAAACTAGCTGACAGCTTTGTCACACCTCCTTTAAACCCTCCCATCTGACTTTCTCCCCTCTCTCCTTCAGTGAAGCTCAAACTTACAGTCTGAGAATTCTTTTGGACTTATCTGACTTTCTCCATATTTTCTCTCACACAACCATTTCATTAATAAAATCCTTGTATATCATATTCCATTTTTACATCTGTTTCTCAGAGGATCCTACATAATCTAATTTTAGAGGTCTGTCTCCACTTACAATATTAAGAATCACTACTTGTAATGATCATATATTAATTTATTACAGAAATGTTCCAAAAGAAATAAAAATGTGAACTGAAATGATACCACCTTACACCTATTGGAATGGCTATTATCAACAAGACAAGTAATAGCATGTATTAGTGAGGGTGTGGAGAAAAAGGAACCCTTATACACTGCTGGTGGGAATGTAAACTGGTGCAGCCACTATGGAAAACAGTATGGAGGCTCCTTGAAAAGTTAAGAACTGAGCAACCATATGACCCAACAATTCCTTTTCTGGATACCTATCCAAAATACTTGAAAATATTTAGTCATAAACATATGTACCCCTATGTTCATTGCAGCATTATTCACAATAGCCAAGACATGGGAACATCCTCAGTGTTCTTTGATAGGTGGCTAGATAAAGATGTGGTGCATATATATGACGAAATACTACTCAGCCATAAGAAAAGATGAAATACTGCCATTTGCAATGACATGGGTGGATCCTGAATGTATCATGTTAAGCAAAATAAAGTCAGACAAAAAAGGACAAGAACCACATGATTTCATGTATATGTGGGATACATAATTAAAAGCAAAAAACAAACAAGATGAAAAAGATTTATAGACAATACTATGGTGGTTACCACAGGGAAAGGTGGTTGTGGTTGGTTAAGACAGTAAAAGGCGATAAAATAAATGGTGATGGAAGGAGACTAGACTTTGAGTTGTAAACACACAATGCAACATGCAGATAACATATAATGGAATTTTACTCTTGAAACATATCTTATTAACCAGTGTCATCCCCAATAAATTTATTTACAAAATCAAGAGGTGCCAGGTCTGAACCCAGCTCTTTGTCCTCAAAGCTGAGGCTCTGGCTACAACCTGGCATCCCCAGAGCTTTGTTGGTATAACTGTGTATGAACAATTATGGTGTGACTGTATACAGTGCAGGGTGAAGGACAGGCAGTTGGCAGCCCAGAAAGGCCCCTGGAACTCTTTTCTGAGGAGGACTCCCAGATATTGGGTTGGCCAAAAAAGTTCATTTAGTTTTCTCTGTTCAATGGTTCTAGTAGTGTTCAGTTGTCTTTAGCTTTGTTCAAAACATTTTGTTAGATTGTATTGTGACAGCTGTCATACTAGCATGCATTAAAAAAAAACTTATTAAAATTTGTGAATTTTTGTGTAGCCATTTTAATATTGAAGATGGAAGGAAATACAAAACATTTTTGATGTATTATATTTTATTATTTCAAGAAAGGAAAAAAAACAACTGAAACACACAAAAAAAGATTTGTGCAGTGTATGGGAAAGGTGCTGTGACTAATCCAACATATCAAAAGTGGTTTGTGAAGGTTCTTGGTACTATTGACATTTTGGAAAAATAATTCTTTGCTGTGGGGCTGTCCTATGCATTGGAAGATGTTTAGCAGCATCCCTGGCCTCTACCCACTAGAAGGCAACAGTGGGAGATAGCCGACATACTCAAAATATACAAATCAATAAAAATATTGGTGAAAATTTTAAAAAAAGTATTTTATTTTATGGAAAAAACTAAACAGATGTTTTGGTAAACTGCATAGAAGACCCCAGGCAGTGACCTCACTTCCTGATGACAGAGTCCAATAGAACTTAGAACCCTGGTAACCAGCAGCAGCCACATTCTAGAGTAGGCCCTGCTCAGCTCACTTGGCTGGCAACCCTGGAGAGAATATCGAGTTTTACTATTTCCTCAGGTCTTGAGACTATGACCTTAAGAAATCCTGAACTTACAGTTTGTTCCTACACTGTAGATGTACAGTCAGGTCTCAACCCAGATGCCTCTGGTGCTTTTCCTGGAGTGACCCAAAAGCAAACACAGGGAGGCCCAAGGTAGTCCAGTTCAGGCCAGGCCACCACTCTGATTTCACCTGGGCAGTCCTACGTTTCCTCCACGTGTGTGTGTGTGATCAAGGCTGGCTGGGTGAACGTGGCATATGGAGTGGTACCATTCTGCCTGAGGTCTATCCCAAGACCTGGAGGAAAATTTCATTTTATCCAGGTGGAGTTCTATGCAGACAAAGGTCTATGCCTGATCTGAGAGCAGAAGGTCTGCTCTAATGAGTCTCCAGAACTCAGACATGCCTGAAAAATGCCTCCTTCTCAGAAGTCATCATCTGGATCTGCACCAACTATAGCAGGAGATCCTGAGCTGGTAATAAACACACCATCACTAAAAACTGAGCCATCACCTGCACCTGCACTGGTTCTGAATGTGCCATCCTGAAGGGAGAGATATCATCTGCACCTGAACTAGCTTTCGCAGAAGACCCTGAGCCGGTGGTGAATGCACTGCGCCATGAGTGAACTATAATGTAACTATGAACTTAATTGAGAAAAGGACAGCTAATATAAATTATACAGACAAATGTGCTAAGATGAATAATTTTAAGATAACTTCTTTGTAAAACTATAGTAACATCTGTCCTTCAAGTAAAATAAAAGTAAACTAAACTAAAATAAAAAGAAAATGCTATACCTATGGTCCTACTCATTCTCCCTTGGTAGATCTTCTGTGCAATGTATTACCTTGATTCTTGGTTATAGAAGTGCTAACCCAGGCATTATTATGATAAAGCTTATGGCACAACAGGGCATAATTTAAAAAGAACTGCTGGAAACCTTTAATTTTATTTTATTAAATTTATTGAGGTGACATTGTTTAATAGGGTCATATAGCTTTCAAGAGACCCACTTATTTTCAAATGTGTATTTACAAATACATACATGGACTATGAACTATTCTCTGTAAGCATCAATAATCATAAGCAAATTACAGAGACTGAAGTTGGGTTTTTTGTCCTTCTTTCGTCAAAAAGAAAGTAATTTCATTTGTCAGTTACTCCATATATCTTCAGAAGATGTCTGTCAGTATTTATTAGCATTGTTCATGCAGCTCCATAAATACCACATTCATTTGGAACTCATTTGCTTGCTCCATACAGCTCAAGCAGAGAAACTTTTGTCTGGAAATTGTCTTTTTTCCTAGTACTTTTCACAGGGAAATTGTTTATGTGTCATTCATCAGCTTTATGGCCTTTTTTCCCCTGATTTTAGCAAGCGGAAGCATGTTCAGTATTCAGTCACACACAGAGCAGACTCATTACAGGATTGTCAATGAGCAATTTGCCAAGCAGAAAGTCAAATTAGCTTTACTGGAAAGTTGACTGTGGTGTGTTACCCTCAGTAAAAGTAGCAAGTAAAATTTTACCCACAAGTGGTTACATAGGGGTAATTAAAACCATTAATCTTTTTATTGATCTTTGACTTCATTGCCTACTATATTTAGCAGATAAGATTCATGAGCCACTGGAGTGTCTCCATTGTCACAGATCCCCATCGATAGATGTCCCCTGAAGAGGACTCCAGGGTAAAAGAGCATTTATCTGATTTATGCCTATTATGTGGTTCATTCAGACCTGAAACTAATTGTTACACTTTATTTAGAAGCCATATTTGCAAACTGCAAATCCTATTAAAATTGCAACTTTCATCTACAGAAAAACCTCACATGGTAAATACCTTTTGAGTCATGTCTTTTCTGTTTATTTTCATATTTGAAGGGGATATGGTTCTACTTGATAACATCCTAAAATGCTATAGAGCAATATATAATTTTATACTTAGGGGCTCTTTCTAAAAGTAAATGTTTGACCTTATAGTCCATAATTATGTCTCTGAAGTGGTAATAGTCCCTCATAAAAGCATGGCTTGGTTCACAGATCACTGATACAGTTAGTTTTAACAGATGCTTAGGTACCATTATAAGCTTTCCTATCCATTTGGCTGTCATAAAAGCTAGGCCCATGTGTCCAGCTTCGGCTATTATTTCTACAGGGCCTTTGCTCTTTTGTACTATGAACAATTAGTACTTTAGAAGACTAATCATCAATCACTGACCTTCATCAATTGGGGAATTTTTAGAATTAGGCATATGGTAGCTACTCTGAATATTTACTGAAGAAAGTAAAGTGTAAGATTAGCAAACAGTTCACTCTGATGCCCATGGGAAGGAGAAGTCAATACAAGCCCAAGGACCTGGCATCCTAACAGCTGCAGTCTTGGAAACTTAATGGTGAGGGTCCTGCTCCATAAATCCTGGTTGTAAATTCCCGTCCTCACATGAAACTAACCACAGCCAATGCAAATACATTATTCAGACATTAAAATTTTACTGTTCAAAAATGCAGAAATAATGCTGTGATGAGTGCAGTGAACAACTGTCATTTGAAGATTACCAGTGTCTACATACTCTTTATATTTGGGGGAAAGCACTCATTGTACTATTGTTGCCTTGATGTAAATCAAGTACCCCCTACCTTTACCTAAGTAGTTAGAAGGGAAACAGGCATGCCTATCCAAAAGGAATCAGCTTGAGAGGCTAAATCTTGCTAAGCTGAACAAGAAAGACCACAGGGATGTCCCTAAGGGACTGGCAGTGAGGCGAAGCTCAGACTGATGCAGCAGCTGAGTGACCAGGAGCAGTCTCACTAGTAGCCACAGCCTCATATCTTTGCTCCATGACCCTGGCTTGATCCCAGTGTCTTAGGCTCATGCAATTCTTGTCACTTTTCTATGCCAGGTTCTCCAGATTTCCAATCATTTAGACTAGCCATTCAATAATCTTTCAATAATTTATTTTCTTTTGAAGTTAACCAGAGCCACTTTTGTTATTTTAATCAATAATCATGACTGATGCATCTTGTTATTAGGTATGCATGCAAATATGCATGTATGTAACGTCATAACTCATTTTGCTTGATGGATCCTCCTGATTAATAAATACTAGTCATCCATAAGATTTTATCCTTATTCTCTTTATGTAGAATAATATCAGTGATTTTTATCTATATCTGGATTTCGGATTTCAAATGTCAAATAATAAATCCAGAACAAGTAATTTGAACTTCTTTATTTCTGATAAATATTTTTAATATTTTTGGTCTCAGAACCTAACTATTTGTGAGATACTAATAGGCAGAAGCTCAAATTTTCTCATTAACATGCTTTACACATTGTCAGAAAGGGTTTAATAAGTGACTATTACAAATTCATTAAATAAGTAAATAAATATATATGTATTTCTATTCCTTCTCCATTTGTAATAGCAACTAAGTCTTATCAAATAGCCATTGAGAGTTTTCTTTTAGCTCCCACTACACCTAGTAGAGCCTGACTTTAAAACTCTCCTTCCTCCCTAAGCAACCATTGATTAACTACCAATTATGTGACACCAGGCATTTGTTTATTAATGAAATACACATTGTACCTTTTGCCAGCTTATTGCTCTGTGAGAAGCAGACAATAAATAAGTCACATAATGTGTACATGTGTGTGTGTGACATGCACTGAAAACACTGAATGCAGAGATGGAGAGTGACTGAATCACCAAGGGGAAACTTGTAAAGTTAAAGACTTCTCAGAGAATGTAATATATAGAAAAGGACCCAGCAGAATGTAGAGGAATGAGTCATGAAGATGATGGTAACTGGTATGTGTATGTGTGTTGGATAAGGGAAGGGGCAGAAAAAGAAATAGAATATGTGACAATTTCTGCACCATGGAAAGTTTGGAATACATTTAAAAAATCTGACAAGAAGTCCATGTAGCTGAATTGCTAGGGGCTATGGAGAAATGGCAGGGAATGGCAGTGAGGAGTGGGCAGACACTTCGTGTAATAATTGACTGTCCATGGTGGGTTTTCAATTTATTCTGAGGATAGTGGGAAGAAGCTGAAGGAAGCAGTATAAGTCCAAGGAGATGGCATAATTTGAAATACTTGTGTTAAGCTGCCTCGTATGTGGAGAATAAATTGAAATTGTTAAAACCGGAGTCAGAATCAGGAGGTTCAGTGCAGAGGCAAGTGATGCTGCTGGCTAGACTAAGTGGTGGCAGGTGAGAGATGGGGAGAAGCAGATTCAATGTATTCTTAGAGACAAAAATGCAGGACTTCATTCACAAGCTGGAGTTAAAGGAAAATGCTTTTAAAAAAAGCCAACGATGACTTCAGGTCCCAAATATATAGTGACTTTAAGAGCTTTGAATAAAATATAGTTAGGTCTACTCTTTGGTATTGCCTCCATAAAGATCCCTCTTTCTCCCTTCTCTGTCCCATCTCCCCAGTCCCCTGTCCCCTTTCCCTCCCTCCCTCCCTCCCCCGAATTTGATAGTTACTTTGTGATGATATAGGACCAATATTATTATTTGTAGGAAATAATAAAGTATTTGGAATTGGTGGAGTTTGATTTTAATAACATACTCTAAGATGTTTGGGAAAAATATTTATTTATACCGTATTTCTAATATTATTACTCAGCTTAAGATTGTTTCAGAATGAAACAATACCAACAAATGTATAAAATGTCATAAGAGGTACCACAGTATTGCCATAGATAAAGTCCAGTGTAAGAGGAGTTCACAACCTATAATCACCAAAAATACAATGCAAAACTTACTCTGTACAAAGTCGAGATGTTTAGAGAAGAAATGTGTAATTTGTCGATCATAATGAGAAACACATTTTGATTGGAGGAATCCTATGATGCACTTTCAATCTAAGTGTAGATTCCACTCTCCAAACACTTCCTATCACATAGAGATTAACACCTGAGTTTCCATTGCACCCTTAAAATTCACTGCAAGGCATGGCCCTGAGCACTTCTCAACCCTCATCTTCCTATTGCGTTGGGACCCTCCTGCACATTAGCAAGTAACGTATTTTGCAAACTTCAAAATGCAAGTTTTTTGTTGTTGTTGTTTCCTTAGAACAATTTCTGGAAGTTCACTAACTGTCAAACAATAATTAGAGGACAGGACATACCAGGTGAGGGACGGCGCTGAGGAAAAGAATGGCTACCTTTGTTTAAAGTTGGAGTCTCCCAGGTCTTCCAAAAGGTGCTACTTCCTGTGGGGTGGTGTAATGTTGGAAGGCTTTCAAGAAGCCTGGAAATCTCAAGTCAGGAAAATTGGGCATAGGGAGCAAAACCCACTCTCGTTCAGCTCTCTGTGGAGTTCACACAGCTCAGGCACTGACTAGGGTTCAATTACCCTCCAGGAGTCCTGGGTTTGGGCCCTGCTTCTCCTTGCTTAGCCTCAATAGACCAATGCTCCCAGTCCAGCTTGTAAGTGGCAGGTCTGGTCAAAGAAGCAAGAACAGTTCCCCTTAACGCCCAGGTCATGAAGTGGGAATGTTAGCTAGGCCACGAGTGTAGCTTGATTTATAACTTTTAAATTTTTAGACATATGACTTTTAAGTATCATTTGGATGCTAGCCCTCACACTGAAATGTCATTTGTGGGCCTGCTCATTTCTTTGCATTCTGTCACTTCCCAGCTGCTTGTTCTTCATGCCTCCAAGCTCATCTCCAATTCAGGGACTCTCACCTGCTGACCTTTGTCTGCAAAGCCCTTCCCCCACCTCTTCTCCTGACTCAGGTGCACATCATTCAGGCCTCCTGCCACCTCCTCCCCTGCTCCAATGTAAAACAGCACATCTTTATCTCTTTGTTCTCTCTCCGTTTACTCTGCTTTATTTTGTTCATAGCACTTATACTCTCTGAAGACAAAAGTATTTTTATCTGTTTCTTATTTATTTTGTCTCCTCATTAGAATGCACAAAGGCAGGGATTTCATCTTTTTCATTGTGTGGCCCCAGCACTTAAGGGTACAACATAGTTACCCAATAAATACTGAATAAATGGATGAATGAACTACAAAAGGTTGTAAAATAATGCGATCTTTTTTAAAAGAATAA
The DNA here is from genome assembly GCA_028533065.1 of Trachops cirrhosus. Classification (NCBI taxonomy): domain Eukaryota; kingdom Metazoa; phylum Chordata; class Mammalia; order Chiroptera; family Phyllostomidae; genus Trachops; species Trachops cirrhosus. Next base: position 126,553,154 of record CM052539.1, read on the forward strand.
AATTACAAAAGTTTGAATATACAAGCTTGTAATATCTACAATAAGTTAGCGTTATGTAAAAGCTAAATGTGTCTGAAGAATACTGAAAAGATCATAAATATGTAATTATTTTTTAAAGCTGCATATAAATGTAACAAACACAGCTACATAGAAAATTCTCATATACCACTTTCTAGTTAAAATATTAAAAACAAGCTTGGAATTTCAAGAAAAAGAAACATTTGATAAAACCGCATCAACAGGACTCATTGTTTGGTCTTGTATAACTCTCAAGAAGCTGGAGTACAACATAGTGTATCTGTCACTTCAGCGGGTTGCATTACTAGGCACAAGGGCACTCACGGATTTCCTGATTGATCACTATCAGATTTAGTCCGGTTCGGTGCTGAACATTTTAGTAACATTGATGACTGAATAAAGATGCTATATACAATAATTTTGAACATTATCCAAGCCTGGGAAAGAGGTGACTATAAGCAAGTAGGGTAGTACAATTAGAAGTCTTAAAAAAACTTTAAAAAATAATAAGACTAATCAAACCATGCTGTTAGTTAAAAACTACTTCGCAGATAAGGTCATATTAAAGGAATTCATCATCACCAAGCCCTTCGCATATGAAATGTTAAAGGAATGAAAGATATGAAATATGAAATGTAAATATGAAATATAAAAAGATAAAAAACTATGAACCAGGAAAATGACAATAAACTCACAAGTACCAATCACCTAACCTAAAGAAACAAAAACAAACCAAGCAAACAACTAGAACAGGAACAGAATCACAGATATGGAGATCATGTGAAGGGTTATCAGCAGGGAGGGGAGGAGGGAGAATGGCAGAAAATGTACAGGGAATAAGAAGCATAATAGGTAGGTACCAAATAGACAGAGGGAGGTTAAGAATAGTAAGGGAAATGGAGAAGCCAAAGAACTTATATGTATGACCCATGGACATGAACTAAGGTGGGGGAATGATGGAGGGTGGGGGGTACAGGGCAGAGGGGACAAAGGGGAAGAAAAAATGGGACAACTGTAATAGCATAATCAAGAAAATATATTTAAAAAGCTGAGCTTTTCAGGAATATCTATAAAGGACATTTGAACAAAACCAAAAAGGTGTAGGATCAAAGGTGGGAAGTGAGGATGGCTGGGGTGGGGGGAATGGTAGGGGGGAAATGGAGACAACTGTACTTGAATACAATAGAAAAAAGAAAAACAGAAGCAATTAGAAAGTGAAAAAAATAAAAACTATATTTTCTATGTTTACTAATAAGTGATCTACACCAAGAAATATTTTGGGATGTAAGTAAGTATAAGAGTTGGCTTTCAGTGGCAGTCATTTGACTGTGGACAAATCATTTAACATTTTGAGGTTTAGAAGGAAAAATGTAGGTGAAATAATAAATACAATACAAATTATATACTAAAGTATTGAATTTTTGTAAATCCTGCAAACTGGAAAAAGTTTAAAGTTGATGTATATTTAGTCAAGACAGTAGAGAGAATAAAAAAGAGGGACTTTATACCTGATTGCTTAAATACTGTTTTCATAAGGGAGAATTAGGGAAATAGATTATTTTCTCACAAGTACATGGGCCCACATGGGATTTCACTATTTATGAAGGTAATTATTTCCAAATATTGACAAGATATGTTTCAGAAATGATTAGTTCTTCAAGGGGAAAAGATTATTCATAATCAGCTTATGTTAAGTAGTTTGTTTTTTAACTGTATCAGCACAATGAATTGTGGTGGCATTTAAATTATATCTTAAATTTAGTTTTTAGAATCATGAGATCCATGACAATGACTGCGGCAGACAAAATTACAAGAGGGTTCTTGTAAGATTTCCATCCCCTGGTGATTCAAACACCAACTTAGGCAGTACTGGGACATGATTTTGCTGGTGAGTGGGGTTACCAATCAGCTAACTTCAAAATAATGAGAGCATCCTGGATTCTCCAGGTAGTCTTATCACTTGAATTTTCAAAGCAGAGAAATTTGTCAGCTGGAAGCAGAGAGATGTGGCAAAAGAGAAGTGAGTCAGAGGGGAGGAGGTCCCCAGTCATCCTTACTGGATTGAAGATGGAAGAAACAGCCCTGAGCCAAGGAAGGAGGGAAGCCTCGAGAAGATAAGAATGACCCCTAGCAGACAGCTCACAATCTGAATGTCCTAAAACTGCATGGGATTTAACTCTGCTTGGAAGCAGACTCACCCTGGAGCCTCCAGAAAGAAACACAGAACTTGCCAAAACCTTGATTTTGGCCCTGTGAAACCCAAATCTCATCTACAAAATGTGAGATAAGGAATTTTTGTGGTTTTAAGCTACTGACTGTGATTATCTGTTTTGCAGCAATAGGACACTAATGCAGTGGCAGATATCAAAATGGAATATTTTGTCATTCTGTAATTATACCTATGTTAGGTATGTATTCCTAGAAGTGGGAAAAGATGAACTGACTTTTGGTGCTTAGAATTTAATTTTTAAGATAAGTTTTGGTTAGAAAGCATTCACCAAGTTGCTGTACATGGATACCATTGCAATTAACTTTCTAGACGCAAGATGGAGTCACTCTTGCCCAGATGCCACATTGGCTAATTGAAATTTAAGATAACATTTGTGTCCTTGTAAATGCTCTGCTAGACGAGAAACACAATATATCCATGGAGCCAATCCCCAAATGCCAAGCCAACTCTAGGGTTTAAACTCATTTCCTTATTTCTTCTCACCTCAAATAAGGTTGATTACGTGGCCCCTGACAATCAGATATTTTCTATTTCCCCCTCCTTGTTCTTTATTCTTTTCCCTACAAAAGCTTTCGATTTTCCACCCCATTTTACAGTTCTCCAAATAGAGACTATCTCCTTCATGAAGTGTTAAAGTTTGTTTGCATCACCTAAATTCTTGCGTTTAATAATTTTTAATAATACAGACAACCCCCCACATACACATTTATGAACACAATCTGTATGAGAGTAAACTTAGTAAACGAGTATTAGAGAGTTATTGCTTATACAACAAAGATAGTATGTCACAAATAGCCCTTGTTTGTATCTTATATTAAAGAGCAGGCATTCAAACAATGGAAATTTACATCCATAATTTTCAGTTTGATGCTTATCTGTCAAGGCACAACTTTTTAAAATAGCAGGTGCTTTTTAATGCTTCCAAGCGTTATTGCCTGGCAAAATGCTCCTCCTGTACTGGATTAAAGCATGTACTTTTTAGGTAAACGTTAGAGTTTACCTAATTGACTGATAATTGCTCATTTCTCATCTGATATTTTGTGTCTTATTAGGAGACTGCGATTTTAATTTCTGTAAGTTCAAATTGGTCTTGGTGCAAAACTGAGTCATCCTACTAATCATGATGTTGCTGAAATGCTTTAATCAGTTTTGCTTCCCTAACCTTGAACAACTCAATTTTCATTTCATTAACTTTTCTCCCTTATTGCTAAAAATATTTATTCTGGCTGTAATGGTAATCTAATTTACCAATTTAAATGCTTTGCATCACAGTGGTTTTTTACATATATCTTAGCCTCCCCAGTAACTTTAAATAGCTCTTGCCTTCAGATTTTGTGCATCAACGTTTGTTTGATTATATAGCACAGTCATTCCTGCAAACTTTCATGGACTTCTCCGCTAGTAGCTGAGTGGAGTCATACCCGTGTTACATCCCTCTAAGAAACCCTATGACTCTCTGAAATATTAGCTATGTTCACTGTTTTATTAAGAAGTTTAAATAAAACAAAACAACAGTAAGTGTGTGGATTGAGAATTCCTGGTTATTCCTACTCACTTCACCCATGTATATGTAAAAGCTAAAAAAACTCATAATTTCACCACACTAGTGATTGGCTTCCCTGAATACTTCACTAAATATTTCCTTGCTAACTACCTATGAAACTATTACCTACTTGTATTTGGAGCAGCCAGTCTCCTAGCACTTGCCTTATGATTAGCTACTGTTACAACTTCCAAAATATGGGGACCATGCTGCTCAAGATTAGCTCATCTAACTTCCTCCAATCCACAGGTCCTACACAAAAACTTGTACTGATTAAGTGAAGGAGACCATACTGGATTTCAGTGAAAATGGAGGGGGTCTCCTTCCCTTCTTCCTTGCCTATGCCCTCTTTTCCTTTAAAGTCACCTTCACATAGGATGGGTGAGACAGCTGGGATCTGCACCGCAGAACAACTGAGGTCACAGACTCTAAAAGCCAGACATGACTTCTAATCCCAGCTCTACTTCCTGACCAGCTGTATAATCTTGTACCCTTTGCTTAACCATGCTAAGGCAAGGGAGCTGTTTGGTGCTTTTTAAAAAGAGGTTCATGAACTAAATGAAGTCAAGCTGAACAATGACTTGAATATAATAGAGGCAATCTTGATGTATCTTATTCTTTCATCACTCATGTGTCTCAAACATTATAAACTTGGGGGGAAAAATCTTAGAGAAAGGAAAAATCTATTAGATGCTCCTGAGCCTGTTGCTACAGGAGCCACAGACAACACTGTTTGTTGCTCTGCGTGGCTGGCTGCTGCCACCATGCATGGGGGAGCTCCTACGGTGGAGTTTTCATGGGGCTTTGTGGTATTGAATTTTATTCAGTGCAGTCACGTAAAAACAGAAGTGTCAAAAATGATTTCACAATGCACATGTTTCTAGTTTTGCTATTACTCCTTATTGTATTTTAGTTATGTATCATGATATTTGCTACTGTAACTGCTCTTTCCGGTGGTGTAACAGGAACTCATTCATTAAGTCACTGACCCAACCATGAAAACTTTGGTGGGCACAGCCTGATATTTACTTCACTCCCTGGCACAGTATGCTAGGTATGTTGTGTCAGAGATACAAAAGTCAGCACTTGCAGGGGGAAATATATTAACAAATCACAACTGTACAGCATGGAAAAGTGTTTCCTGTTGCAGTACATTGAAAAGGTGCATAAAAATGTTAATGGCCCAAATAAGGGGAAAATGTCCCCCTAAAAGAATGAAGGCCGTCACTGAGGACAGCACAAGAGAAATGTCTCCGGTGTGCACTCTACCTTTGCTAATGGCATTTTTGGCACTTGATATATCCACTTTTTAATAGTAAGGCATCTTAATAGTTTATACTAAAGTTAGTCAATAGCCTTTTAGTAAAGACTCTAATATGAACTCTAAAATAGCAGCTTTGACATTGAAATTAAGAACTTCTTGTCCCTTTAAGCACAGACAGATTATTAAAGCAGTATGCATTGATCAGCTCTTGAAATGCCAACTTTATACCTACAATATATGAATGTGTCTCTAGATACTAAGCCTTGACTGAAAGTTGATCCATGTATGATTAGCTTATTTGAAAAATAATTTTCAGACATTCTATTGGGGTAATTTTTTTCACATTTTCTATGTATATGGATAATTTACTGAAACCTTGGATATTATTTAAATTATAGTCTAGCAGTCAAATATCTAAATCAAAAAAGGAAACTCCAGACTTGTACTTTTTATTTATTATCCAGTAATCCTAAAGTCCATCATCCTGGTTGTTCAAATGTTTTTTTTGCTTCTGCAATGTCACACCAATACAAGGTGTTATTTCTCCAATCTCAGAAATACTACCTACAGGCTGATTTTGATTAAGCCCCACCTAAAACCCTCAAGCCTCACACGGAAAAGAATTAGCATGTTAATTTTATTTCTGTGCTGTTCTTTTCCTAGAATATTAACTATACTACAAGAGGGTTACTAACATTATCAAAAGGTCCCCCTAAAACAACTTTGGTAATTACTTTTATCAGCTGGAAAGCAAGCATGGGGTTCACTCTTGATTTGTCAGTGTTTTAACTTGAATTCAATTTCATTTAATATGTAAACTCAAAAATTCAAAATAACCAGAGTCAAATTCTCATGATCTCTTCAAAATAACAGAGTAATGAAATATTAGAAATGTTTTCATAGCATTTAAGCCTAAAATACCTTGTCTGTATTTTTGAAAACCCATTGAAGTACCAGCAAAACCATGCTAACCCAGTTCCTATACAAGAGTACAAAGTTATTAATTTATTTGTTAATAATTAGAGAATTGATCTTCCCAGGACTACTTATTTTTTTAGAGAAACACATTCTGATAAACAGTGTGTTTGCCTTTCCCTAAGAGCTACAACGACTCACTGCTCACTTCTCAGTCATAACCTGACACTCCCCAGTATGGTGCCTCAGCAGCCTTTTCATATTCTGTGACTCTGCAGAGCTGAAGGAACCAGGGAAGGACCCCTGTCAGTAGAGGGGCTACTCAGACTATCTGCACATGGATGGGCTAAATACCAGATGCGACAACTAAGCAATTAGGTGTATGGAACTGGGAAGTGGAAGCTTGGTGGCAGACATAAGGAGGTGGATACACCTTCTGCCATATTCACGGAGAAGCAGGGGAAAATGGACTACAAACTGAAACAGGTATGCAGAGAAAAGAAGTCAGATGAATTCATAGAGTGGAAAATCCAGAGAGAAGCTGCAATACTCCCTGGTTCCACCTAGTAGTTCTTAGTACTATCAGATCCTCATAAAGCCAGACTCTCGCTTACTGCCCTGGGGAGCTATGAAGACAGCATTTCTGAATGTGGTTTACAGTTTTGTGTACGTTAATTTGAAACTGACTTATCGTATTTGAAACTACCAAGTCATAAGTAAGATACTCATGGATTATATTTCACCAAAATACATTTAGCATTTCATAATTTGTTATATGTTTGGAACTCCTTCTTTCTAAACTTAACATTCTAATGGATTCATCCTGTGATCCTCTTTAAAATATTAGGAAGTATTGAATAAAACTTGCTATACAATTTTTTGAATATGAACCTTCAAGTATATATTTTTGGAGAGTTATATGCTTATTTCAAGAGGCTTTAGATTTCATTTTAGATCAGTAATTTACAAACTATAATCTGAGGCATCAAACATTATAGAGTTGTTTTAAATATTTGGTATGATTTAACTTTTTAAAAATGTTTTAAAAGCACTCAAATGTGTATAGTACTACATTTTAGCAGATTATATAGCACTAATACACTGTCTCATCTTATCTGATACATTCTTTGAAGGGTTATCATTAGAATCAAAATTTTTCTTACTATCTCTGGGGTGAAATTTGAAATTTTATAAGTGTGTAATTTCTTTTCTTGCACTAATATATATGCCTATGCATGTATGCAATTTTATAGTCACCACAGTCACAGAGCACATGTGCTCCACAAGCAATTAAATGTTTTAGTGCACTCAGGGCTCAGTGATCATACATCCATCATCATGTGTGGGTCAAGCATGCATGGATAAGTGAATGTACAGCAGGTAGCATGATGATATCATCTAATATGTAATTCTCATGTAAGTTTCGCATTATTGGATTTTTCAATTTTTGGAAAGGAATTTAAAACATTGTTATATATCATTTGTGAATCATGTTGTAACAGTGATTCACAAATGATGAGAATTTGAAAGGAGGAATTAGAACACTCCTAGAAAATGTAACATTTCAATAAAAGTATAACTGTGCAAGAGTACACGTTAAAATGTGGAAGAATAAACTGCAGCCTAATGTGCTTCCAGAGGTAAGTATGGACAAGAAATAGTTATTTTATCCAAGGGAACTACAGTTAGGACTTTGAAATTTCAGGACTGGCAGATCATAAGTGAGGTTTGGGAACAAGGATTTATTTAAAAGTCTTATAAGGATGGTTTCCATACTGCATGCATCATGGCAGTATGTACAACCAGACAAGGGATCAGAAAATTCTCTCCACATTTATCTAAAGCTCCACTCAGCTCTCTGCACATTTTTCCTACAGCAAAACCCAGAAGTTAACTTAATCCTCCCATCGACACCAATCAACCTTTATATTCTCTTGTGAAATACAGACAGACAATCAAGGATCATGAGCTTTTTAAAAAAGTATCAGCACAAATTTACACATACCACCTGTACGTGTGTGTATGAAATAGTGTGGAAGGAAGAAGAGGAGTAAAACTTAAGGCATTATAGCTCTAAAATACAAATACATGTATGGAACAGAGCCATCAGCATTCATGGCAAGACTTTGAGAATTAAAATTGTGATGGAAGAAATTATTTTAAAACCTCAGTAAAAGAAAAAGATGAACTCAATGAAATTTCTCAAAAAGTGAGACAAATGCTCAAAGAGAAAATACAAAGAATGACAGCAGGAGCCCCACTATCTGACAAGTAGAAATTCCAGAAAAAAAAAGCCAGAAAATAGTAATTAGAGAAGGTTCTACTTGAAAACGGAAAGATAGTAGCACTTACATTTAAAGATACACAGATGAAGAAGACTTGGCATTTTAAAAATATTTTATTTATTTAGTTTTAGAGAGAGGGGAAGGGAGAGAGAGAGGGAGAGAAACATCAATGTGAGGTTGCCTTCCACATGTCCCCTACTGGGGACCTGGCCCACAACCCAGGCATATGCCCTGACTAAGAATCAACCCATGACCCTTTGCCCTGCAGTTAGGAACTCAATCCAATGGGTCATGCCAGCCAGGGCCTAGGCATTTCTATATATGGAAACTAGTAAGGGATTCCAGGGAATTATGTACCTTTGCAATTATTTTGTAAATTTAAAATTAATCAAAATACAAAGCATACTTAAAACAATATTTTATATCACTTGCCTATATACTTTCATATTCATTCCCTACCTTTGCTTTGAAATTGGTCATACATATAAAAGTGAATCTTTGTTCTTACCTTTCACCATATTCAATAATTACCTTTCACCATATTTAATAATTATTCCTAAATGTAAGACCTAACTTTATTAAACTTCTAAAAGACAGCATATGAGAAAAATCAATGCTACCTTGGATTAGGCAAATAATTCTGAGAAATGACAACAATAAATGTGAAAGAGAAAATTAAAAAATATAAGTTGTATTTTATCACAATTAAAAACTTCCTCTTTTCAAAACACATTGTAATGAGAGATCTGTATTCCAGAATATGTACATTGCTCTTTTAACTCAATAGAAAATAAACACCCCAATTTAAAATAGGCAAAACACCCAAAATGATGCATCAATTGCAAACAAACACACAAAGATAGTTATTACTGAAATTTAAAAAGAATAATGAGATACTGCTGCATACCATTAAGAATAGCTTAAAACTAACAAACAATAATAAGTTTTAATAAAGATCAGCCTTAACTGAATCTCTCATTCATTGCTTAAAATGCAAAATGGCACAACCACACTGGACTGCCTTTATAAGGCATTCTACAAATGCCTGTTTTTAACCAAGAGCAATAAGAACATATTTCAAAATAATACTGACACTTAGATATTCATAACAGCTTTATTTATAATAATCAAAACCTAGAGAAAAACTCAAAAGAGCATCACTTGGTGAGCAAATAAACAAATTGTCACATACTTACACAATAGTAACTACGCCACAATACAAATAAAAATAAAAAGCTGCTATTACCTTCAAAACCATGAATGAATCTCAAATGCATCACACTAAGAAAAAGACACCATACACAAAAGATTACTTTATGCTGTATGATTCCATTTATATGACTTTCTTGAAAAGGCAAAACTACAGAGATATAAAAGAGAGATCAGTGATTTCCTGGGTTAAAGGTTTTGGGCAGGGGACTGTTATAAAAAGTCAATAATGCCTCCCTCCACAAATAGTCTACATCATAATTCCTCTGTACCTATAAATGTTACTTAATATGATAAAAAGGATTTTGCATATGTGGTTAAGAGCCTTGAGAATGATGGGAAGGAACATTGTGCTGGATTATCCAAGTGGCATTTTGTAATCAGTGAGCAGGTGCAGGTGTCAGAAGGAGGGCACAGGAGGGGTGACAGGAAGAGGAGAACCAATGCGACAGCAAAAGATTTGGATGATATGTTCACAAGCCAAGAAATACTGAGAGACTCTAGAGACTGGAGGAGACAACAGATTACCTTCTGGAACCTTCAGCAGCTCTGACAATACTTCAATTGTATTCCCATAAGACTTATTTTGGAATTCTGATGTTTAAAAGTATAAAGAATATATCAGTGTTAATTCTTTGGTAGTTTGTTTCAGGGGGCAATGCGATTCTCATATGGAATATGAGGGAACTTTTACAAGTGATGGAAATGGTGTATTTCATTATTGTTTTTGTAGTTATAAGACTGTAAGTATATCAAACTCCATTGAACTATAAACTTGTTGTAAATTATATAAAGCTGATTAAAAAAGAGAGTCATATTTTACATCCAGTCCATTCCCATTCTTTTACCTAAATTTACCTGTAGTACCCTAATTTTCTCAACCTCTTTTCCTTCTATTGATATCTTACCATCCTTCCAAATGCAACTGAATTCACAGACTTCCAAGATGGTCCTAGCTGCTTCTGTCCTCCAGTGCTCTCAAAATTTCTCTCACAAATAGCTCTTACCATTTTCTGCCTGTGGGATAAATACTCATAAGAATTCCATGGTAAATTATAGGTTTCTTGAGACCCAGCACCCTGAAGCTTTGTGTCCTAATGGCAATCCTGCACAAATCCTTGCAAATAGTATCTATTCCATAAAGGTGTGATGAAAAAAATGCACTCATTCATTCATGCTTTTATTTAATCTGGAAACATTGCTTGAGTCACTACTATGTGTCTGGTTCTATATTAGGTACTAGATAGGTATTAAAATGTCTTTTTGGTTACCACAAAGTTCTTTTTCTTTTATTCCCTCTATAGCAGAGATTCAGTACATTTATTGTGCTAAGAGCTCCTGCTTGTCCATAAAAGAGAGCAAGATAAAAACAGTGCAGACATCTCCTAAGGTGATTAAATAGCACTTAAAGAGCCCCGTGTATCTGGGCTCCACTGGCTCTCTCAGGTATAGAGATCCACACAGCCTGGCTGACCTGTGATGTCAGTGTGTTACTGCCTACAGTCCTGATTCCCACTTTGTTAAACAGCATGATGAACCAGCTATTCAATTTCTTCCTCTCAGCTCCAAAAGCACTACTTTGTGCTTCCAATTATGTAATAGATTCTGCTGTAGTGGCGACTGCTGATACATTTTTATAGGGCATAACCAGGCTTTTTATCATGCAATCACATTAAATAACAAGCTACCTGTTCTGCAAAAGACGGGCTAATAATCTGGTCCAGATGATAACACATTATACTTTATGTTAAATTCTAAACTGTGGGCTAATGAAGTTTCTGGGAAAAAGAAGATGGTCCTGGTATATACACTGACTGTACTGCATTTTTATTTTGGCATTTACAATTTTCACCTCACAAAATTCCTATGAACCAGTTTTATTTTTACAGAGCTTTGAACTAAACCATTGTGCTCACTGTTCTCATAAATGTTTGATATCTGATTCATCTACTTCTTATTTTTACAGAAATTGTACTGAAAAATGGAAAGCAGTGTTTCATGTTTTCATTCTATTATAATAAAACTTCCAAAATGGCACCTATATGGAGCTGTAAATGGTACTAATTTCTCTCCTCACAGTTTAGGAGGGATATAGCTGGCTTTTTTTTCTTTTTCTTTTTTTTAACATTTCCTCAATTTTTGGAGGATTTTAGCTTTATCCTTTTTACAAGGATTGACTTATGCTTTTAGATTTCTACCAATGTTTCCAGGGTTTCTTAATTTAGAAAACATTAGTCATTTACACTGGGACACTATTTAAAACATGTTCCAAACCTAATCACTCAAAGTTTTTATGATAACATTGTATTACACTATTTTTCAAAAAAACATAAGGCAAATTTGAAAGATTTCTTAGTGAATCACTGTATAAATATTAACTCTCATTAAACTTACTTTTTCACATAACTATCAATTCCTCTATCCATCCAAAAATCCATCTTATTTTGAAAATGTTTCAAGTAAATTAATTGTAGATTTTCCTTTAGCTACTTTAGAATACACACTATTGCTGGAGATCAATATTTACTTTCATTTTTTTCTTTTGATGTAAAATTTACATACTGCAATGAATTGCACATATGTCAAGTGTCCATTCACTAATTTTGACATAGCCTACATCTGTGTAGTCAAAATCTCTGTCAAGATGTATAGAAATCTCACCACCAGATATCTCTCTCAGTCTTCCCTTCCAGTGACTATGTCTGACTCCAGCCTCACGGTCCATTTCAACTCTGATTTTTTTCTCACTTTATATTTTAGTAGCTAATTATCTTTATTCTTTTTTTAATTTCCAAAACAAGTTTATTAGCATGATTAAAAACATTTTCTTGAATAATGACAGAAAGAATGTCTAAGCATGAAAGAGTACCAGTGGCTAGACCTTTTAACCAGTATTTGCAACTGAGTGAATAACTTTATTGCCAGTTTCCACTTGAAAATGATCCTTATTTATTGTTTCCATTTGGAATTGTGACTATTGGCTGGACCGGGGAAGAATGCCCACTGCAATTAAGTATAAACAATATCTTCCGTAATTGGAGTGAAACCTGCATTTTTGAATAAGAATAAATATCCTCAAAGAGTTGTTTTTTTAAACATTCCCTTTGCACATTACAAAGAAATAATTAGTATTTTGGCTTTTTAAGTTCCTACATGATATTTAGAACAACAGTCCCCAGAGGTCCCACCCTTCACATACATAATGGAGAATGCCGGCCCTCTTGAGGAAGGGGCACTCTTGGGGTGGATGCTGAAGACTGCGGCCTCCTCGGGTTTACTCTGGTTTGAGCACAAAGACAGCAACATCTAGAACGTAGTAGTCATTATATGTGCCCCCTTCAAACAGGTACAGGAGTCTGGTGAAAGCTTCAATAACCAAACCCGCTTTCCTGAAAACTTCAGTCCGACTGTTCACTTGTTCTTCCCAGCTCTGTTCCTTGATTTCCAAAATTTCTGATGGTTTCTCCCACTTGCCATCTAAATTTTCTACATAGTGATGAAAGGGTAGGACCAGGATCAGGATAGTCCTGCCTCCAGTTGGCTCCAAGACACTTCTGATATCTTCCAACAAAGTCACAGGCTGATCACAGCAGCCCAGCAATTCCAAGAAGCTGATGACATCATACTGGAACCCTGTGTTCTGCCATTCATTTATATCGGACATTCTATTTCTTCTGAAGCTGCCATATCATAGTGTAACAGTGGATAAGTGTAACGATGGGAAATTGTAATCCACTCCACCATTCTTTTGAGATTGTTTCTGCAAGTGCTGACTCTGACTAATATATAACTTGCAGATGACCAGCATTTTTGTGTAAGAATCCTAGGAACTAACTTCAAAAGATAGACCCGACCTTCAAGCACCCCAGTTCTGAAAGGTTTGCTGACCTTCATCCATGGATGCAGGATGACATGAAGCTGGCATGATGTGAAGCCAGGATGACTAAACCATGATGATGTACACCAGACCATCACTGTCCTTATCAGAATGGACTGTGTTCGTTTGCATGTAGAGAACTTTTCAACCTCCTTCCTTGATCTCCTTGTTCTACTCCCCTCTCCTTCCATATAAAAATTCTGTCTCCAATGAGAGATGGAGGTGGGCTTGGTGACCTGAGACCCCATCTTCCAGGATCTGGGCTTTGAGATGTGAGTCCCCCATCTTCCAGATGGCCAGCATCTGCAAATAAACCATTTTTCCTTTGCATCAGCACCTGCCTGTGGAGTATTAGCTTTCACAGCAACTGGTTACAATAGTTTCATACATCTCAGTGGTACAATTTTCTTCAAAATGAGGGCTCATGATTTTTGTAACTTCTCCATATCCAGCACTCACATTAAGAAATCTATGAGTTTTCCAGTCTGGATTAATTTTAAGCAGTCTCTGAAATCGATCTGGTGAAAACACAAACATTGAGCCTCTTCCTAGTGACCCACTGATAGATGTTCTCCAGATAAACAGACTAAAAACAGATGGCACAAATAATGATGCCGTTATTTAAGAAGATCTGCATTCCTTGATCAAGGTAATGCTGAACAAGCCCAGCCTGGAGTGATTCACATAATTTATCTCTGTTGCATACATACCACTGGTGGTTCTCCTTCCTGCTGCCTGTGGTCACCTCTGGCCAGCTGGCACGGCTTGTCATGTTCATGTACAGGGAGCAGGTAAGAGGGCACCACAGTATCCACATCCTCTGTGCCAGCCACATGGATGCCAGGTTCAGGCACAGCTAGCTTGCCAGCAGTCTCATCGAAGGCAGTGGATACTGGGTGCTGACCACTGCCAGTGGCTGGGAGAGAAATAGGATGAGCCTGAGCCTCACCCAGCTCCAACCTTCATGCCCAACTTACCCATCCAGCTCCTGCAGGGACAGGGCTGGAGCTATACTCATGAGCTAAGGGATTTAGTGACCTTTGAAATAAAAGTACAAAAACAAAAATACCGGTCCATAATGGCAGAGTAAAGACTTCTGAAAACCTGCTTCTCCAAAAAATCAAAAAGGATACTAATAAAAACTGTCAAAACTAAATTTTTCAGAACCCCGAAATTACTAAAGCCTTATAAGTATGTGAAAAACAGTTATTAATATGAATCTCAGTTTTAAAAAAGTGAGCTCAAGTTATTTTAATTTTTCCTAATCCCACCCACTCCTTTCTCTCCAACTCTTCAGTAACTTGGAAAACCAATAACCTTGCAATTATGATTAATTTATGAAAACCAGTCTCCTAGAAGCTATGGAACAGATTTTGAGCCTCACAAAACCTTATCCACAAGAATGTCACTATTGGACTCATTTATCAGTTTGATGAAAGCTCCTTTATCAGGTGTCTGTCTTCATTTGATCTGACTTCAGGAGCTCACTCTGTGGGAACGTGCCATCCCCAAGGCACTGTGGCAAGTGATCACGGCTAATTGTTTAGTATCAAAACTGCCTGAGTGTGGCTAACAAGAGGCTGACCAAAATCTTAAAAGCAAAACACTGAGATATAAAATATCATATTTTTCTGATGTATTCTGGGGAACCTAGAAGGTCATATAAATAAGAAGGTCTGTGTGCATGCCCAGAAAAGACATGAGAAAGTCGGAACGTCTCACTTCTAACTGACTGTGAGGCTCAGCTCAAGCAAGTAAAAGCCAAGGCAGA
Source organism: Trachops cirrhosus (assembly GCA_028533065.1). Lineage (NCBI taxonomy): Eukaryota > Metazoa > Chordata > Mammalia > Chiroptera > Phyllostomidae > Trachops > Trachops cirrhosus. The sequence goes on from CM052539.1 coordinate 126,568,266, forward strand.
GTTTTAAACTACCTGTTAGACCATTGAAAACATACCCCAGCACATACATGCAACCCCTCAGCAGAGCTGGAAGAATTATTGGCTGATAGTATTTAAGGAAAGCTTTAATTATTAACTGACAACAGAACTAATCAGCGACTTTGGTGGCTTTACATGACAGAAATAATCCTTTAAAGTCACTAAACAAACAGAAACAACAACAGTTACAGAAACATATCCTGAAAAGAGGTGGAATTTGATTTCCAAATTTGCCACATTAAATTATTTAAAATTTTTTAAAATAAGATGCCAAATGTAATCTATAAGGCATGCATTAAAAATAACTAACATGTATAGTTAAAGAAACAACAAGAAATTTAAAATGGGATACTAGAAAATATCTATGGAATACAAAAAAGAGGGGAAATAAAAAAATAAAATAACAAAATATAAGTAAGACAATCCTGGACTGGACCAGATGGCTTCACAGGTGAATTTTTACCCAACATTCAGAGAGAACAAAAATTTCTCCTTAAACTGTTCCCAAAATTTCAAGAGGAGAGAAGACACCTAAGCTCATTTTATGAGGCCAGCATTATCTTAATTCCAGTACCACATAAAGACACTGCAAAGAAAGAAAATTGTAGGCCAATATCCATGATGAACATAGGTGCTAAAGTCCTCAAAAAATGTTAGCAAACTGATTCCAACAATATATTAAGAAGATCATACACCATGATCAAGTGGGATTTATTAGGGGATATAAGGTTGGTATAATAACTACAAATCAATAAATGTGATATACCTTATAAACAAAATGAAGGATAAAATACCACATGATTATGTCAACAGATGCAGTAAGGCCATATTAAATCCAACACATATTTATGGTAAAAACTCTCTCTCAGCAAAATGGGAATAGAGGGAACATGGCTCCACATAACAAAGGTCATATATGATAAACCCACAGGCAACATCATACTCAATGGGCAAAAACTACAAATTTTTCCCTTAAGATCAGAAACAAGACAGGGATGTCCACTTTTCACCAATTTTATTCAACATAGCACTGGAAATCCTAGGTATACCAATCAGACAAGAAGAAAAAATAAAAAGTAACCAAATTGTAAAGAAAAAATAAAACTGTCATTGTTTACAAATGATATAATAATGTATATGAGAACCCTAAAGATTCCACCAAAAAAATACTAAAACTAATAAATGAATTCAATAAAGTAGCATGATACAAAATAAATGCCTGGAAATCCACTGGACTTTTATAAACCAATAATGAACTATCAGAAATGGAAACTAAGAAAACAATCTCATTAAAAATTGCTTCAAAAAGAATAAAATAAAATACCTAGGAATAAATTTAACCAAGAATGTAAAAGACCCATAAACGATAAGACACAGAGGAAAAAACTTTGAAAAAGATATGAATAAGTGGAACCATATATCATGTTCATGGATTGGAAGAATTAACACCATTAAATTTCCATGCTATCCAAAGCAATTAATAGATTCAAAACAACTCCTATCTATATACCAATGGCATATTTCATAGAACTAGAACAAATATTCCAACAATTTATATGGAACCACAAAAGACCCAGAATAGCCACGGCAATGTTGAGAAAGAACAAAGTTGAAGGAATCACACTACCTAATATCAAACTATACTACAAGGCCATAGTAATCAAAATAGCATGGCACTGGCATAAAAACAGACATATAGATCAATGGAACAGAATAGAGAGCACAGAAATAAACCCACACCTTTATAGTCAATTAATATTTGATAAGGAAGGCAAAAATATACAATGAGGTAAAAATAGTCTATTTAACAAATGATGTTTGGAAAATTGAACAGATATGTGCAAAATAACTAGACCACCTTCTTACATCATAAACAGTAATAAAATAAACTAAAGACTTAAATGTTAAACTTGAAATCATAAACATGCTAGGAGGAAACATAGGCAGTAAAATAGTGGACAGTTCTCATAGGTGAAGGAAGTAAGCAGGAAAAAAAACACATCATAGTCATAGACAGAGACAACACCATGGTGATTGCTAGAGGGGCATGGGAGCAGGTAGATGAAGTTATAGGGGGAATAAATAATAAATGGTTGTAGAAGGACACTTGACTTGGGGTGGTAAATACATAAAACAATACACAGATGATGTATCACAGAATTGTATACCTAAAACCTATATAATTTTATTAACTAATATCACCTCCAATAAAATTAACTAACAAGCAAAATAAGAGACAGACTCATAGAGAACAGGATGACAGCTATTGTTAGGGGGTTAGGGTGTAGAAGGAACAAGCTAAAAGGAAAAAGGAATCATGGACATGGACAACAATGTGTTGATTTAAGGGGGGGAGCAGGATTTAAGGGAGTTAAATGGTAATGGAAAAAGTGCAATAAAAATTTTAAAACTAAATGAATAATATATAAACCAAAACATATCAAAATGGCTAACATAAGTTTAACTTTTAGTAATTACATTAAACATAAATAAAGTAAACAGCAATTCAAAAGCAGAAATGAACAAATTTAAAAAATTATCCAATAGTATATGATCATACATGTCAACAGACATGCTTGAAGTCAAAGACACAAATAGATTGAAAGTATAAAGATATAAAAATTTATGCAACACAAGCAATACCCACAAAATAGACATTAAAACAAAAATTCTACTTGAAAAATATTTTTAAGTAAAAATGTGTCAGTCCATCAGAAAGACATGAAAATTATAACCATGCAGTATATTTACATAATAATGGAGCACCAAAATACATAAAGCAAAAAGTGACAAAACTGAAGGTAGAAGTTGACAACTCAATCATAATAGTTATAAAATTTGAGACCCAATTTTCAGTAATTCATGAAACAGCAAAGATTAAGAAGGGCATGGAAGACCCGAATTATACTATAAACCAAATAGATCTAACATAAATATAAAATATTCTACAAGTGACAGCAGGATACACATTTTCTCAAGTGCACATCGAACATTCTCCAATGTAAGCTACTTGTTGTGCCATAAAAGAAGTTTTTTTTTTTTATTGTTGTTTAAGTAGAGTTGTCTTCATTTTTCCCCACAATTCTCCCCCACCCGCCAACCACCACCTTCTACCCTCAATTCTCCCCCACTTTGGCTTTGTCCATGGGTCCTTTATACATGCTCCTTGATAACCCTTTCCCTTTTTCCCCTATTACCCTCCTCCCCCTCCCCTTTGGTTATGGTCAGTTTGTTCTTTATTTCCATGTCTCTGATTATATTTTGCTTGCTTGTTTTTTTCATTGATTATGTTCCACTTATAGGTGAGATTATATGATATTTATCGTTCACCACCTGGCTTACTTCACTTAGCATAATGCTCTCCAGTTCCATCCATTCTGTGGTGAAGTTTAGGAGTTCCTTCTGTCCTTCTGCTGAATAGTATTCCATTGTGTAAATACTCCATAGTTTTTTGATCCACTCATTTACAGATGGGCACTTAGGCTGTTTCTAGCACTTGACTGTTGTAAATTGTGCTGCTGTAAACACTAGGGAGCATAGGTTCTTTTGTATTGGTGTTTCAGGATTCTTAGGATATAATCCCAGCAGTGGAATTGCCGGGTCAAAGGCAGCTCCATTTTTAGTTTTCTGAGGAAATTCCATACTATTTTCTATAGTGGCTACACCAGTCTGCATTCCCACCATCAGAGCACTAGGGTTCCCTTTTCTCTACAACCTCACCAGCACTTGTTTGTTGATTTGTTTATGATGGCCATTCTCATGTATTATTTGTTTGGCTAAAAAGTTCATTGGGTTCCTGCAGTATGCTGGCTCTGGTAGCTCTTAGTTGTCTTTGACTTCATTGGAAACAAGTGCGTTAGATTGTCTTGTGATGGCTGCCATATCAGATGTTGCAGCCACCAGCCAGTGGTGATCGCGAATGCTGTAGATGCTCAAGACACAAGAGAAATACACATGCACTACTGAGTCCTGTGGAGGAATAGGGATGGCACGGCCACTCTCTCTAGTGGAGAGTGCACCACCTTCCCACCCAAGCAGACTTTTTATTAGGTAAGGGTATGGATACAGTTTGTGGATTATAGTCTGGCAGGGAAGATCAAACAAGTAGGTATCTTTCAAAGAGCTGAAAGGGCTCATGCTGAGTTTGGGGTTTTATCACCTAAGAGATACAAGGCTAGTTTCGTTTCCTGCCCGTGCCTTCATATTCAAGAGCATCCTCAGCAAGCAGGTCTCACAGGATCTTGCATATTCTATGCCCCAGGTCTAATTACTCCAGGGGTCCACCAACTCTGGTGTGGACTGTACCACCCCTACTATTTCTGCATGCCTGAGTCTGGTGGAGGAGACAACGGCAGCTGGGATACTTGGATTTCTCACAGCCAGAACAAGGACTCAGGCTTTATCAAAGCTGAGGGTGCAGGGGTGATATCGATCACCCCCTCACTTCCACAGCCCCAAGTCTCTTCCCTGATGGTATTCCCATGTGATCATGTCTGTCTTAGGTTCATTCTCCTCTGAGAATTGTTACCTGTCATTGACTACTGACCAAGCAATGGGAGCCAGACATAGAGCAGGCAGCACTCATGCTAGGGAAATAAGTTTTGTCTCCTTGGGTCTCCTGGTTTCGGAGGTTTCTCACTCAGCCTTAGCCACAGGGGATTACAGCTCCTGAAACCAGGCAGGGCAGACCCCAACAATCAGCAGGCCTTTAAAAATTCTTATCTAAATTGGTGAAGTTTTATGTAGCCATTTTAATATTGAAGATGGAAGAAAGTAAGCAACATTTTTGGCATATTATGCTTTATTATTTCAAGAAAGGTAAAAATGCAACAGAAATGCAAAAAAAATGTGCAGTGTATGGAGAAGGTGCTGTGACTGATCTAATGTGACAAAAGTGGTTTGCAAAGTTTCATGCTAGAGATTTCTTGCTGGATGATGCTCCATGGTCAGGTAGACCAGTTTAAGTTGATAGCAATCAAATTGAGACATTAATTGAGAACAATCAATATTCTACCACATTGGAGATAGCTGACATACTCAAAATATACAAATCAATGGTTATTGATGAAAATGAAAACTGTGTCTTTTATTTTATGGGAAAAAATAACAACATACCTGAACAAAGATGTTTATATCAGGTTCATTTATAATTGTCAAAACATGGAAGCAACTAAGATATCCTTTAATAGATAAGTAGATAAAAATAATTATGGTACATCTAGGTAACAAAATATTATTTAGAGTTAACTACTTCTTTTAAAAAAAGATTTTATTTATTTATTTTTAGAGAGAAGGAAAGGGAAGAAGAAAGAGAGAGAAACATCAGTGTGTGGTTGCCTCTCGCACACTCCCCACTAGGGACCTGGCCCACAACTCAGGCATGTACCCTGACTGGGAATTGAACCGGTGACCCTTTGGTTGGTGGCCCACACTCAATCCACTGAGCTACACCAGCCAGGGCGAGTTAACTATCTTTTGACCCATTGATTCCACTGTTGGGGTTATACCCTAAGAATACTGAATTACCAATTCAAAAGAACCTATGCAACCCTATGTTCATAGTAACATTATTTACAATATCCAAGTACAGCCTAAGGCCCATCAGTAAAAGAGTAGATCAAAAAACTGTGGTACATTTACACAATAGAATACTACATGGCAGAAAGAAAAAAGGAGCTCCTACTTTTTGCGATAGCTTGGATGGAACTGGAAAGCATTATGCTAAGTGAAATAAGCCAGGCGGTAAAAGAAAAATACCATATAATCTCACCTATAACAGGAACATAATGAATAAAACAAACAAATGAGCAAAATAGAACCAGAGGCATTGAAATAAAGAATAAGCTCATAATGGTCAGATGGGTGGCAGGGGAAGGGAAGGGAGGAAATAAGGGAAGGACCTAGTTTAAGAAAAAGTATAAATGACCCATAGACATGGACAGGAGGGTGGGCATTGACTTTGGTGGAGGCCAGGGGCAGTGGAGAGCAACAGGGGAAAATAAGGAAAACTGTAATAGAACAATGAAAATAATAATAAGTCTTTAAAAAAAGAAAGCTCTCAAACCGTGAAAAGACATGAAGGAAACTATAATGCATGCCACTAAGTGAAAAGAAAAGTGAATCTGAAAAATAATGTATGATTCCAACTATTTCCAGAGTATGACACTCTGGAAAAGGCAAAACTAGAGAAATAATAAAAAAAAAATCAGTGGTTGTCAGAGGTGGATTAAGGGAAATATGAATAGTCCGAGTGCACAGAATTTGAAGGGCAGTGAAATACTCTGTACAATATTATAATTATGGATACACTAACAGTGAACCCTGAATTATGGACTTTGGGTAATCTGATATATCAATGTAGGCTCAACCGTGGTAAAAAACAATGTACCATTTTGGTAAAAGATGTAGTTTATTGGGGAGGTTATGCATGTAGGGACAGGCCATATATGGGAAATCTCTGTATCTTCTTTTCAAACATTTTGTAAACCAAAAACTGCTATTGCAAAAGCAATTCTAACAAATAAAAATATAATTAAAAATAATCTAGAAAGGAAAATTAAACCCAAATGTTAATGACTAGAGAAAAACTGAAATAAAGAAGAGTAAAACAATAGGAAAAATCAATGAAACCAAAAGTTGGTTCTTTGAAAAGAGTAAAATGGGCAGACCTTTAGTTTTACTGACTATGAAAAAGCATCATTAATATACAAATAAATAAAGGGATATCATTACTATTCTTGCAGAAATTAACAGGATAATAGTGGGAAAATACTATGAACAATATATTAGATAACTAGATGACATGAACAAATTTCTAAAAACAAATTATTTATACTGACTCAAGAAGACTTTTAAAAAACCTAAGTGGACTTATAATAACTAAAGTTGTTGAAATAAAAATAAATTTCCTACAAAGAGTCCAATCCATATGAATTCACTGATGAATTCTACCAAATTCTATAGAACAGTTAAAGACCATTCTTCACAAACCATAAAAAAAGAAGAGGAAGCACTTCTCAATTCTATGAGGCCAGTAGTACTTTGATTCAACACCCAGAAAGACATCCCAAGTAATAACATTGCAGGTCAATATTCCTATGGATATAGATTTTAAAAAAATCTCAAAATAATACTTGCAAACTTAATCCACTTTAAAAGGACAGCACAAACAAATTTAATTTATTATAAGTTTTCATATTTGTTTTTAATATATGGAAATTAATCATTGTAATAAACTATATTAAGACAATAAATAACAAAACTCACATGATCATCTCAACAGATACAGAGAAAGCATTTGACAAAATCCAACAACTTTCCCTAATCAACGAACTAGGAAGCTAAGAAAACATTTTCACAGTGATAAAGAGCATCACTGAAAATTTGTAATTCTTATCATATTTAATAATGGGAGACTGACTGCTTCCTCCATAAGATAAGGAACAACAAAGATACTCAAAACTTGTGCACAGCATTATGCTAGAGATTTTTGACAGAGCAATTCAGCAAGGTAACTGTAAAGAGGTATTTAAGAGCAGAAGGAAGAAGCAAAACCACCTCTATTCACAGATTTAGAAAATCCCAAGGATTCAAAAAAATATCATTAGAACTAAAGAAGTTCAACAAGGTTGCAAATACAAGATAAATATAGAGATGTCATTTGTATTTTTATATACTGACAAGAAAGAATTCAAAAATAAAATAAAGAAAATAATTCATTTTACAATATAATCACCAAAATATTTAAATATTTTGGAATAAATTAACAAAAGCAGCTCAAGATTTATAAATTTAAAAATCACAAACCATCACTAAAAAATCTTAAAGAAGGCTTAAATAAATAGCAAGACAGCCCTTGTACATGGATTAAAAGACTAAATATTATAAGATAGCAATACTCCCCAAATTGATCTACAAACTCAATATATTCCCTTTCAAAATCCTAGCTATCACACTTTGCATAAATTAACAAGTTCATCTAAATATCATAAACAAATGAAAGAAAATCTAAGTAATTGAAACAATCTTTAAAAAGAGGAATAACATTGGAGGACTCACACTTCTCTTTTTTTGCATCAATGTCACTGTAATTTTGGAATCAAGCAAAAACAACAAAACTATTAATTTTGAGAACATTAAATTTGTTGTCCTTTTCCATCACACTTCCCTAATCCATCACACTTCCTATAATGCAAATGTAAATTCATGTTTATCAGGCATATATTAACATATATATTTAGAATTGTATATACATTTTAAGAAATATTTAGTTTATATTAAAATTTAGGAATAGAAAAAGCCCTGACTACTTATCTCTCACTCTTTTTTCCACTGTAGCTGACCCAACTACTAAATATTCTTACCCAAATTTACAGACAAATGTAATTTAATGCTATACATCTTCAAAATATTCCTTTGATTTTTAAAGGTAATAATGTCTTATAATCAGATAGATTTAACATTTGCAAATAACATTGTCAGTTAATATAAAATGAGTCTATTAATAAAATGATGGCCTATTAACATATATTAAATCCAACATATATTAGTTCTATATTTTACAGACTGTATCTTCATTGTTTACTTTTAAGAATAAACTCTGTTGGGCATACAATTATTTGAAAGTCACCCGTCTAAGCAAAGAAATTCAAAGACTGACATTTCTGTGTTAATGAAGTCTAACATACTGAAAGACAATTAAAATTCTGGAGCAACTGGAGATACTGATATCATCTAGTTAAAGTTCTAATTTCTAATGATGAAGGTCACAGAGACATTTTCTGCTCAAAGTTCTTTGTATAGTAAATATACATACACACAATTAATGATTAACACTGCACACAAATAAATTATACCTTTTCACTGAGGTCTCCCTCCTCTCTCTCTTTCAATTTCCGTTTTATACTTCTTATTTTTTGACAGTGATTCTAAGTTCTAAGCAAAACTAATTCTCAAAAACATCGTATATTTTTTAAGAAAAAATGTGTGTTGAATGTTCCTGCAGAAATCTTGTAGATATTAGCCCCCAGGGAGAGCTCTTTGAAAATTTTGCTTAGTGTTTAAGTCTAAATAATACATTATTAAATACAAGTATATTTCCATATCTATCTATTACACATTTAACTGCTAGTACATTTTTTATGATGTCATTAACTATTTCAGAATTCACACATCAGCAACTTTATATTACATACTCATTTAATGAAAAAAAAATCAATGAAATTAGACATTGTGACTGACAGACTAACTGGGTGGCATTTTTTCCCTTAATAAAGTTAATCACTGCTTCCAGGAGTAAGTGTATAACTTTCTCTGAATACAATTTGGTCATGCAGATTTTACAACCTACTGGAACTATTTTGCTGCTGGCAAAAAAATCTCTTCTTCAAGCACTGCTATAAACTGCATTTGGCATCTTTTGAACCATAAAGAAAACATAATTATAAAAGGATATGGCTAAGAAGCTAACAGGTTTCACATCAGTGTTTCTCACATCAATACTAGTTTAGCCAATTCTGTGTAATTTTTACCCAGAAGTAGAGGTAAGTTAGGAATATGTCTTTTGAAGTTAAAGATAAAAGGTCATCATTTCCTGCACAGGTATAGATGAAAGGACAAATCACAAGATACCAGAAGAGTTGAGAATGACATAAAGCTTCAAAGCATTTTATTAAAAAAAAAAGTTGGGCAAACATACTCAATAATTGGTACACATATCATTTTTTCTCACATTCGTCTACAGCCTCACACATGGCAAGGAAAACAGTTTTATTTGAATTGGTTATGGAACCATTTTACTTTGCTTCAATCATTTAATGGATGTGACCCGATGGCAGAAGGCTAGGGGAGTGAGTGGGAGGCACTCAATAAGGAGTCTAGGTTGAAACTGGAATGTATTAGTTCAGGTTCTCCAGAGAAACTGAAGAAATACGATGTATGTGTTTGCACTTATCTGTGTGTATACACACACAGATTTAATGTAAAGTATTGACTAGTGATTATGAAGACTATAATGTCCTGAGATCTCAGTCAACAAGCTGGAGATCAAGGAGACCCAGTGGTACACAGTCCATCTTAAAGCTAGCAGGATCCAGACCCCAAAAAGAACCACTGTTTCAGTCTGAGCATGAAGGGTGGAATAGACCAATGACCCTGCTCTTTCAATCAGAGAAGAGTTCCCTCTTACTTAGCCTTTTTGTGTTATTGAAATATTACACTGACAGGATGAGCCCCACTCCAATTAGGGAAACAATCTGTTTTGCTCAGACTACCAATCCAAATGTTAATCTCATCCAGAAACATCGTCACAGACACATCCCCCAGAATGTTTGGGAAAAAAGTCAGGGCACTCTGTGGCCCAGCCAAGTTCAATATAAAATCAACTACCACACAGGCAAAATCAGAGTTAATTATTGAAAAGAGAATAATGAACCTTCAAATGTAGTATTTTTGTGTAAAATTCAGGCAAGTGAATTATGATTTTACCCAAGGGAAGGTCATTCTTTAATCATCCTGTGCCTACTTCTATCATAAATACATCACATTATACAATTGCTATATATATGATTGTTTTATCCATGAATTAGTAAATCCCTTAAAGCAGAACCTATTTGTATCATTTTTCAGTGTCCAACACAAAACCTAGAACTTGTTATATTTTCAATAAATATTTATTGAGTGAATTAGTAGATTACCAATTATCATCTACAATTTAATAAAAAACAAGTGTGAAGTAGTCATCACACTTCCAGGCTTTACCACATATGAGCACTGTGATCTCAATTCCAATAATAGACTAGTAAACTTTAGAGCTGACAACAGCCAGGAATTGTCAGAATAAGCACTTGAAACCAGAACCCCTGAATACAAACTATACACCACATTAAATGTGAAAAAAAATAGAAAGTTATGGAAGGAAAAAACAACATCAACTAAAAGTTAATATAATCATATATACTATTTAAGAAATATGTGTGAAATTGAAGTGTTCAAAATTTATATAACCTGCACAAGATTCTATAGGTGGTAGCTATTAAAACCAGGTTTTCCCCTGCGGTGACTAAACCAATGTAAAATGCCATTATTTATTCTTTAAAACACCCCATGGAGAAATAGAATCTTAGTATATTTAAATTACTCACCTAGACCACAAAGATAATTAGCACAGACTAGATTTTGAAGTCCAAACCCATTCCCTTTTTTCATTCACTTTAACCTCCACTGAATTCTAACATATACATATAATTTGACATAAACATATAATTTAACAAACAGAAAAAGTTATGGAAATACAGTTAATAAACTAGATTTACTTTTAATTTAGAGAACTTTTTCCCTCTGGATTGCATATCAACTCTGAAAGTGTGGCATATGTCTAACTCTAAAATTTGTATGAAACCACAAAAACCTGACAGCCAAGGAATCTTGGGAAGAAGAATAAAGCTTAAAGCCTTATATTTCCTGATTTCAAACTATAACACAGAGTTATAATAATAAACAATATGGTATTAGCATAAAAACACGCATAGATCAATGGAACAGAATAGAGAGCTCAGAAATAAACTCACCTGATATTGTCAATTAATGTATGACAAAGGAGCCAAGAATATACATTTGGGAAAGGCCAGTTTGTTCAATATATAGTGTTGGAAAAACTCAACAGCCACTTACAATAGAATGAAACTGGACTATTATCTTATACCATGCACAAAAATTAAGTCAAAATGGATTAAAGGCTTAATAGTAAAACCTAAAGCCATAAAACCTCTAGAAGAAAACATCTGTGGTGATCTCCTTGACATGTGTCCCAGCAATGATTTTCCGGATTTGAAACCAAAAGCAAAGGCATAAAAAAAAACATGAATAAAAAATGGGACTACATCATACTGAAAACCTTCTACATAGCAAAGAAAAGCATCAACAAAATGAAAAGTTAACCTACTTAATGGGAGAAATACTGCAAATTATATATCTAATAAGGGGTTAATATTCAAACTATATGAAGACCTCATACAACTCAACAGAAAAACAAACAATGCAATTAAAACTGGTAGACAATCTGAATAGACATTTTTTTTCCAAAAAGAAAAGATACACAGGTATCCAAAAAGTACATGAAAAATTGTTCATTAGGGAAATGCAAATCAAACCCACAAATGAGGTATCACCTCATACTTCTTCAAAGAGGCATTATCAAAGACAAGAAATAACAAGTATTAGCAAGGGTGTGGAGAAAAGGGAACCTGCTGGGAGCTGTCCTGCCTGGTTTTGGGGACTGTAGCCTCATTAATGGACAAAAAGGTCCCACGGCTAGGGCTGAGTGAAAAGGCTTTGGGGCCATTAGCCAATAAGAAGAGACAACATTTCCTCCTGGCAGGAGCTATACTGCTGCCTCCCTCACTTCCCCCTGCTTGGCTTGGGCAGATGACTGGTTAACTAATGACAGGTAAGATTCCTCAAGGGAGGGACAAACTAAGATAGGCACAGTTGAGAAGTGCCATTAGGGAAGGACTTAGGAATCTATAGAGAAGGTTCAGAAAGACCCTCACCCATCACCTTTGTCATAGCCTGAGTCCTCATTCCATCTGTAAAAG
>CM052539.1:126580976-126627348 GCA_028533065.1 Trachops cirrhosus
CCCTCACTTCCCCCTGCTTGGCTTGGGCAGATGACTGGTTAACTAATGACAGGTAAGATTCCTCAAGGGAGGGACAAACTAAGATAGGCACAGTTGAGAAGTGCCATTAGGGAAGGACTTAGGAATCTATAGAGAAGGTTCAGAAAGACCCTCACCCATCACCTTTGTCATAGCCTGAGTCCTCATTCCATCTGTAAAAATCTAATCTCTTGGCTGCTTTGCTCTCCCTGCTTGACTCAGCCTGAAAACAATGCCAAAGGCAGCTACAGCTCTGTACTGGAACAGAAAACTCCCTGGGGTGAATCTGGCCAGAGAAAGAATATACATTGTTTCCTTTGAGGCTTGCTCTGCCCTGTTGGTATGAATCAGACACTTGAGATAAAGCCGACCCTGACCAGAGACAATCCTTGTGTTTCTTCAACTATTATCTGTAAATGACATCAATTTTTTATGACTAGTTTTTTGGACATTAATTTATGAGCTTTACATGCATACTATGTATCTCTGTGTGAGGTGAACTCAATAAAGACGCAGGGAAGATGTTCGAGACCCTTATCTTCTGAGAGATCGGTCACCTTTCCTCCCCAAGGAGATCATGTCTTGGTAGACTTACTCTCATCTGTGGCAGTGGGGGAGCTCTGTGGGCAGAGCCCCCCCACCCACAGGAACCCCTGTGAAGTTTGTGAGAATGTAAATTAGTGTAGTCATTGAGGGAAAGAGTATGGAGGTTCTGGTACACAGCAAAATGGGATTTGGCCAACTGCAACCGTATAAAACCATAAAACAGAGATTGGTGGGGAAGGATAAATGTTTTTATTAACAGGGTGCCCAATTTTGGGGATCTGGAAATTCCCCTACTTCTAGCCATTCTCTTCTCCAAAAAAACAAAAATCCCCTTGTTCCCAAGAGACTGAAATCCAAATCCATGCTCAGAGACCCCCTTCCATTCTTAGCTGTATTCCAAGGCTGTTACAAAGATGGGTCTCAGTCTCTCTAACTCTGGGCTCTCTCTCCCTGTGGAGTACGTACTTGTGAAGCCAGCATCTTCACTGACCTCCCCAGCTTTCTCCCTCTCCTGGGGCTGGTGCACATTGCAAGATCATTGCAGCAATAGTGCAAGGGGTTAAGTCCACTGGGTTGGGTCCTGGTGACCAAGGATGCTTGTGCCCTCCCTGAGCGAGCAAGTATTCCCAGCTCAGGCACCTGTGGGCTATCAGGCTAAGAGAATGGCAACAGTCCAGGACCTGTGCCCTGTGGTGCAGGGCCACAGCATTCCTCCCAAGTTGCCCGCTGGTAGGGTGTGCACCCCACGTGAGCCTGCTCCAGACTGTGTGAGTAGAGAAACACAAGAGCTGTGTCCTACTCCCGACCCTCCCACCCCATGGGTCTGCCATTGGACGGCTGTGCATCCTGTGCATGGGACTCAGCCTCTGTGGGCTGGCTCCTGACTGTACAAGTGAGGTCAAAGTGAAAAGGGAAGGGGCTTCTATGTGTCCACCATTTTAAATCTTTGGCCAAAATCCTACAAATTCCCAGCAAATTTCCCAGCCAATTCAGGCCATCATGAGCATTACCTGCACCGTGTCCCTGCCCCTCCTCCCTCCACCATGAGGTGGTGGAAGTGGGTAGGAGGGTCTTCTAGCCTCAGGGGAACCACTTATCTGCCCCAGGCGGGGTGTCACCTTATGGTACAGGTGTAGTGACCTTTTCATTCCACCCCCCCAATCTGTGCAAGCTGCCTCTGGCTGTGTTGCTTGGTTGTCAGGGCAACAAATGCTGGCCCAGGCTAGCTTGTTTACAGTTGCCTAAAGGTATGGAAAACCTTTAGCGTTTGGGCACTTCCTGACCTCTCCTAGATGTCCCTGTGTGAATGCAGGCTCTCACACTGCCTTGGAGTTTCTCCCTCTCCCTAGTGATCTGGGCAGAGCCCTCTGTTACAGTTCCTCCAAACAACTGAAAATAGAACAACCATCTGATCCAACAATTTCATTCCTAGGTATTCATCTGAAGAACAAAAAAATATTATCACAAATAAATACATGCACCCCCACATTCATAACATTATTTATAATAGCCAAGATATGGAAACAACCTAGGTAACCATCAAGGAATAAATGGATAGTAAATGGAGATATCTATATATCTATATCTATCTATATATATGGAATATGGAATATATGGATAGTGAATGGAGATATCTAGATAGATAGATACATAGAGAGATAGATAGATGATAGATATCCATATTATTCAGCCAGAAAAAAAGAATAAAATTTTTCCATTTGTGACAACATAGATGGAACTGGAAAACATTATGCTGAGAGAAATAAGCCAGACAAAGAAAAACAAGTATTGTATGATCTCTCTTAGATATGGAATAAAAATAAATCAAACAAACAGAAAACAAAAAGAAAATTCAAACTCAAAGGTACAGAAAACAGACAGATGATTGCTCAGGCATGGGGCCAGAGGAAGATATAAAAGTTAAAAAAAAAATCCCAGCACTATATTCTTGGCCTCTACCAATACATGCTAGTCAATGTAAGCAAATCTTTTAATGGAGTCTCTTCCCCCCATTACTTAGTCCAACATGTCCTCATCCAAGTTATGCTGGGACTTAACCCTAGTTATTGCCCTGGCACTAAATCAGCTGGTGGGTTTTAATGAGGGGGAAAAAAGATACCCATAGCAGCATTGCATAAATGCAATAATTAGTAATTAAAAAAGAAAAAAGAAAACACTAGGCAAAAAATATAAATGGACATTGAACACTTAAAAATTATTCAAATATGTATATAATCTAAATGCAATTTAAAATCATTTGACAAATATTTACAAATAAAAATGGCCTATGAAAATAATAATGAAACATTTATTAGAATGGCAAAAAAACAAAACGCAGACTCTTGACTCTGTAAGTCTGGGATGTAGACTAAGTTTCTGCATTTTTAAAAGCTTGTAGGTAACACCACTGCAAATGGTTCATGAACACAACTTCTATAGCAAGATTAAGTGCCTAAATTAATTTACTTACAAAAAAGAAGAAACGTTGCTTATAACTTGGGGTTTGGAAACGGAAGGATGACAGGATACTCTGAGCTCAATTAAAGAAGGTCATGGTAGTATGAACTAAACATGATGCAAGAGTTCATTTACTGTAAATCTTTCTGTTTAGTAGAGAAACTATACTCAACTATTAGATGCGTTTCCAGGCCCAGATTGGAAATTAAAATTAACAAAAAAAGTTGGGTAATAATGTTCTACAATAATATTCTGATTGGTAGACAATCAGTTTTGCTTGCTCTATCCTGGCATAGATGGGTCAGGGTAAAGCATTAGCTTTTAGACATTCATTTGGAAAGCAGGACTCAGAAAATCAGTTTTGACTTTTAGACATGCAAAGGCAATTTACTTATATGTGCATATTTCTCCAAAGCTTAGATTTTATTTTTCCTACTTTTGATGTTTTTGTTCCCCTTTCATATAAAGCTTACATAATTTCTAATGCAGTAAGAGAAAAAAAGTGTAAACAGAGACACGTAGAAATAATTTATACTACCTACATACTAACTGTGATTTCTGAGTAAAGTTTCAGTGCTTGTATCTACCACTCATCACACAAATGCAGAGCAACAGATCTCAGTTAGCGATGTGTCAGAAACCCCGTGGTGTTTCACAACGTACTCTTCCCTCAGCCGGAACTACTTTTGGGTGCAGAACTAAGTCTCTAACAAGAGAACATTCTCTTCTAGTTTTGATAAAGAAAAGCAAAAATAAAAAAGTGACTGACATTCAATAGAGTGTTCAGTTAAACTGAGAACATATAAGTGGGTTAAAAGAGGACAGGAAATTAACATGTTTAGGTGAACTTTTATGAATTTATTTTTAAACACCTGGAAGCTAGCCAAGATCTGAAGACTCCATGCCAAATTAATTGTTTCTTTGAAGGGGTGGGGCACATTAATACATTGACAAAACCAACATTTACAAACATTTATTGTCTGAATATGTTTCCTGCATTAACTTTGGATGAGTTATCAACATGAATACAAGTTCTTCATAAACCAATCCTGAAAGAGAGGCACCTGCATCAGAACTATAAACTAGGAAATAACACACACCTGCAAGGAATGTGGATTAATTTCTGTTAGACACAATACAGATGGGACCAGATAGATGGAAGAGAGCAAGGCCACACTCACATTGCCCTCGTGGAGAAAGCAGAATTATAGGGAGGAAGCAGAGATTGTGGCCTTGCAAGGAAGGGAGAAAAGGGCAGGCCAGCACAGATGGGGAAGTGACAACCACTATCTGGCAGTAAGAATCAGTAGCTTTTTTGGGAGTCACAGAGCAAGAATGGTCACAGCAAACTGAAAGCTGGCAGATGGCAAGGCAATTTCCTGGAGGTCAATTTGCATGTAAGTGTCCTTCCACACACACACACACACACACACACATACACACACAAACAACAACAACAAAGTAACACAGACAAGAGGGTTACAACAAACATCTCATTAAAAAGTATAAAGAACATGAAGATTCTCTTTACCTAAAAATATTTTTCACTAATACATGAAAGATACATTTATATTAGATACCAATTATTAATCACATGGCTATGTACAAGTGGTCCAAAAAGCAATAAATCAGTTAAACCCCTCAAATACTTTGAGCAAACACTATAATTTTCATATTTCACAGATGAAGAATCAGAGTTTCAGTGAGATTCACTTGCATAAAAAACACATTGCCAGAAATTGTCAAATTCAGTATTTGAATATAAAAATGTCTGACTCTCAATACTCTTATTTTCTGTGGCCTCAGTACCACATGATATGCAAAATCAGGCTAAGGTATCGCTTTCAACTTAAAAAGTAATGCCAATATTTGTTGTTGGCAGAGGTATAAACAAAAACTCTCAGTGCCAAGGGGAACATAAATTGCTAAAACTTTTATTAATAATACTTTTAAAATAATGAGTCAAATAATCCCTTAGAGTCAACATTTGTGAGTTTGTTTTGTTTGTTTTTGCTATTGTTATTTCTGCTTATTGTTCTTCTTGTTGTTACTGGTTTTATTTAGGAGATGACTTTATATCATCTTAAACTAAAAGTATGCTAATATACTTATATTAAATATATATACTTAATATATACCTATATATAGCTGCTGAATTTATATTCCAAATTTAAGGTTGATTTATACTTAAAACTATAAATTTCTAAAATATATTTTTATCACATCAGTTTTATCCTCAGACCAACAAAAGCAGTATTACCAAAAGTTAAAATTCAATATTCTTACCTTGGAATGAATGTACTTATCAAAGTTAATTCAACTATGTAGCAGTTTAGTTCTGCTCTCTGCTTCTTCATGTTTAGGAGTGTGCACAAGCTGTGTTTAAAATGTTTTATCTAAAATGATTACTTACCTAAAATATCTTCTTGGTCCATCAACAATATATCAATACTTATAAAAGCCTCCTCCATTGACTCTACAAATATTATTATTTTGAATTTCTTTGTTAATTGTGACATTTAACATACCATGTTCTGTATTTTACTTATTTAAATATGTGCATTTTATGTTGAAATGTCTTACCCTCCCTACTAGATATTTATATCCTTAAGGGCAGCACCTTTTTAATCTTCATAAATGTTTGCATGGTGGCTACAGATCTAGCAGATCTTCAGCAATTACTTGTTGTTGTCTTCAGCCATTAGTTGTTGAATTACATTTTAAAAATTAAAAATTAAAAACAGATGTATTATCTTTCATTTCTATACAGGGAAAGAAAGAATTTATCCATTCCAAGTTCCAACTTAACTTTTGACTTATAATGACCCTGAAGTTACAGAGCCTAAATAAAACTGACAGAACAACTAGGAATTAATGTTGATAGCATGAACTTGAATAAGCAGGTAGATGTTAATTGGTAAGAAAAATGAACACTGTAAGAATTCTGTTTGATTTCCCACCCTGGATGACCTCGAACTTGTAATCAGGAGTGATTGGATTCTTAAAAACATGAAGGTAAAACCTATATGCCTCTGTGAGAGAGATTATTTTTAAGCTAATATTTTCCAAATCTGTAACTCTTCCTGATCTCTTTTCAAGGCTCCTATTCTGGGCTTTCTATATTATCTAAAAATGCAAACATGAAATGCCCCATGCTCTATGAAACTCAAATCTTTAAAAAAGACTTACCATCATTATTCATTTGACAGATTGTTTTCCCTTTTATGTTTTCTATTTAACTTATATTTTTGGACAAATCTTCTCCATATCTAATGCTGCATGCAAAACTCTAAACTTAGTGGTGTAAAACAAGTTATTTTTCTCACAGATCTGTTGTCGGAGCTGGCACTTCAACATGACTAACTTGTTTGGAGCTGGCACTTCAACATGACTAACTTGTTTTTGCTCCATTCCGTATGGGTGAACTGGGACAGTTTGAAGACAGTAGTCTGGAATCATCCGACATCTCATTTACTTACATGCCAATGTCTGGGCTGGGATACCTCAGCTAGGAAGGCTTGGCTGAGCACCAGAATGGATAGGACTCCTCGGTATCTCTATTTTTTGTGATTATCAAAATAGCAGCTACAAGGTAGCTGGACTTGTTACTTGGACAGTCAGGATCCAAAGCATGTGTTCCAAAGAATAACCAAGGGGATGCTGTGTCCTAGATATTACTTTCCTTAGGAATTTACATAATACAGGCATTCTTTGTTTTATTGAACTTTGCATTATTGCATTTTCATCAATATCAAGGCAAGACCCTTAGGAGCAAAAATATTATAATTCCCTGGAAGCTCAGATGGGGGCTAGTATTTTTTAGTAATAAAGTATTTTTTTAATTATGGTATTTACATTGTTTTTATGACAGAATACTATTGCACACTAAATAGACTACAGTATAGTATAAACATAACTTTCATATGCACTGGGAAACTAAAAAAATTAGTGTAACATGCTTTATTATAATATTTGCTTTATTGTGGTAGTCTGAATCTGAACTCACAACATCTTCAAGGTAGGCCAGTGTGGCTTCCATCATACTCGGTGGGTTGGCACAGTCACAAGCCCCCTCCCTTATTCAAACAGAACAACTATAGATGCCATTTGTTCATGAAAAGAAGTGTGATGTCTGACCAAAAATATTGCTGTGGCCACTGCTGGAAAACACAGTTTGTCCCAGCAAATTTATTTTACTCTCATAAGCTTTCTAGAAAACTGGTTAATTGCAGGGCTATAATAGTCTACATTCATTTCTTATTCTTCAAGAAGGATTAATCTGTAAGAATAAATTACTAATAATTACTTTTACCTATTGATGTTCCTCTGTTTAAAGAGGACTTTGTTGTCAAAATTTCGAGCTGCTTGTACTCCTGCATATTTTTACTCATTTTTAAAGTATTTTTAAAATTGTAATTGTTAGTTTTAGTATTTTAAAACAGAGAAAGGACAAGAGATCCTATAATGTACACTAACTAATTGACACTCATGCTTCTTTTAAATCTTTTATTGCCCTTTTCACTCTTTCACTTTTGCTCTACAACTCTTTCACTAAAACCTTATGCAGGAAAGAAAAGCTTTCTGGGTTACTTTTTTTGAGTACATTTGTCCCCCTCCTCTTTAATCCACCTATACTTGACTTTTGAATATGTAAGAGGTAGAAAATTTTGTATTTTTTCATATGGATAATGATCCCAGCATGATATATCATATATTTTATTCTAACCCTAATATTTTTTGGCTTGTATTTTTTTTACATTTTTTTATTGTCCAAGTACAGTTGTCTCCATTTTCCTTCTTTGAGAAACATATGTAATAAAGTTCACCAATTTTACATGTATAATTTGAAATTATTGACAAAATGCACAGTGCCAATATTTGCAATACAGAACATTTGTATAACCCAAAATATTCCTTTATGCCACTTCCAGTCATTTTCCTCCTCAAGCTCATCCCTGAGAAGTACTGATTGATTGTTTTTCTGTCACTATGGCATTGTCCTTTAGAAATTCACATAAATTGAATCACGAAGTATGTATCATGTATGTCTGGCTTCCTATACTGTATACAGTGCTTTTGAATTTCACCCAGTTATGTTTTTGCTCTGGATCAGTAGTTCACTCCTTTTTCACTACTGAGTACTATTGACTGAATGGATATAGCATACTATTTTTCACATTTACCAGTTTATGGGCATTTGAGTTTTTTCCAGTATGTAACTACTATGAATCAAACTTTTGTTATGAGTATTCATAAATATGCATACATAAATATATATTTATCATTTGGCTCGAGTAGATACATTTCTCTTGGATTTCCCAAGTAATATCATAAGTGTGTGCTCACCTTTATAAGAAATTACCAAACTGTTTCCTAAAGTGACTCACTAGCAATGTAGGAGGGTTCCGGTTTATATCCTCACCAACATTTGTATTCTGAATATAGCCATTCTAGTGGATCCGTAAAGGTAACTAATTGTTACCTTATTTTGCATTTTTCTTATGACATAATATTCCGCACCTTTTCATGTGCTTATTTACTATTTGTATATCTTCTCTAGTGAAGAGTTCACTTGTTTATTTTAACACATGACTTGTCTTTTTATTGTTTATTTATTCTTTTTAAGAAAAAAAGACCTTTATCAGTAGTCGTGCAAATATTTGTACTTTTTGTTTGATTGACAATGTCTTTCACAGAACAAAAGATTTTAATTCTGATGAAGTCCTTATGTAAAAATATGAAAGTTGATGTAGTCAGGTTTCAGTCACCCAACATTAAACAATATTTTGCTGTAAACACTTCAGAAGGCATTAGATCAAATAAAATATTTTAACAATTAAGAAATTACATTATAAACATTTTGTTTAAAAATATAGAAGAGACTCGCAACAAGACACATTATAATTAAAATGTCAAAAGTTAAAGACATGGAGGAAATCTTAAAAGCACTAAGAGAAAACAACTTATTATGTACAAGGAAACTTCTATAAGACTGAGAGCAGATTTGTCAGCAGCAACTTGGCAGACCAGAAGGGAGTGGCACAGCATTAAAAGGAAAACAAACAAACAAATAAAATACCTCACAACCAAGAATTCTCTGTGTGAGAAAGTTGGCACTTAGAATTGACAGGGATAGAGTTTTTCATATAAGCACAACACAAAGGAATTTATTATCACTATACAAGCCTTACAAGAAATGTTAAAGGGACTTCTTTAAGCTGAAATGTAAGAATTAAGAACAGGGAAACATATAAAAGTATGAATCTCATTAGTAAAGATAAATATAGTAAAATTCAGAATCATCTAATGTTGTAAGGTGGTGGGTTAAACACTTAAAAGCTAGCACAAAGATTAAAAGACAAAGTTAATGAAAATAACTATAACTGTAATTTTTAAATAAATGCACAAAATAAAAAATGTAAATTCTGAAATGAAAATAGTAAAATATTGGGGAGCTAAAAACATAAACCTTTAGAATATTTTCAAACCTAAGTTATCAACTTAAAACAGACTGCTATAAATGTAAGTTGTCTTATATAAGCCTCCTGGTAACCATAAGCAAAAACTTATAGTACATATACAAAAGAGAGAGAGGGAAAAAAAAGTAATAGGGAAATGTAAGAATTCCACTACAGAAAATCATCCAAAAAAAGAGCAACAGAATAATAATGTAATACAGGAATTACAAAACAGCTAGAAAATACCTAACAAAATAGCAATAAATACATACATATTATTAATTTTTTAAATGTTAATGGACTAAATATTGCAGTGAAGACATAAAATAGCTGAATGGTTTTTAAAAAATAACAAGCCCCATCTACATGCTGCCTATAAGAGATTTACTTGAGGTGTAAGGGCATACAAAGACTAAAAGTGAAAGAATAAAACAAGATATTTTATTTCATGCAAATGGAAATCAAAAGAAAGCTACGGTAGTTCTGCTTGTATCAGATAAAACACACTTTAAGAAAAGGTCTATAAGAGACAAAAAGTGGTCAATCCAACAAGAGGATAGCACATTTATAAATATGTATGCACCCAATGTTGGAGCACCTACATGTATAAAGCAAACACTAGCACGCCTAAAGAGAGAAATAGACAGACCTGTAATAATAGCAGGGGCTTTTAATACACAATTTTCATCAATAATTACAATATCCATACAGAAAGCTAATAAATATTGGCTTTAAACTACACGTTAATCAGATGGACTCAGTCATATACAGAACACTCCACTCCAAAACAACAGAATACATGTTCTTCTCAAGTACACTTGAAACAACCTCCAGGATAACTTATAAGGTAGGTCACAATATAAGTTTTATTTAAATGAAGAAGACTAAAATCATATCAAGTGTTTTTTTTTCTAACTCTAATGCTATAATCTAGATACCAATTACAAGAAGAAAACTGGAAAATTCACAAATATTTGAAGATTAAACACCATGGTACTGAACAATCAACGGGTCAAAGAGAAAAAAATCAAAAGACAGATCAAAAAATAGCTTGAGGCAAATGAAAATTAAATCCCAAAACTTATGAAATGCAGTTCTAAGTGGAAAGCGCATAGCAATAAAGGCCTACATTAGGAAACAAGAGATATTTTAAATAAACAACTTCACTTTACACCCTAAGGAACAAACAAAGAAGTAAAATCAAGGTCTACAATTAGTAGAAGAAAGAAAATAGAGATCATAGTAGAAATAAATAAAATACAAACTAAAAACAAAATAAAATTGGTGAAACTGAGAGCAGGCTTTTAAAAAAGATAAACAAATTTTTCCATTCTGTG
Source organism: Trachops cirrhosus (assembly GCA_028533065.1). NCBI lineage: Eukaryota > Metazoa > Chordata > Mammalia > Chiroptera > Phyllostomidae > Trachops > Trachops cirrhosus. The sequence continues at coordinate 126,591,793 of CM052539.1, forward strand.
ATTAGACTCACCAAGAAAAAAGAGAGAACTCAAATAAATAAAATCAGAAGTCAAAGGCATGCTACAATTCATGCTACAGGAACACAAAAAAATCATAAGAGACTGCTAGAAACAAACATACACAAAAATTGGACAACCTCCAATAAATGGATAAAGTCTTAGAAACATACAACCTACAAAGACTGAATCATGAGGAAACAGAAAATATGAATGGACTTATTATTAGTAAGGAGATTAAATCAGTATAAAAAATGTCTCAACAAACAAAAGTCCAGAACCAGATGGCTTTGCTTGTGAATCTTACCACTCAAAGTAGAATTAATACTAAAACTTCTCAAATTCTTCCAAGAAATAGAAGAGGAGAAAACAATTCCCAGCTTGTTTTTTCAAGGTGAGCTTTTTCCTAACACCAAAAGCAGATAAAGATGCCACAAGAAAATTATAGACCAATATCCCTAGTAAACACAGATGAAAAAGTTATCAACAAAATACTAACAAACTGAATTCAACAATACATTAAAAGTTCACATACCACGATCAAGTGGGATTTATTCCAGAGATGCAAGGATGGTTCACCATATGCAAGCCAATCAGATCCATATCACATTAATAAATGATGTATAAAAATCATAATGTCATCTCAATAGATTCATGAAAAGCATTTGACAACATTCAACATCCATTTACGGTACAAACTCTCAAAGTATATATGGAAGAAATGAACCTCAATGTTATAAATGCCATATTACAAGCCTATAACTAACATCATACTCAATGATGAAAAGCTGAAAGGTTTTTCAGGCCCTAGCTAGAACAATTAAGCTAAATAAACAAAGTTAGTAAAGTTGCAGGATAAAAAGTTAACACAAAAAAATCTGTAGTATTTTATACACTTACAACAAAGTATCAGGAAAAAAATTAAACAAACAATCCAATTTACATGGCATTCGAAAAAAATCTATGAAAATATTTAACCCAGAGGTGAAAGAGACATAAACACGGAGGACAATAAGACAGTGATGAAAGAAAATAAAGGAGACACAAACAGACGGAAAGATGCTCTGTGTACATTAATTTGAAAAATTAATATTGTTAGAATGTCCATAACACCCTAAGGAACCTACAGATTCAATAAAATTTCTATCAAAATTTCAATGGCATTTTTAACCACATGGAGAAAAATGAAACTTGATCACTGTTTTACACCATGCACAAAAATTAACTCAAAATGGATTAAAGATTTGAGTGTAGGACCTAAACATAAAAACTTCTGGAAGAAAACATAGGCAATAAGTTCCTTGACTTCAGTCTTGGTGTTGATTTTCTGCATTTGACACCAAAAGCAAAGGCAACAAAAGCCAAAGTAAACAAGTAAAGCCAAAATAAACTAAATCAAACTAAAAAGTTTCTGCATAACAAATCAAGTCATCTACAAAATAAAAAAAACAACCTGCTGAATGGAAGAAAATATTTACAAATCATGTGTATAATGAGACTGATGTACAAAATATATTAAAAAACTCACAGAACTCTATAGCAAAGATCAAACAATTCAATTAAAAATATGAGCATAGCATCTGAAAATACATTTTTTCAGTGAAGGCTTACAGATGACCAGTAGATATATGAAGAGGTGATCAATGTCACTAATCATCAGAAAAAATGCAAATCAAAACCACAATGAGTTATCAACTCACATTTATTAGAATGGTTATTATCAAAAAGACAAGGGCCCTGGCTGGTGTAACTCAGTGGAGTGAGTACCGGCCTGTGAACCAAAAGGTCACTGGTTCGATTCCCAGTAAGGGCACATGCCTGGGTTGTGGACCAGGTCCCCAGTGGGGGCATGTGAGAGGAAACTAAACATTGATGTTTCTCTCCCTCTCTTCTTCCCTTCTCCTCTCTCTAAAAAATAAATAAATAAAATCTTTAAAAAAATAAACAAGAAATACCAAGTGCTGGCAAGGATGTGTAGAAAAGGAAACCCTTGTACATTGTTGTCAGGAATGTAAATTGTTATATCCACAATGGAAAATAATATGGGATTCCTCAGCAATAAAAAAATAAATAAAACAGAACTACCATATAATCCAGCAATTCCACTTCTGGAGCAATTCCACTTCTGGGGATATGTGCAAAAGAAATTCAAACATTAACTTGGAAAAGATATATATACTCCTATGTTAATTCACTTACTTAATTATATCTATGATTGCTTTTGAATTACATTTATACAAGTTTTCTCATTGATGGAAATACTGTATAACTCAGAAAGTTAAAAATATTTACTATCTGCCCTAAACTAAAAAAATTTTGATCTCTCATCTTAGAGCATCATGAAAGTTATTGACATAAAGATAAACACTAAAAAGTATATATTACATATATTTATATTTTCTTTGTAAATACCAAGCTATATTAAAAACAGAGTTGCATGGTTCTAATCAAATGTATTGGCCATAGAAATAAATGCTATTGGGTTTGCAACATAGATTTTCTAACTCACTTTAAGCAAAATTGAATTTTTTGCTGTACTCCAAAGAGACACTTAAAACAGGATAATACAAAGAGATTTTTTTTTTAAAAAAAGGATGAACAAAGACTTATCAGGCAAACTAATGCAATAAGAAAGCAGAAATTTTCATCTGTATATCATATAGGTAAATATCAGGCCAAAAAACACTATTCAAGAGAAGGACACTTTATAACACTAATAGCTACAAGTCATGATGACAATATAACTATTTACACACAAAATATCTAACTCTTCTACACACCAAAACCCACAGCAACCATAGTTTCTAGCTTCTACAGATTATATTTTTAGAAATGAATGCTTGAGTTAGGCCAGACCAAGAGGGCTTGTTGGATTTTAAAAATTATGTGAAGAGAGTCCAAAATTTCTTTTACTTCAGTTTAATAGTAGCTTTGACCCCACGCTTTGTATTGTTTTAAGAGATGGTTAGTCAGGTGCAGCCACTAAAAGGGACAGAGGAAGGGTTCAGGAAAAAAAAAGTTTATTATACTCCCAGGTGCCAGAGATAGTAGGCAAAGCATACTACATGGGAGAGACAGCAGGGTGGTCAGGAGGGTGCGGACAAGAGTGAGGGAAAAGCATTAGTTTAAAGTCTTCATTTGAGTTTCTGAGAAAAAGACAAGGCTAGGCACCATAAACAATTTAGAACTGGCTAATTTAAATAATTTCATAGGCCTTTGGACTATAGGTTTGGTCTCTAGTTATCTGGTGATTAAGGTAAAGGAATTTTGCTTCCTGGGGTATATGAGCCAGACAGAGTAAGTTTACAGTTGTAATACAAATAATGTCAACACAATAATCATAAAATAATAGTATAATAATAAACTCTTTTGCATACTTACAACTATAAGCCTACTTTTCGCCACCCAATTAGCATGGGCCAAGAAAGGGTCACCATGATTGGTATATAAATTCTCCCCCTGTATTCTCCCCCCTCTCAGAATCAAAAGTGTGGACCAAAAAGGGGTTCTATGGACAGTAATTTTACAGGGTAATATGATCATAAATTGCTACCTGGGTAGGCAGGTCATGGTAGGTAGGCATGCCCAGGCATATAACTTCTTTAGTAAAAGGTTTATCTTTGCCTTAAGTAAGCCCCATGCATTATTTGTGGCGTGTGTGCTCGTGTGTGTGTGAATCTAGGTTAACATACTTTTGAAATAATCGTAACCACCCTCAAGAGGGCACAAAATCTTGTTAACTACCCTGTAATCTAATCCCCACCTTGTTTTCTCCCATTTTCATGGAATTTTCCTCAGGTTCCCATCTGAAATTTCAAAAGCATAAAAGAAACTGCAAAACTATCACTCTCCAGAGTGTTAGAAATCTTGCTTCATGCCAATTGTTGTCAGTTTGGCTCAAATAAAATCTTATAAAAATTCTTCACAGTTTTGGACATTTTTTACATCAGAAGTCAAAGGAGAACCCCAGAACTTTGCACTCTCCTAGCAAACCCCCTACTTTCTCTAAATTGAATTCACAAGGATCAGTATAATTGTGTTTTATCTATTTTATGTGTAGTGTCACAAAACCCCCCAAAACCCTGGGTCTTCACCATCTTAATTTCCATGCACAACTGATGGCGGTTTTCTCTCAGAGCCTTCATAGAAAGAACCAGGCTGGAATGTAGAGTAGGTAACCCTCAACTTTATCTTTGCTGCTTCGGGATCATTCTCCCATCATTATCCCTAATCCTGTTTTGTAATTTATCTCATCAGATTATATTGCCTCTGCTTCTTTGTTTTATCTACTAACCCCCCAAAAATCATTCCTCCAATTTTCTTGCTCCTGGTTTGCTACCACTCATTACAATAAGTAATGATCCCAGATGTTTTCAATTCCTACTAGATGGTAATCTTGATACAGAGAGATCCAATCAGATCACCGGGGAGTGGGGGGAGGCCGAGGAGGAGGTTCCGGAGGCAATGGTAAACAGCCTAGGACAGAACTGTCTGAACAACTGAACGCCCCAGAGAACGTGGAATTATGGGCCAGAATATTTAAAATAAAAGGAGGGCAGAGGCTGGCTCTTAGGCTCTCTTCCTCAAAGATGCTGCTGCCTCTGTTCCCCAAAGGACAGTATTTTGGATGGGAGAAGAAAACTCCTACACAGCCTAGGATCAGGCTGGCCTGGAAGAGGCGGGCAGGGTTATTCTCCCTTGGGTGTTCTAGAGGGGAGGGGCTCTGAGGCAGAAGCCTGCCATTCTTTCAAAGTTGTGTAGCTTTGTATCTTATATTATTTTAGTTTATAAACTAACCCTATAGAAATGAGGTAATTAAAAACAGGGGGAGTGATAGAACTCAGGTGTTAAAAGAGTTTAGCCTTAACTGATAAGCTTAAGTGACTAATGCATATGGAAAGATATTATTCCAAAATTGTGTAGCTTGTTAATAAAGAATCCTTTCCTTTATTAGCAAATCTTTGCCTCTGGAATTTTGCCTGGAGGGTGGCGATGGGCAGCAGGACCCCACTTGCTGTTCAGTAACAATCTGACCTTGAATTTCCTGTACCTCCTCTCTAGTGACTACTCTCTACCTTACCTCATGCTCTCACTCTTGGGATCATGTTGTAGATTTCATCCATACCAACAAGGCAAAATTCCACAATTCATAATTTCAAGTACTCAACTTTTTTCTTTCTCATTCTCTCTACTACCTAACTCCAATAACCATTGTATCCATCCAACAATTAAAATCCACTACTTTTACTACATGTCAACATTCCTCTTATGTATTCTCTTTCTTCTCTGTTTAATTTATATTGCAGTTTCTCAGTGCAGTCACTTGCAAACATCATTTAATTTCCTAGCCCCTTTTTGGTTTCATCTTTCTCATCAAAAAGACCAACCTTGTTCAGCCAAGTATGCAGCACACGGATGCAGGCTTGGACCCTCCCCTTGTCCCCTACCCCTGCCCAGGTCTGCTGAAACCTCAGCTGGTGGAAAACATCCCCAGGAAGCCAGGAAAATCATCCATTCCTCTCAATCACTTGGCTCAGCCAGCGTGCACCTGCCTTGGTCAGGGCCTTCCTAGCCCTGCCCCTGCACTTTGGCCAGTGTTGAGGGGAGGGGTAGCTAAAGGCATGTGGATGGGACCTCCCTAGCCTGACCCCTCCTCAACCTGGTCTGCACAGTACTCAGTTCTCCACGCTCACCTACTCCCTAGCATCCTCCATGAACTCTCCAGGCTACTTCAGACCCCGCATCACCTAAAAACATCCAGATCTGTACTTGGCCTCTAAGCTCTACCCCAAATGCCCAAATCAAACAGGATGCTCCATTCTCTGGCTGTGCTCCTGCCTCCCAAGCAGCTCTGATGGTGTCCACACATTGTTTCCCGAATCTCTAATGTCATTATTTTTTCTATCCCACAGACTTTCTCTATAGATTGGTTTTTAAACTACTTAACAGAAACACACACACACACACACACACATATGCAACAGTCTTATGTAAATATAAACTTCTACCTAAAGAATTTTGAATAAAAACCCACAGTAAATCTCTCTGGTCTGTCTTTAAATGCAGGACAACTAATTCTAGTGAGTTCTTAATTTTGTGTGGCAATTGTATTGCATTTCCCCTGTCATTTATTCCCATAGTCCATTCAAGCTCACAAGGTGCCAGAGGTCAATTTGTGGTAGGTAATTAGACAGACGTGAACAAAGCAAGGATGATGGGCCAGGTACAGGAGGTCACCAGGATAGAAAAGCCCCAGATGCCTAGCAATGGGCAAAACTGGGAAAACAAGCCATCTTGTGTGTCCTCTTTGGAGCAGTGTGTATTCACATCCTCTGTCCACAGTCATATAAAAAGGCACTCAATGTCACTAATCATCAGAGAAACACAAATTAAAACCACAATGAAATATCATCTCATACCTGTCAGAATGTCTATCATCAATAAGTCAATAACAATTGTTAACAAGGATGAGGAGAAAAGGAAACCCCTGTGAACTGTTGGTGGGAATGCAGATTGGTGTAGACACTATGGAAAACAGTATGGAGTTAATTTTTTTTTAAAAAAATGGAACTACTTGATTACCCATCAATTCTACCTCTGGGAATATATCTGAAGAAACCCAAAACACTAATTTGAAAGACTATATGCACTCCTATGTTCATTGCAGAATTATTTACAATAGCCAAGATTTAGAAGCAGGCCAAGAGCCCATCAGTAGATGAGTGGGTAAAAAAATTGTGGTACATTTTCACAATGGAATACCAGGCCATAAAAAAAGAAGGAAATCTTACTCTTTGTGACAGCATGGATGACCTGGAGAGCATTATACTAAGTGAAACAAGCCAAGTCAGAGAAAGACAAGTTCCATGTGATTTCACTTATATGTGGAATCTAATGAACAAAATAAACTCTCAAGCAAAATACAGACAGACTTATAGACAGAGAGTGGGTTGAAAGCTGTCAGGGTGTGTTGGATTTGGAGGGGATGGAGGGATTGAGAAAAAAAAGAAAAAAACTCATGGACATAGACAACAGTATGGGGATTGCTGGGGGAGGGAAGAGGGGAAGGTGAAGGAGGGTATGTGAGAATAAATAGTGATGGAAGGAGACTGTACTTAGGATAGCAAAACACAATATAGCATACAAATAATGTGTTGCAAAATTGTGCACCTGAAACTTTATAATTTTGTTAACCAGTGTCACCAATAAATTTTATAAAAAGAAGAGGTGGGAAAACAAGAACCTCACTCCCAGGTTAACTTTTTTCTGTTAGCATATCATTAATCATGCTGTTTTGCCCCCGTAGCCTTCTATGCCACCGGTTCTGTGGTTCAGAACCTACCCTGACCTTTCCTTCCTTGGTATATTGCTAGCCATTTGGTTTAGACCCACCTTAGAGGAGGAACAAACAAGAGGGGCAGAGAGTAGCCCTGAAGCATTAAGCCTCCAGGATAATGAAGTTCGGAGTGTGTATCAAATACATCTAGGCCTCAGTTGTGTTTCAGCCCCAGGCCCAGAACAGCAAAATCAGTCAAGGGACACCTTGACTGACGTCAGGGCCACCTGCATTGACTAATGACTCACTGTTTTTGGTGCTGAGTAATCAGTAGAGACCACGACCCTGAAAGGACACACCTGAAAAGCTGATGAATATTTTATTGGGATCCTTCCCTGAGGCCTCCAGATAAAAACTCTCAGTATGAAGGACCCAGTGTAGCTCTCCTTAGGGAGCATGACAACACCCTTCCTCACGCCCTTCACCAGGGGCATATTTCTTGGCTCTCTTTTTCTTCTAAAGCTCCATGGGATCTCCTTTTGCCTCTGTAACTTGTTTCCTAAACCCATTTCTTCTACTGCTCACTTCTTCTATCCATTCTACTTTCCAAATAAACTTTTTCTTATAGTTTGAATCTTGACTCTAAATTCTTAGTCAGAACTCAAGTACTAAGGTCACTGAACCAAGGTCTGGTCTGACTCCACCAGCGTAACACCTGGTGCTGTTCTCACCACCAACAAATTTTGTTTTATCCTCTCTCTTCCAGTACTTTCTCCTCTCTCTCATTCTGGCTTAATCACTATGCTTTCCATTTCCCTTTAAAAAAATTTATAAAGCTCCTGGATAAAGCTAAGTCCTTCAGTGGTCCACCAGCTCCACTCTTTAACAACTACTCAGAGTCATCTTTCACCCAAATTTCTTCTCTCTCTACTGATTCACCAGTTTTGGTCTTCTTTTTCTATTGGATAATTCTCATCAATATACATAAAAATGTTACTTTTTTCCTTACAACATTACAGTACTTTCTTTAAACTTTTATTGTGGTATTCAATAATCATGCACTGTGATTGTATTTCAAGTTTCCTCTCCCTCTACTCCTCATTAAGAAGCTCTTTAAGAAGCTCTTCTCACTAAGTGTAGCTCTTTGCCATCCTCATATCTGTAACACATTGCACAATCTGTAGTAAAGACCAGGTGCTCACTATAGTTTGTTGTTTAAATAAACTAAAGGGATCTAGGAATATCTTCAAATAGATAAAAATAGTTTAACATATATGAATAGCTGGAGTGCTCACAATAAATGAAATAAGTTAAAAACCATAGCTATTAAATATAATATTTAACTTCAAGGATCTGAAGTTTATATTTTATTTAGAGCTGTTTTTCCTTGTAACATAGATATTGATTCAAATCTGTGCATGTAACACAAGATTTTCAGGAAGAAAAAATATTTTTGTCATTGGTATCTAATTATCCTTAGGAAAGCATGACCTTCCTTGACTAGGTTGTAAATTCTACAAATACAGAAATTGTTTGGTGCTGGTAAAATATTTCTTTTTTTCTTAGATAACTTTTGCTGTGTAATATAAAAAATTCTAATTTCCAAGTCTCCCTGCCATGTGGCTCCCCAATGTAATCTGAAAGGCTCTTGTGGAAGGCCAGAAGGCAAAGATAGGAAGAAAACATGCTATTCCTGATCTTTTTCTGGGAAGAGCAAAATTATCTCCTCCTTGACTCTAGAATCCCTGCTCCACTTACAGCACAGATCCTGTCTGAAACCCTACAGTTGGTGCAGGTCCAGGTGGAGGATTCTGGCGTCTGTGTTTTCCACTTTCTCTCCAGCCAGGGAATGATAACAGCTTCCTGATGTTGCTAATCCCTGGATCGTCTCATTGCCCCTGTTTGTCTTCTCACTTTTGCAAGTAACACTCTTTAAAAATTTATAATGATTTCTGTTTTAATGGCTAGGCCCTGTCACATTAGTTTATATATTGTATTTTACCCACATTATATAATACATCCATTGCATACAGTTGGTAGTGAATAAACATTTAATGCTGATTGTACAAGAAATCATGCCATGTGATACATACAAATATAAATAAAAGGCCATGTAATTTTGCTCAAGTATCTTTTCTGTTTTGTATAAAGAGCAAGCCTACCTCAGCCCTGAACATTTACTGCTTTCTCTGACTCAATTAATGTTCTTCCTTGTATTTTCACCTGGTTAAGACCTTCTAACACATCCAAATATTATCTCAAGAACTTTTCCTCAGTCCATGACACTTCAACTGGCGAGGCTTCCTATTTTAATCTTCTTAGTATTTTATACACATCCACCACATTTATCAGAATTAGCAATTATATATTAATTTTGTGAGTATTTTGCTAATTCCTCTCCCCACAGAGTGTATTTTATATAAAGGAAGAGGCAATGTCTGATTTGCTCAGTATTATACCTCCAACATATATGATGCCTGGTATCTTTTAGTGATTAGATATTCTTTTTGAATAAATGAGGAAAATGTGAGGAAACATGAGGTATTCATTAAATGCAAGATTTTTAAAAAAAACTGGATAATGGGTAGAAGCAGAGGGAATAATTAGAGTCTAGTTGGGTGGAAAGACAGGATTAAATTAGAAATATATGTTTGTATAAATTTATCTGAAAAGGGTGGGAATTATTGAAGTGTTCTAATCAGAGGGAATAAGTACAATTTGCATTTCAGCAAGATCAGTGGTAATGGTTTGAATCACTCATTGTTGGGACTCATTAGAACACAAACTTTATAATCTGAAGTGAAAACAAATTCCATCTGGTTCTCAAATCTAATCATAAAGAGCTGAATTACTATTTATTATTTAATCTTTTTAATCTATTATTCAGGTTACGCTATCTTGTTGGCTTTTTAAAATATTTTTAGACACTCCAATTGTCACATTAAATTGTTGTCTTCAAAAAGTAATCTGAAACAATTAGCCAAATCCTTTCTCTAAGTGACACAAAATAGCATTTGACCATATATCTTATGTTTATGGTTTGGTTGATTGATTTTTCAAAAAAATGTATCAGCTTTTATTTTTGTAGTTGTTTCATTGTTCTCACTGAGGTTAGCACATTAAAAGAAAAAAGTGAAAATGCTAATTTTCAAGTAACTTTTTGCCTTAGGATTTTGAACCAATAACATGAGCTGTGTGTCCCCTGAAAGGGAGAAATAGGAAGATTTATAGCATGTTTAACCAAAGAAGAGAAGAAGTCATATTTCCCTATCCTACCACATACCCATTAAACTAAGGCATCTGAAGATAGTGCAATGCCATTCTGAAGATACTTTGAAACAATATACTGTTTCTATATTATTAAAATAGTAAGGATTAACTGTCACATAATTTGCAGGGCTCCCTGCAGAAAGACGTGACACTTTTTGTTAAAAAACAAACAAACAACAACAAAACAGTTTTCCTTTCTGTACTGTCTCTCTCAACCTGTATCCCTGGTTTTTACTGACATTTAATGTGGTACTCACTAGGGCTTGAGGGAATTCACAGGGTGAATATAGATTCTCATAGGCACCTAGTCAACCCTGAAACTCCAACCTTGGGACAAGGACATCCTAACCCAAACCTCCCAATGCCTGTGCCGAGGACCCCATCTGGGGCTGTGGGTTGAAGAGATTACCTGGTATAGCTGGGAATGCCTAGCTAAGAACCTATCCTCCAGAGCAAATAAGCAGTGAGAAGATGAATCACACTTGAGCTGAAGCTCCAATCCCCCAGAATATGCTCTGTTACTCCATAGGACTTCACTCACAAAACAAATTCTAAGATGAAATTATTAAAAACTTCAAGATGGCCACTGGGCATTAAACCCCAAACACAAGGCCCCATTTGGAGTTGCTATCCTGTGGTATTCCACTGAGCAGTCCCCTCCTGCACCCTCCACCCCAACAAGCAAGCTCAAGAGTGTAACTTCAACTAACAAATCATTCAACATAAGAACCAGTACTGCTTGATATTATAAATGTAAGCAGACCCCTAGCTATATAAATTTGGATTTAAATTGATTTATATTTATACATTTGACAAAATCTGACTATTTTTTCAATAAACAGAGTTTGCTGCTTTAGTTTGTTTATCATGCTGAGGTTTGACCATCTACACTAATTTTCACAGATATTTCAGGGGCTTTGCCTCTAGAGCTTCAAATCAATTGTAAAATAAATTGGGAAAATACGTTTGCTTGCACTATGCACTCCCCAATATCTGTATGCTCCCCTGGAGTATCCACAATCTCTTTTAATAGAAAGTTGGTCAGTTCTAGACTCCATAAATTATCCTGCTCCCAAACCGTTCTTTTCTCCTCTACATACCCCCATTGAAAAATAATAACTCTCTGGTTAGGTTCCTACTTACTGTCAACAAGCTCATTAAATACAATTTACATCACAACTGTATTTTAATCATTCATTTGTGAGGACACTAAGGGAAACTCAGAATCTTACACCATTTAACAGTGGTGACTCAGAGATTCCTGCAATACAGGTTAAGCCTTAGCCAGAAGAGCACTCCTAACAATGTTCTGCGAATGTTGGAAAAGGATGTGTTAGGATCTGAATTAGGATCTGAATTATGTGTTCCCAATGGCAGAAATTACACGAAAAAGAGGCAGTGGAGTTCAGTGGTAAGATTTTTGTTCAAAATCTGGCTCTTCCACTAAATTGGCATGTATGTGACCTCTTATACTCAAGTCTCCTCTGTCGTAAAATATGGCTCTAGTTTTGAAGAATCGAAGGTGGGAGGTGGGAATAGCTGGAGTTGGGGGGAGTGCTGAGGGGGAAATGGAGATGACTATATTTGAACAACAATAAAAATGTGAAAAATTATCTTTTGGTGGGAAAATGATATTTCATCTTTGTCTCTGGAGAAGCAGAAGATAGGTGAATTTAGGGAATCGTACAGTGGAAAAAGCAGCACTCTGCTCTCTCTGAATCTGTGTGTGCATGTGTATTGGGGGTGGGAGATTTCCACATCAAACAATTTTCTGAAACCAGATGCCTGTCCTACAGGTTAACTCAATTCTGACACTAACTGCCTGAAGTTAGTGCAGACCCCACAGGTTAAGGTTTTAGGCTTTTAAGACTGCCCTGACTTCAGACATCAGTTGAAAGTCCCCAAGTTCCGTATAACTTCTGTCTGACAGGGCTACAAATCAGAAGTCTCCACCACCTCCTCTTCAGTTTTGAATATTTGCTACAACAATGCAGAGAACTCAGAGAAACTAGACTATGAAGGATATAACTCAGGAACCACTAGATAGAAGAGACACATAGGAAAAGGTATGGAGAAAGGGGCATAGCTTATGGTCTGTCTCCCAGTTCTCGCCCTCCCAGCACCTTCATGTGTTCATCAGCCAGAAAGCTATCAAAACACCATACTTCAGGGATTTTTAATATCCCCATAGTTTAGGGATAGTTTTGTCACTGCACAGGCATGATTGATTAAGTCATTGGCCATTGGCCACTAACTCAAACTCCAGCCCCCCTCTCCCCTTCCAGAGGTCAGGGCTTGGGGCTAAATGTTTCAACTGCTTCATCTCCTGGTTGGGTCCCCTGGCAGCTAGCCGCCACTCTCAGGCTCCTCACGAACCTTCAGGCACCAGTTATCTCGAGCATACAAAAACATGTTTGTCATTTCCGGAGATTCCAAGGGTTTTAGGAGCTGTATGGTAGGAAGGGGAGAAGAGAGTGATATTTCAATACCTTAGTACCAAGATTATTAGTGGCTGGGTACCAGAAAGAAATGTGATGTTTTTAGTGTAAAGCTATAGGCAGAATCTTAGCCTGGAGTCATGGTTATACTTAAAATGTGCTCCAATCACTAAGCAAAGTAATGTTTGCATGTCCTATTTTATATGACTCCATCAGATTAGTAGGAAAATCTGTAAGCATAATAGGATTAAAAACACTAATGCCTTCTATAACACATACAGGCCAAAGAAGGGACTTTAGCAGCACCTGGTGCACTGTATGTGTTATTTAATGCTTGGGAGCAGGAAACAGCCTAAAAAGCAGAGGATTCAATTTATAATAAGTGGTACAAAGTTGATAGGTTTTATTTTCATGGAAACAGATTCAATTTTAAATAGTTACTTTATTGAAGTAAATGAACGTGTAATTTTTAGCATATGTGTGTGACATGGAAGTCGTTAGATCCCCAGATCCATCTCACCCTCCCACAGCTGAGCCTTTCTTTGCATTTTGTGGATTCCTGACCCTTTGAGATCCCATTCCATAGAGCTTCTCTGATCTCTGGCAGAAACGTATTAGGACGTGTTCCCATTCGACAAAATTGCCAAATAGATAAAACTTACCTTTGGAAAATGTCCAATTCTCTTTTAATCATTTTTTAATCCCAGCCCATTGAAAAACTTTCCACATCCTAATATCCTCTTAATTCGGGAGGAAAAAAGAGATATATCTGACATACCAATTTTACTAATTAAATCTTATGCTGTTTTCCAGCAATATTTTGTTAGTTTATAAGTCCTACATCACATTATTAATGTATACCAACAACAACCTGTGTGAAAATGCATTCCTTAAATTGGTTGTGTTCATATCATAGTCATATCCATCTGTGTATGGATTTAGTTTAGAAACACAAAACAAATTATAGTTTTGATAGTATGTTCAAGACACAAGCTTTTAGCACTTTTAATAACATAGTGACTGCTCATTGTTAAGGCCACTCTTCAGAAGACGAGTTAATATTCTAAATTTTATGGCACATTAAAGTATTAGTTTATTAATTGGATCAATTTTTAAAAACTAACATAGAACATCTTTAGAGAAAATATCCATCAAATTTGAGACCATGAATAGTGGTTGAAAGATAGGCTATTTGTTTTTCAGTTTGATTAAATAAAAAGATTTCTTTCACAATTATAATTTATTTTAATTTTCTCACTCCTTCCTCCAACGTAAGAATGCCAAAGACACAGAGAAATGGTTACTCTTTTTGGAAGGATGATTTAATTATTAATGGGTTTTGAAGGTTTGGGCATAAAGCACTGTATTCAGGCTCAGGAAGGGGATTGATTTGATATACTTAGAGTACGTGTTTGAATAGTTATGCTTTGATTAAATAGCATGCAAGGTAGAACCTCAGTAAGTGGCATTTAAAACGCAAACAGGAAACTGCTTTCCCCTTAATTTTTAAACTTTTTTTTATATTTGCTAGGTTTTAAACTATTAGGGGAAAAAAGTACCCTTACATTTCACAAACCAAAGTATTGTTTGAAAAAACGTTATATATTTCCTTGAACTTATTTTTTTTCCGTTTAAAGATTTTATTTATTTATTTTTAGAGAGTGGGGAAGGGAGGGAGAGAAACATCAGTGCATGGTTGCTTCTCACTAGACCCCTACCCGGTACCTGGCCTACAACTCAGGCCTGTGCCCCTACTGGGAAATGAACCAGCAACCCTTTGGTTCACAGGCCTGTGTTCAAATCACTAAGCTGCACCAGCCGGGACTTTAAATGGGTGTGCAGTTATTTTTAGCATCACTCCAGGATTTTCATGTAATGTAGATCTCTCTCTCTTGGATTAAAACCACTATGCAATTATTACGAGCACTAGACTTAATGCTGCCCTTTAGTGAATTATAGGTAGAATTTCCAGTATGACTCCTTGATTTAAAAAAATATCAAAAAATATTTTGACAGAAATGACTATTGCCATCATGAAAACGCAGAATTGGTTTATCTATGAAACGTGTCATATGTGTAGATAGTTGTAGAGCTGAGTAAGAATGAGTATTTGAGATATCATTAAAAATGTTGTGTCTATGAATGCATTTCAAGTGTCATTGTTTCCTTTAAGATGTGTTGAATTTGATATTAAATATAGCATCAAATTTGCTAACATATATCACAGGGCTTCTTTTGCTAAGAAAAAAATGAATGAAAATAAATAAAATATTATTTAATAAAATAAACCAGATACAAAATCTTGCTTTGTATTTACAGATAAATTTTAATGGAATATTCATGGTCTAACACAAATATCAGACCCAATGACACTAATTCTTGTACAGCCTTTGGCTTACCCTGTATAACAAAATCTGTTATTTAAAGTAGAATTATAAAATACCTTATGGTAAGTGAACTTCCAAAGACACAAAGAAAATCCTCCATAAATTTAAAAGCTTATCTCAAATTCTTATTCGCATAAGCTTAGGATGGATATATTATTAATTGCATTATCTTAGGTAGTTGAAATGTATAATACTGGAGTGTAAAAATAAAAAAATAGGTTTAAGTATTTTTGCTTCTGTTCATAGTCAGCATTATTAAACAGACTTAAGTGAATGTAAAATTACAGAGTTTTGAAATTTTGGCAATCTGAAGCAAATTTCCCTAAGTCAGAAACATTGTTTAACCCTTAGTCAGCATATTACAAGGTTCGCACATTCCAAGGAGTAACTACTAAGTGTTCTACAAATAAGATAACATTTATTTTATTACTGCTTAAATTTTTTAAACTTTCACTTAGAAACTTACAGGAAAATGAGCATCATTGAGGATATCTAAAATGAAGAATGATGTATGCACTTCAAAATAGATATGCAAAACAGTGTTTGGCATAAAGGAATATGTTTTGTAAATCTTTTATAACCTGCCAGTGGGAAAAAAGAAAGTTCCATCTTTCAATGTCTGTTTTCAAGCCTAAGAAGATGAACTAAATGAACAGACAATTCAGTAATGTCCAACAGATAACTAAAATTCAAATTTTATTTTTCCATATATATATTGGACAGTTTTTTTTTCTGACAAGACTTTATTGAAAGATGAAGTGCAAATGGGAACCCTGTAAGAATGTTTGTAAGAGTTGTACATGACATAGGTTAAGCATCACTAAGTACACATTGAATACTTTGTAAGTATATAGGCATATCAACATGCAAGTGTCATGTACCTAATATTACAATATGCATTTTGTTTTCTGAACATGTTAATAATAACAGTATAATCAATAACTGTGCAATATGCTTGATTTAGATGGATCTTCTTTACAACATATAATTTATTTTTGTGCTGTCATAAATATACCCTTCCAAAAGCTATGAATTTCATATCATATAAATAGAACATTTTATTTTTGAAACTACATTACTGGAAACACCTGCATTTCTTGAGTACAATTTTCAGAGATAAGTTTTTAAATTCTTTTTAACATGGCAGACTTGTT
This sequence comes from Trachops cirrhosus, assembly GCA_028533065.1. NCBI lineage: Eukaryota > Metazoa > Chordata > Mammalia > Chiroptera > Phyllostomidae > Trachops > Trachops cirrhosus. The sequence continues at coordinate 126,608,315 of CM052539.1, forward strand.
CCAATGTTGATTATATTGAAATGTTTGTGATGAAAATGGAGCTTTCTTGAGGGAATATTGTTTGGTTGAATGAAAAGCAAAACAACCAATTCACAAATATTGATGTGAACTGAATATAAAGAAAATAGGTTAGTAATTACAAACTCATACATCCTTGGGTTACTACTTAACTGCATCATTGAATCTACAATAGGTACAACAAGTACAGTTGAATAAATTTGTAAGGTAGATTAAAACTTTATACATTTATAAGGAGAAAAAGTACTAGTTTTGAAAAATGTCTAAATTATTTTTCTATTTATGAGTATTTTTCAATACATTAGAAACACAGAGAAAAGTAAAAAGATAAAGAAATAATTCAGTTTACATTTCATAGTTTTTTTTCTAACCAGCTGGTGACCACTGCTTTTAGTCATCAAATATTTTATTGCATATAACTTTCACTATCAACACATATAAAGAGAAGACTGTCTAGTAGTATCATGTACAAGGGAAAGCATCTGAAGAAAGAAAGTATCTGAGGTTTGACAGTACTGTGTGTAAGAGAAGCGTAATGTGGCATTTCATACCGCACTTAAAAGTCCATGTGGGAATCACTGCTGTCCTGACCCTGGATATGGGAAAGTGCTTAAGTGCCGAGCCCTGGTAAGTTTTTCTTTTGCCCCTGCAATCTTCAAATATCTTTTAATTTTTCTTCTTTTGAAATGTACAGCATATTTCATAGGGGAAAATAGTGGGTTTATTTTTTTTACATCTTGTTCACATTGGGGCCCATTCTCTCCAAAATAACCATACATTTCTTGTAACTAGCATATACATATATATGTATATATATGTATATACATACACACACACATATATGGAAGAGATTATAAAGATTAGATCAAGTATATTTATAACATAACCACATAACACAGAAACATCTCTAACTTCAAGAATATACTATAGATTCAATGTCATAATTTGAGTTTTTTCTTGTACCTTTTTTCTAGATGAAAATCTGCTTTTGAAATGTCATTTCCTTTTAGAATAATTAAATTGCATCATTTGAAAAATTGATGTGTCTATGCAGACAAAATAAAGTGGCCATTTGTGGTGATATTTTGCATTCATTATTTAGATATTATTTGTTAATAAGGAGCCAGTCTTAAATACTTATATTTTTGTCTTACCTAGATAATACTGCTTGGTAAAATAAACTATATTTATAATTTTCACCTAAAAGCCTAGCATTAATTCATAAGGAATTGTATTTTAAATATTAAATAAATAGAGCAGACTGCAAATCGTTGCCATTTAAATTATTTTAAAAAATCAACACCATTATAATACATTGTAATATTAAATAAGCATGAGAAGAGCCATTCTTATAAAGTTATAATATTTTGCCTACAGGAAAAGTTCATGATCGAAAAAGAAAAACAAAGGCAGACTCATACACCATTGAATACACTAAAACAAGTTGGCTTTTGAGAATCCCCAGGGCATGGGGAGCAGACTGTTATGCTAGCCTCCAATGAGTGCTTCCTGGGATACCTTGTAAATAATTATTTCTTCTATTTATATTGAAGTATCATAGCCCATGTTAAAAGTGAGAGGTAGGATTATTGTAAGTATGCATGGCGGAGAACTTACCAACTATATCCAATAACTATTGCATTCAATATTAATAATCTCAACACATAAAAATGCTGATCAGTTTAGAACCCATTCTTATATGGTATCCCCTTTAGCTCTGTTTATAATCTTGCTACTTTCAATCCATTGCCTTTGGAAGGGTATAGGTGCAAAGGGTATGTCTGGGGTAGCATAGGGAAGGGGAAAAATGAATAGAAAAAGAAAAGGTACAAAAAATGTCCACTAAAATATAGTGATATTACCTATGAAAGGTAACCTATGATTTGATTGAATAAATTTGCATTTATAACAAAAGTCCCCAAATTAATTAAAACAATGCATTTCAAAGAATGTTTAATAATTATAAATTGAATCAGATATAAATAAAAGTTTCTTTCTCTAGTAAGGCTAAAAACTAAGCCAAATAATTTTATTTTGAAATGTTAATGATTATGAAAGAAAAACATCATTTAGCTGAGTCAGTTTTCTTTAAATTAATGATTTAGAATGTGGGAGATGAAGGTTAGCAACCCCTTGGATCTTGTTGAAGAATTCTTTAAAATCCCTTTGTATTAAGTATCCAGCAATAGAATTGCAGGTATTGCACTGAGTATATTTCAATATTGCCAGTGTATATTTCAAAACAAATTCTATTATCTACACTAAGATTTCCTCTTTCCCAATATTCAAAATGCATATTATAATTACATGGGTTTCGAACATCCATAAACAGCAAGTACAAGATACTTACATGTACGTACACTGTAGTTACCTATATTTTGCATAGTTTTTAGTGTGTACTTTGTGCCACTTAATAAAAAGCATTACTCAGTAATTGTTACTAGGTGTTTCATTTATTTCAGCTGTCATTGCCAATTATTTTTGCTTGTTTTTATATATTTATCACAGGTTACATTTGCAAAGGGGGAGATAATATTGGGCATTTTTAGAGGGCTCTGAATAATTAGCATTATGACAAGGAAGTTGCAGTAAGATAGAGGTTTTACATTTTCTCCACAATTAAAAACCTAATATGAAGTTTCATCTTTAGTGTACATTAAATTACCTTTTAAGTCCAAAATAAAGGAAAAGTATTTTAAATGTTCCCTTTGTAACACTTTGCAATAAGTGGCACTATATTATACAATAACTGCTATATTACATGGAAGAACCATCACTGTCGAATAACTGCTGTACATGTGCCTATATGGAATCTCAATGCTATTACAATTGTGAGTACATAATTACAAGTGAACCTGTCCTTTTAATCGAGATATTTATATATTTTTACATAAAATTAAAAATAAATGAGGTGTTAGCTTCTTTGCTATATTTAGGAAAGTTAGTTTTCCTTCTCTGTTTTTTACTTTAGTTGTGGGGTTTCATTGAAAGATTGAACATCTTGAATCAATACGATATTGCCCAGTTTTTAGATTAAACTCCAATATCAGGTTCCTTAAATTGCCTCTTCAATTCTCTAGCAAGAGAAAACAAGTCAAAATCAATCTCTCTCTCTCTCTCTCTCATTCTCTCTCACTACCCCACCCCACACACACCTCAAAACTTTGCTCATGTTCTTTGTCTTTGCTCTTCCACTCACAAACTTTCCTTTTTCTTCCTAATTTTGATAATTTTTCTATCTAGGACACTCAAAAACAGAAAAAAATAATAAAAAATGTTGCTTATACTTTTTTTGATGAAGGACAATCAGTTTACACTGTAAACAGTACACTGGCAGAGAATAGCTACTTTTGGTAAAAAATAATGTTCCATATTCTACTAGGGCTGGTTGCAAGTCTGTGTGTGCATGCACACTCCTTCCACTGAGTTCTGTAGCTTCTGTGCTCACTAAGCAGAGACAGAATTTGGTTCTCTGTGCATAAAAGTGTGCATGGGTTGGACATTGAATTTGACAGGGTTCCATTTAAAAATGGTATTTCATTTTATTCTGGAATTTACAGAAATAAGTGAAGATTTTTAATTTTATTTTTTGATTGTTGGAAATCAAATAATTTAAAAAATAGGAAAATATAATTCCATTGCCATTTTTTCAGTAACTAAAATGATATCTAATCTATATATTTTAACTGGTGAAATATTTGATTAGAGCTCATAGGTCACAATACACCAGTTAGTTTGTTTTAAAGAGTTTCTAAAGAGTTTTCATATTACTCTGAAAGGTCAAAGAATCAAAAAATCTTGAAAGGCAACCAATTTTGGATTTCTAATTTTACAGTGTTGGAAATAAGGAATGATTTATTTAGGCAGTAATTAAGCATCAGGAGCCAAGTAGAATATAGACAAAATGGAGATGTAAATACAACATTAATGAATAGGAGCAATTTTGTAAGTGCATCCTGAAATTAGGCTTTAAATAGTAATTGATGATGGAGTTTATACAACTTTTGTAATAAGAAACTTTCAATTTTTACTAACAGGATGAATTTTGCTTTGTGGAGTCTTTCTAAAGATTATGCATTGAAAGATATGAACAGTTTATAAACCTATTCTAGTTTCAATGTGTCTAGTAGCACCTACCCGATTCTCTCAAACTACCATACTATATTAACATATTATTGCATTTTTCCACAGATGGTATGAATTGAACTGTAAAAACAAGCATGCAATCACATCAATGCAGACTTATTTCCTTAAAATGCCATACTGTATATGATTTATTATGTTAACACTCAACCACATCATATTATTTATGTTTTGTATATTCTGAAAAAGTGCTGCTTGACTGACATCATCCTTTTTCTTTTTTATAAGAAATAACAAGATAAATGCTTCAACAATAAAAGGAAAACAATTTAAAATTCTAACATTGTATTTAAAAGATTTATACTTTTCCAATAAATAATCTAAGATACAGCACCCTTGTCTTTCATTTGATATTAACATATGATGTCATACTCAAACATTCTCAATTCCCCAAAGCAAATTCCAAGATATTGTTTTTTTAAAAACCATAGGCCATCATGCTTTGACATCAGAAGTAGAGCCACCATATTGCCGTACTTGTTTTCTTCTTAAAGGTGCAATGCTTGTTCATGGGAAAATAATTTTTATCTAACTGGATTTTTAATCTTTAGCATATAATAAATTCAATGGGAACTAATCTAACAATATTGTATTGTACTAGAAGAAATAATATGACTTTAGATGAACTCTGTGTCATATTTAAGGATACAGCATTTCTTAATGGTTAAACACACTAAAATTTCAGAAATAATCCAGAGGAAGAGACTTTCACCTTGGAGGTAAAAGCATGGCAGAAATTCTCTATCACTCACTGTTTCATAAGTTTGTACCTCACAAAATGCATAGACAGGAATTTAATATAAAGAATTAGTTCATCTATACAGAAAACATATCTTAAACACTTGTTTTTGGCAAACCAACATAGGTAAGCAGCTATGGAACTGCCAAATTAAAACTTGCAAATTTTTTAGCAAACTAAGAGTTTATTTTTAGGTTATTATTCTATTGTGGTTGTAATTTAAACCTGAGGCTGTGCACTGGTTGTTAGCTTAAAATTACCTTTCCTTATAACATTGTGCTTCCATTGTATAAGAAATAAAAAGTAACAAGAACTAGAAAAATTTGTTGTTGAACAGTGCTAGGACATACAGACAAAATACCAATACATGTTATCTACTTATAATATCTGTTTAAGTAATATCTAAAGGGATATAATGGACATTAGAAAATGCTCACTTATGATTGAACTACCTACAGCCCCAAAAGTTGAATATGTATCAAATAATGTTTAATTGGATTTGTTATATGCACTATATACAGATACTAAAATGTCTCAAAATTGTGCCCTATGTATACTTCAATTTTGTTTAGGAAGGTAAGTCCCTGTGGAGCAAATAAATTGCAGAATGAAATTAGAAAAAATGAATGAAATCTTTGTGATCCCCAAGCAGTAAGATGTTTTTAACAATTTATTAGTAATGAAGCTAAAATAACCTAATGGTGGGATCTATACAATTATATAAGATACCATGACAGGATTACAATTCATACACATGGCTCCTGTATCAAATACTATATTTTTAAATAGCAAATTGATACAGCCTCACCAGTATATCACAAACAATCCAGAATCTATACTACAGTGTTTTCAGTTTGTGTTTTCTTGGGCATATGTTTCCAAACATGCCTTTGAAGAGAGACATGTAGAAAACATTGTCTGTAAACTTTTAATGTCTGATTAAACTTAAGCACATTAGCTCTTTACCTAATTCTGTTTTTTGTGAAGCTGTCCAATGGCAAACTAAGTCCATGATTTAAAGGGCATGAAAATGAGGGGAAACAAACAAGAAAAACTCTGCATACACTTTTTTCAATGTATAAAAACAATTCAATATCATGATTCAAGGAGATTATTAACATTGTTAAGGCTGTATATTCAAGCACTGTATGTTAAAAGAGCAATGGTGTGGAATTTAGGCAGTAAGAAATGTCCTGCATTATGGATGGTACAGTGATTAAAGAATGACACCTTCGGCAGCTGATTGCTGGTACACCCTGGCTACTGACAGCAGTACGGTATGGAAGTTAATAAAGGTAGCAGAAGATGGTAGAAATGAATTCTGAAAGATGAGAGCCAGTTTTCTCCAGCAGCCAGCCTGGTAAGTAAAACTCAGAATCTTGGCCTGCATTTTAAATGAAATACTCCTTTTTCTCCTCAGCATTGACTTGGCTGCCTTCAGCATTGATAATGGCTGTGTCAGCATCTGGTGCATCTTCAGCTCCTTTAGCTTCATTTGTTAAATATGTTCCTGTGGGTATTGGAAGAAAAATATGTTAGTTCTGTGCGACTGGTAAATAGCCAGCATTAAAGCTACATTCATTTAGTATGGGACTTATGCCAGATTTCTTACATGTTGGAACATATTCTGAGGTGTAATAAACCACACAATTCACCCTTCTAAAGTTGCATACTTTCAGCTTTTAGGTAAAAGCTGTAGATAAAGCTGCACCCAGGTTAACCAGAGGTAACAGCCTAACTAGAATGGGTAATGAGTACTTAGATTACTTTTTTATTTGCATCTTAATTCTTTTTTTAAATTATTTTATTGTTCAATTACAGTTGTCTGATTACTTTAATGATGGATACAGAACATGTAATCCACCCAGCTGTAGAAATCAGTGTCCTTTGTTAAGATGCTGATAATGATCACATCAAATGTGTCACCATTCCTTTTTGGTAACTCCATTTGAAAGTACATTATATCAATAGTTTGCTATCTAGCCCATTGCAAAAAAAAAAAAACAAAAACTTTTCTATTCCTCACTAATATGGCCACATTTGTGTCCATAAGCCTACAAACAGAAATAATGAACAAATGCTTAATGGTATAGTTGAATTTCAGTTCTAGACATAAATCATGAAACTGCTTCCATTTTTTCTCAACTAGCTACTTACTCTGTGACCTTTGGCTATTGGCTAAACATTATTTTGTTAAGCTAATTTAACTTTAAAGTTGAATAAAATTATAAAGAATTTCCTCAAATAATTCAGCATTTAGATCACAATCTCTCTCTCTTCTTTTCACCCCCCCTCCCTCTCACATACACACACTCATATATTTCATGGTAAAGCTAGTCTTTAGAACTTTTTGGTCAAAGTTAAGAATACTTTATTAAGTATGCCTCACCTTTATGTCTTGCCAGATACCGACCAAGCAGAAATATAGAACACAATGTGACAAACACAACGACAGCCACGATTCCTCCTATGAGAGCATGATCAGGGCCAGTCTGGCCAGCCAGAGCATTGGGATCTAAAAAAGAGAAGAAAACATTGCTTAAGTTTGTGTTATTTAGACATAGAGTATATATCGGCATTTAGAATGACTTACTTGAAATTAACACATCTATATTAAAGTTTTATTAATGTATATTATACCAATCATCCAGTCAACAAATATTTATAGTGTATCTATAATATTCAGCGTGTATCTATAGCATACTGATACCTTGGGATATAACATTTTATACATCAATCACTGTTGCTATTGAGTTTACATTTTAGACACTGAATAAACAAATACACATATATGGTTCTGCATAGTTTTATACCTTTTTTTCCTCCTTTTCTCCAACTGAAAATATGTGTGTGCATATTTTTTAGTGAGAGGAACACAACTATACAATTTTAAAATAAAATTATGTCATGGGAAAGGATGAGGCTGAAGATGATAACTTGGGATTTATTATTTTATAAATGTTATTTAAAGCTATGAAAACTGATAAACTCCCTAAAAGAGTGAGTCTAGAAGGAAGAAACGGTCTGAAAATTGAGCCCTGGAAAACTCCTATAGTTAAAATTTTGGAAGAGAGAGTGCTTCTAGCAGAGCAGACTGAGGAGGAGAGACCAGGGCAATAGAAAAGATCCTGGAGTTTACACTCTAGTTGATCAAAGGGAAGAATGTATTCCGAGGAGAGGAAAGTGTTACAAATTATGTGACCTAGTATTGATAGAGGAGGAAAATGAATACTCAGCATTGAGGATTGAGTGCCTGTTGCACTTGTGGCTGTAGAGAAAATTGTTGGAAAGATATAGATTAATAATATACTTTTATATTCTGCCTTTTAGATGAGGCCAGAAAACTGTAGCCAGTTTTCAAACAGAAATGGAAAACATCAAAAGAAAGTCCAGACTCTGAGGTATTCAAAGGTTCAGAAAATCAACTATTTACAGAATCGCATAGTAAGGAATAAAACTGAGTGAAGGTTTTAGCAGAAAAATCCACCAAGGCTCAGCCCTATGGCAAAGATCAGACTGAATGCACTATCTGCCTTTCCAAGCCCATTGTTGCAGATAGGATCAGAGTAGCGGCTTACAGTCTAAAAGAGGGCTTCAGAGGAGGCAAAAAGTGGAGAAATAAATTAGGCTTGGCAATTATGACTTCAAAATATCTTGAATACAGCATATAGGCACATGAATACAGGACATAGATTAAGAGCATTCTGTGTTTATGATAGAACTATTGTGTCCAGGAAACATATGTCTACATAGAAAGAAAAAAAGTCTATTTGAAATTTCAACTTCTTGACTCCCAAACTTAAAGAAAGCAAGAAGTGGACTATAGAAGCTATAGAAGCAAGAAGTCCCCATGGAGGGCATATTCCCAAACACTCACTTCAAATGAGTATGACTTACAAGGTTGAATTTCCCATATTATATAATTAGGGGAAGTGAAAGAAAAATGACTCTGCAAGTCATTACAACTATTGCCAAGGCAGAGGGATCTTTTAATGCCAGTCTGGCATGTTTCAATAATTGCTAAGGATTGGTGACTGCTTAGAGTTTGTCATTCTTCCTTTATTTCTAAATGAGAGCATTTATATTAAGAGGGGTTTTGCCTGGCTTTGTTCTATGATTGTGTTTTGTGTATGGGTGGAGACGCACATTAGTCTTTTGGCTCATTTGTTCCTTAACTAATGCACCTAGGTATGATGAAGAGGACTGTGCATATCCACTATCTTGGTCTTCGAGTTCAATACATTGGTTTGACAGGTTTTTAGGTTGTTTCTTTGGATAGGTTCCAGCAGTGGTTTGCGCAAGGGAAATGACATAAAAAGATATTTGGTGGTCAAAAGGGTATATTGGGGCAGAGATTTCTAGCTGATAATAAACTCGTTTCCTATTCTATCAATGCATGGAGCTAAAAATTACGAAAGTCACCTGCAGTTGAAAGTGACCATGTGATTTGTTCCAGCCAACTGAATGAAGGCTCGACCAATAAAAACTCCCACATGTAACCCTGTAGAGTGATATCACATGATACAAGTTGAAAATGAGAGAGCCCTCAGAATACGTAAGGTTATGGGTTAATAAATCTCCACCTGGGAGAAAATTGCCCAACTAAGAATACATGCATTGAAATGCATTTTTTAAAAAGAGGTTATTTTTAAAAGAGTGAGCATTAATTAACTAGTTAATCTGTAATAGGAGCTATTGTTAATTTAGCATTTTATTATATATTTCTTGAATTTTCCTTAATTTATGGCATTGGCTGTAAATCTAACAAAAATATGTAAAGGGAGCAAAAAATAAAGCTGCCACGGCTTTAAATTCCCTATTTTTATTCCATGCTTAGGTACTTTAGAATCAGTTTCCAATTACACCCCTTGCTCAGGTCCCCAAATACAGATAGTCATAAATCATATCTATTTTATTTGCTGGATATATCTCAGAACTGAGATTCTTTTGGAGAACTGAGGAATCATCCTGGCTCATACATATCAGTACTTGTCTTATTTACTGAAGATAAATTCTAAGAAGTGGTATTGCTGGATCAAACGATATAACATTTTTTGAGTCATTTGAAAAATATTGCCAAATTAAGTTGCAGAAAGATTGTATAAATTCAGTCTTCACCAACTGCACCTGAGTGACTTTTTCCCTATGTAACACTAATGTCAGATATTATAATTTTTTAAAAAGTGCCAATCTAATATTGAAAAGTATTAAGTACTTTGTTTATTAAATGTTAACATAAATGTGTTTAAATGTTTTTTCCCATATTGTTTAATTAATTTTGTCTCTTTATGCAGTTTTGTCTATTTTTTCCATTTTAATTTTCTGTTTTAATAGCTCTCTCCATAAAAAGATGAAGAATTTTAGAAATTTCTAAATGGGAACATTTATTTTTATTTGTTCTTTTTCTTTTTTAAAAATTTGCTCTTTATCCATGGTCTTTTCAGCCATAGAAAAATATTACAACTTTATGTAATCAAATCTATCAAAATTTTGTATTATGATGCTTGATTTGTCAGTTATGATTTGAAGTACTTTTCCATGAAAATGTTAGGTTGCAGCTAGAAATGAGTGGCCAGAGGGGCAATAAAGACAGTACCCTCACCATCACAATCTAACAAAGAACTTAATACAGGAGGCTTGAAGCGAAAGGAAGACATGTCTCACCAATTAACTCATTCTGAGCTCAGCTTGATAAGATTGCCAGGTGTCTGAAGAATTACAAGCAAAATAGCACAGTTGAAAGGGGAGTCCTTGAAACTCTACTAAGAAGGGGGCTTCTGTAAGCTTCTGTAACAATCTCACTAAGATTGCCAGGTGTCCTAAACATCATGAAAAGGAAGAAAGGGGGTATTCCTTGAGATTAGGTACTGGGAAAGGGGGCCTCTATAACAATTTCACTAAGACAAAGAGCTTTTACTCACTGAGAAAGAAAGACTCTGTAGCTGTAGAGGAGGGGCGCATCTAGAAGCCAGCTGAAGTATGTAACTCCAATCCTCAATAGCTGTCGTAATTACATTAGGTAAATACCCACTTGTAGCCTGGGCTCAAGTGTACAGAACAAACTCACTCACTAATTAACTTACTAACAACTTTCTTTCCCCTATATGTGTGGCATTTAGACTTAATGGGTGCCTGCTTGCAGCTCTCAGGATGTGTATTACATAAATAAACTTGCTATCTAATTTCCACTATATGTGTTTGTCTCCTGCTGGAACTATTCTCTTGCTGGTGAGGCAAGAACTGAGGTGAGGGAAGGCGGGACCTCCTGACTTGGGTCTCTCTCCCCATCTGTAACAATAAGATTATGTGTACATAGATTTATGGTATCATCTAACGCATATTATCATATTTTTATCTAAAATATATCTTAGTCTATAATTTGAACCTGAAGTATTAAATATAATTTTGATCCTTGACATTCAGTTGTTCCCACACTATTTTTTCATCAATAATTTTTTTGGCCATAAATTCTGAGGTCTGTCCAGAAGGTGTCCAGAAGGTATTCAGTCATGTAATATGAAAAATAGAGACATTTACTGAAGAAGATACAAGATGCAAGAAACATTGTACACAGGACAATGACACTTCAGTCCCCTTCAAAGTAGACATTTTGGGACCTCACATAGTTCTTCCAATCACCATGGGCTGCCAAACATATTCTCCTGAATCTCATGGATGGTCTGAAATGTCTTGTCTTTCAAAAATTATTTGAGTTTTGGGAAAAGTCAGAGGTTGCAGGGGACAGATCTGGGCTATAGTGGGGCTGAGTCACCTGGGTGATCTGATGTTTCACCATAAAAGTCTTCATGAGACATGATGCATAAGCAGTTGCATTCTCATGATGAAGCTGCCAATCTCCAGTTGCCCATAGCTGCTGCCTTCTGAATCATCTGAATATTTTCCATGGAGGAATGTTCAAGCTTAATGCAAAATTTGGTGCAGATTCCTTGCTTTACTAGCTCAGTTATTTTGAATGTGACTGTCACACAGTACAGATGCTCACTCAATGGCATCTACCATCCCCACTGCCTAGTACAGTGAAGTCATCATTGTTCATGCTTGTGAATTCCAGTCCACTCTCCTTGGCTTCCAGGTTATATCAATGTTGAATAAATCATTCTCATTGTATTAACAGTTATGGGACTTTTTCCAGACACACCACATACATATCCATGTATTTTTTATGTTTCTGCATATTCTAATATATTCTATATGTAGGATTTACATGTGCAATTCTACACTAGTATTCTCATTTTAAAAATCATTTTAATACCTTGGAAGATAAATTTTAGATCAGGTTCAGAATAATTTTACATGAAATGAAAATACACTAGAATATTTACTACAATTGTACTAATTTACACAGATTTTTTATAAAGTACATTTTTCATGTTCATAGTATAATGATCATGGATCATTATTCTATTCTTCAATAAAGATTCCATTATTGAAATCTTTAGTATCTTTTAGTAAGTTGTGTGATTTTCTGTAAATGGCTGCATATTTTCTTTAGTTATTTTCCATTTCTAAACAATAATTTTAATTATGTTATTGTTTATGCTATTAGAGTTGCTCCCACAATTTCCCCCTTTGCCCACCTTCACCCAGTCCCCATCTTACTCTCTCAGGCAATCCCTACACAGTTGTCAGTGTCCATGGGTCATGCATAAATGTTCTTTGAATAATCCTTTCACACTCTTACATCCAGTACCCCACCCCTCTGTTTCTGTGTTGCTTATTAGTTTATTATGCTCATTATATTCCACATATAAGTGAGATCATATGTTATTTGTCTTTCACTGAATGGCTTATTTCACTAATCATAATACTTGTCTCCAGGTCTATCCATGCTGTCACAAAAGGTAAGAGTTCCTTCTTTTTTACTGCTATGTAATTTTCCATTGTGTAAATGTACCACAGCTTTTTAATCCACTTATCTACTGATGGGCACCTGGACTATTGGGGGACTTGGCAATTGTAAATAATGCTGCTATGAACCTAGGAGTGCATATATACTTTTGAATTGTTGTTTTGGGATGCTTAGAATATAATCCCAGAAGAAGAATTGCTGAGTCAAAAGGCAGTTACATTTATAATTTTTTGAGGAAACTTCATAATGTTTTGCACAGTGACTGTACCAGTCTGCATTCCCATCAACAGTGCACCAGGGACCCCTTTTCTCTACATACTTGCCAGCACTTGTTTGCTGATTTATTGATGGTAACCATTCTGACAGGTGTGAGTGATATCTCATTGTGGCTTTAATTTCCATCTCTCTGATGATTATAATGATGAATATTTTTTCATATGTCTATGGACCATGTGTATGTCCTCTTTGGAGAAGTGTCCATTCACGTCCCTTTTTCAACTGAATGGTTTGTTTTTTTGGTGTTGGGTTGTGTAAGTTCTTTATATATTTTGGAAATTAAACCTTTATAAGATATATCATTATTAAACTTGTTTTTTCATATAGTGGGTTCCCTTTTCATTTTGATGATGGTTTCTTTAGCTGTGCAGAAGCTTTTAATTTGATGTAGTACCATTTCTTTATTTTTTTCTCTCTTTTTCCTTTGCCCTAGGAGATATATTAGCATTGTTACATAAGGTATCTGAAATTTTACTGCCTATGTTTTCTTCTAGGATTTTTCAATATTTTGAAACATTTCAATGTTATTTAAAATATGCTAATTTTATTAAACTTTATTCCTTCTTTTTTCTTTATTGCCATTCATTTTTTCCTTTTGTAGTTATTTTCTAAAGCATTATATCTAGTATTTATCAACATTATATTTGTCATTTTTATTTCCTAATTATCAAACTTAATTTTCCTACTAGTTTAAATAGTGTTTTAGTTGCTCTCTTAAGGTTTTTTTCTTTTATTACTGATATAAATATTATATATATTTATATTACACATCTTAGTGCTTTGTGAACAATAATGCCGGTACCATCCTGATTCTGCTGATCTCAGAATTACATCAGAAATCTTAGTGGACCAGCCACAAATCTGCTTTTGACAATGGTCTGTCTCCTTATTCATCTCAATACTAAGTTAGTTTTATAGTTCCTATTTATGTAAAATTTGATGGTAAAGCAATGCATATCATTCCTTGAAGGTATCCAGTACACATCTTGTGAAAAGAAAATGTCATGAGAACAATATGTTTGAACCTTGAATATCTAAGTATTATTTTGTTGTGATTAAACCTTTAACTGGCTAAAGGATTCCTGCATTTTATTTTTTGACTTAATAAGTCAGAACAATTTGTCAGTGTTTGACTATTCATTTTGCTACTCCCCACTCCCAGATAAATCTGATATTCATGTTTTTGTTTTCAATTACTTTTTTAAAGATTGTATTTATTTATTTTCAGAGAGAGGGGAGGGGGAAGAGAAAGAGAGGGAGAGAAACATCAATGTGTGGATGCCTCTTACATAGCCCCCACTGGGAATTGAACTGGCAACCATTTGGTTTGCAGGCTGGTGCTCAATCCACTGAGCTACATCAGCTATGGCAGTTTTCAGTGATTTTTAAGTGGCCTATTTTTCTGCATAACTGCTATCAGTATTCTTTGTTTTTTCCCTTACATTATATTATGATATTTTACCTAGATGTATTTTGTAGTTTTTCTCTAGTCAGAATTTTGTTTCATTTGAAAACCCAGTTTCTTATTAAAATTAGATTAGTTCATTTGGTGTTGGCTTATGATTTTTTTATAGTCTATTTTCTATTAACAATTATTCTCCTTTCTATTTTCTTCCTCAGAAAATTCAGTTATGCACTGGGAGAAACTCCATATTTTATAATGTTTATATGTAATTCCCTTTATCCTATGTTTATAATTATTTTACTAATTTATATTTTGTTTTAGTTATATTTTCCATGTATATTTTCTACTTAGTTGATTTCCTTTTCTGTCATTTCTTATTTCTAAAAAAAAATTTGTTATTGTTTGTGACTTTGGTTTAACTCTACTCTATTCAACCCACTCTGTATTTAGTAGATCTTTTAAACAGTTTCATAATATTGACAATACAAGTGGTAGCTTTTTGTTAATTTCTTCATTTTAGTATAATTATTCTTTATAAACATCTAGCAAAACATTTTTCCTTGGTGTGCACACATTATTTCTGTTTTCTTATTGCAAACATGTTGCATTGGATGCAAATTGACTTTTTAAAATTTGTTTATAATTCCTTTCATCTTCTTTTGTTATGTTCATTCTTATTGTTGAGATGTTTTGAAGAAGGATTCTCTGTTCTGATGCTGGTGTTTATTCTTGCTCAGCTGAGCAATCCACATGCAGAAAATGGCTCTGTAACTGAAATATGGATCATATGATGTCTGCACATGGTAGATGGACTAAAAAAAGAGCCTTTGGATGTACATCATTATTGGTGAGAGATTTTATTGATTCACTTAATATACTTTTGCCTGTGATCTTCACTTGCACAGCAGAGTACAGGTAGTTTAGGTCATCCCCTCCATTTTTTATACATTAAGACTATTTGATCTGATAGAAATGGTATTAGATCAATTCACTTGATATTTTAAGAATTATATTTATAGATATATTATGATGTATGTAGATATATAGGATCCTTAAATAAAGGAATCTATCTATACCTATTTATAGACATATTATGATTTTTAGAGAAAGTAATCTTTAACACATATTTATCTGACTTTATTTATAATGTTCTACACATATTCTTATAACATATGAAGAAAATATTTTAAACTTTAGTCTTCATTTCATCAAGAAAATAAGTCCACATTTGCTCCCAGGATTTTTAAGGCTTCAAAGAGAATATTAATGTAGAGCATGCTATTTTGAATGTCTACTTATAAATGTATTTCTTTAAAAAAACTGACCTTGTTGGTTATGTTTTTCATTTTCCCTGTAACTCTTAATATTGTGTCTGTCCTTAATTTCTATTCTTAGCAACTAATACAAGTGTTGAGATTGAAGATCAGATAAGTATCATCTGAACTATGCAGAGATAATACATAGATTAGGTTCTATACCTAAATTATGGGAATCTCTTGTGTATCCTTTCTCTCATCCCTCTCTTACTGTCATAACAATAAAAAAATGAATTACAGCTTTCTGAAGTTTCTTTACAATAGTTGAGTCTGCATTTTTATTCACATAATATATCATGTGCCTTTAAAGACCATTATTCATTCTCAAGCATTACCCCATGATTTTCAGGAGACACTGTTAACACTGGAGTGGATAAATTCCATTAGATTCAGCAATATATTACCAGTCTCTTTTACTTAACAATGCACAACACACATACACAAAATTGTAGAATTAAATATTTTCAAGCTTAACATCCTTTGGGTAGTGTTACTGGACTCTTACTAAAAGACTCTAAAAAGAAAATTATGTCAAATAATAATATTTAGGCTCAGTAACTTCTGATATTCAGATAAGTCAAAGTCAATCTTAAAATAGTTTATTTAAAAATTTAATACATAGAATCTTAAATTACATGATTCTATCTGAAATCACTGCAGGAGGCTTTTATCATAAAGCCTATGATGTTTTTTCCCATTAAAATAATAAGTGCCAACTCTAAAGAAAGAATATCTTATTTTCTAAGAATGCAGAGATTGAAATGCTACATAGTTGTTAATTAAAGTGTTAGAATTATTTTATAATAAATATTTTATTAAGCATTATATATGATTTACAGTTTAAATAAAATGGTAGGTAAAAATAAATTTAAAATTATTTTATGTAAATGTTTTAAAATTAGGTTCCAAGACTGTTTTTAATAGAAACTGTCACCATATGTGTGTGTGTATATCTATATCTGTATCTATATCTATATATATATGTTTGAATATATTCAGTACTTTATTTTATTAAGGCATAATTTACACATTCAGTAAACTTCAAGTATGCATTTTTTTAAATATTTGCACATACATATATACATATATATATAAAACCACCACCACCCAGATTAAGATAAATTATATTTTCCGCACCTCTGTAAACTCCCTTGTACCACTACTCTGACCTCTGTCACTATGGATTAACTTTGTCTAATTTTGAATTTCATATAAATAGAATCAGGTAGCATGTGTTCTTTTTTTTTTGATTCAACATTATGTCTATATGAATATTTCACAGTGTATTTGTTAATTCTCTTATTGATGAATCTAATTTTTCACTATTATGCATAATGCTGCTTTGAACATTGTTGCATGTGTCTTTTGGTGGACATAAGCACTCATTTGTTTGGGGCCTAATTCCAGGAGTGTTGCTTGAAAAAAGTATACATGTGTCTGGCAGTGCCATGCAATTTTCTAGAGTAGCTGTACCGGTTTATATTCCCATCAATGATGTAGGAGACTTCCAGTTGTCCTATGTTCTCATCAGCACTTGGCATTGTCAGAGTTTTTAATTTTAGCCAGACTGATGGGTAAACATTCGTATCTTACTGAGGTTCTAATTTGTGTTTCTGTGGTCACCAATGATGTTGAGCATCTTGTCATGTTTATTGGCTATGTGGTACCCTCTTCTGTGAAGTGTCTAACTCTCTTGCTCATTTTTAATTGGGTTGTCTGCTTTTTTTCTAGTAATTTGTAGGAGTTCTTTATGTATTCTGGAAATGAGTCCTGTATCAAAATTTTATATTGTATATTTTCCCCCAGTCTATGGCTAACCTCTTTACTATTTTAATGGTGTCTTTTGATTAACAGGAGTTCTTAATTTTCTTGAAGTTCCTTTTATCAAACTTCTTTGGTCTGTACATTTAAAAAATTATTTATTTTTAGGAGGAGAGGAAGGGAGAGAGAAGCAGAGGGGAAAAAGCAACAATGTGAAAGAGAAACATTAGTTGTCTCTCATATGAGCCCCAACAGAGACCAAACCCACAACCCAGGAGTGTGTCCTGAGTGGGAACTGAATTGGCAACCATTTGCTTTATGGAACAACACCCAATCAACTGAGCCACAGCACTGTCATTATATATTAAAATATATGTTTTCACAGCAAAATTTAGGTTCACAATAACAATTTTTAAAAAATGATAAAACTCTAAGGACATGTAATATAATAAGCATATTAATTCACCTATTTGTAGGGTTGATATAAAATTTTTACTGTTTTCTTCTTTTAATTTTATTTATTGATTTTGAGAAAGAGAGAGAGGGAGATGTTGTACCACTTATTTATGCACTCATTGGTTGTTTCTTGTATGTGCCCTGACTCAAGATCAAGCCCGTTATCAGGACAACACTTAAACCACTGAGCAACTTGGCCAGGACTACTGTTTTTGAACTAAAATATAACAAAAACCATCTAAAAACTGTTGAAGTATTAGGGTTCAGACTACAAGTTTATTATTAATAGTTCAGTATCAATTTAGAAGAAATGAAGTTTTGAATTAAATAACAGAGTAGAAAATTGCTAATTAAGACTGATGTTAGAGCCAAGTTAAGAGAAATCTTTGATAAATCTAGAAATAAAATTCACTGTCAATATTGAAAAAATAGAAAAGTAAGGAGAAGCTATAATGAACAGAAGAATTAATGAACAGAAGCAAGTGCCTCTTACATAAAAGTAACCATAGTCCCCAAGTAACAACCATCAGAGTTGTGGAACAATAGTTAAATGAATGGAGAGCAGAGTAGAATAAATTTGGACCATATATGATACTGGGATATATGATAAGACCCATTTTAAAAATAAAGCCTCTTATTACTGATATTCTGTGCTTATTTTAGAGAGTATTCTTGGTGGGAAGGGATTGAAAACTCACAGAAATTTCAGTTTAAGAATAAAATGGTTAAAACATAAAATTAAATTCAGAAAAAGAAGTGTGTAAGTGGGATCACCACCTTTAGAAACAGACTGCATAGAGAGTTTTCAAGTTTAATTTCCCTGTATAAGTGATTCTACATAGCCAGGTGATATTTAGCATTTCTAGTTAATTCCCTATCTCTTTGTTGGCAATATACTTATATAGCATATTTGAAACTTTGGAAAATAGGGTTTTCTTTCTCTCTCTTCCTCTCTTTCTTCCTCTCTTTCTTTCTCTCTTTCTCTTTTCTTTCTTTCTTTCTTTCTTTCTTTCTTTCTTTCTTTCTTTCTTTCTTTCTTTCTTTCTTTCT
>CM052539.1:126627848-126653266 GCA_028533065.1 Trachops cirrhosus
TTTCTTTCTTTCTTTCTTTCTTTCTTTCTTTCTTTCTTTCTTTCTTTCTTTCTTTCTTTCTTTCTCTTTTTCACTGCTGTAGATAAATTGTATCCACTGAAAATTCTTATATTGAAGCCACACCCCCAATACGGTGATATTCAGAGATGAGATCTTTGAGAGAAACTAGATTTAAATGAGGTCTTGATGGTGTTGCCCTCATAATGAGATCAGTGTCTTTATAAGGAAAGAAAAAATGTCAGAGCCCTTCCTTCCTTCCTGCCTTCCTTCCTATTTGTCATCTATCTATCTATCGCTCTATCTAGTCAATCAGTCCTATCTGTTTACCTATATCTCTGCCATATGAAGTCACAGCTTACAAAAAACTCTCTGCAAGCCAGGAAGAGAGCTTTCACTAGAATCTGAACCATGCTGGTACCCTGATCTTGGTCTTCCAACCTCCAGAACTGTGAGAAATAATATGTTAAGTTTTTCAGTCTATAGTATGTTGCAGGCTGAACTGACTGATACAGAAACTACAGCAAGAATCTTTTATACGTATTGTAACACTTGATTATTGTGAAAATTTAAGGCAATAGAAAATAGATCATAGGAAGTCTGGAAAATCTATACTCATCTCCAGCCAATGATCTGTAGGCAGTTAGAATACCCAAGACTGAGCAAATGAATTCCTTTTAGTGAGCTACCTATAATTGAGTTGTGCCTTCTATTAGGCGCTGTAGTGAGTCACACTGCAAACCCCTGGCCTCTATTAACTCACACACTATTGTTTCATAGCAGTTCAAATGTCATGAGTGATGTCTAGAGCATAAAAAAAATCAGTCTTGAAATGAAACAATGTGTTATTTATACAAATAGAAGAAAAGCAGCAGAATGAAGCAGAAAAGTCATCGAAAGTTTCTCATGTGGAAGAAATTGCTGATGCAATTCTGGATTTACAAATGTTTATATGAAATTTAAACCATTTATTACTTACGGCTATCAGTTTGATTTTGGCCACATTTCTTACCCTTCTCGTCTTTAGAATGTTAATACTCTTATTTCTCAGGGTAGTCAAAGACTGCATGTGTTACCATACATAAAAGGCTTAGAAGAATGTCTGACACAACGTAATGTGAGCATTCTCTAAATGTTAGTTTTACGGGAGGTGGGGAAGGTGGTAGGTATAAACTGCTGTGTAGAAAAATAGTTTCCTTTTTAACTTTAAAAGACTGCGTCAGGATTTTATGTGGTAACTGTGGACCATACTAAGTGACTGAATATTTGAGAGATGGGGAGGGATATTAATTGAGAAAGATTTCCAAAACAAGATTGGATGAAATAAATGTGGTGGGAGTCTGATGGATGAACACTAAATGAGATAATAATTTATTAATATTTAATCGGTGCCAAGTTCTGCATTATGAATGGCTTATTTTATTCAATACATGAAAGTGTTGACTCATAAAATCACTTATTATTAATATAAAGTTTGATAAATGGTGGGACAACTTGCCTAAGCAAGTTTCTGAAATAATTTTTGAGAAGTTTTAAAAATATGAAAATCAGTTTTTAGGCTGTGTGAGATGACTCTTACTTTGACATTAAGAGTATGTCGGAGTAATTTCTGGACTCTTCTCACCTAACTGTATTCTCTTTTCTGTCATAAAGAAGAATTCAACCCCCATCTATGCTAAATGACCCCCTGTTAATGCTGTTCCTTCATCCTGTGAGAATTTCTTCTTTCCCTGTGTGCCTGCAAAGTTCAAATAACAGTGACAAGTCTCTCCATGTCAATTAGCCCTAAATTACTTCATTTAGAAGTTTTATTTTCCTCTTGAATTAATTTACTTGATTTAGTTAATTTTCACCCAAATATGTATTTTCTTGAAAATAAAGTTGGATCTTACACTTGTAATATAGCTGCAACAGCACTTTTGCACAGTTCTTAGGACCAAGCAAATTGAATGAGTGAATGAATAATATTAAATTCTTATACTGACTTCCAGACAGAACGTGTATCTTTAGACACTAATTTTCTGTGCTAAACAATGAATTGCTGTTCCTTCATGATATTAACTTATTTGTTTAAATATAGTAATACTGCTACTATCTAAATATTTTAGAAATTAGTGGTAAGTATAAATGACTCATACAGATTTGTACTTAATGCTTCAAATAATTTGATTCTAACATTAAATTTGAATTTTTTATCCACTTAAGAGCCTACTTTCTCCCCTTTAAGCTGAGTAATGCTTCAGAAAGAAGTTCATTATGATCAAACATTAGAAATAATTATACATAATTTACGGAGAAAAATAAACTTTTTTTGCAGTATATGACATTAGCAAAGCCCCTGGAGAGAAATAAATATAATGTAAATTAAATAATGAGCTTTATAAGGTTATGAACTATAAATAAACTTGTATTTTATAGTTTCGTATTGCATATTTTCAGGGAAAATATACTTAAATTCATTCTACAGTGTAGTTTCTTTGACATTTATGTGATCTGTAGAAGCTGCTGTTTTTTCTTCTGTTGCCTCATATCTTTCTAACTAGGAACTATTCTGCCTTCAGTGTCAACAATGCCTAAATTTTTGTATATCACTGGTTTCAGCCTACACACATAAAATTAATAAAAGGGAACAACCATTATAAAGGAAGACAAGTGGCTTGTCCATGACATTGCCATATGTCTACTTTTGCATTGTGCTATGTGCCTATCTCAAAAGATGAATTAAAGTATTTTTGAGTCATCTAGAGGTTAAATAAATTATATTCAATGATTTCTGCAGAAGAACAAAATCTAGATTTAAGCACGTTTCTTTTTAAAATAAACTTTAAAAAACATAACCTGTTAATAATAAAGTATGTTTTTAGAGGAAACAAAAATAGGACAGATTTATTTTTAAAATAATTAGAAAATATAAAGAATAAATGTTTGATAATGAGAATATTTATAATGCTCAACATTATTTTAAAAAAAAGTTTTGTCTGTACTAATTGTTTATTGTGTCTGTTCATATGCAGAAATGATTGTGATAGAAGAATAAACATTTAAAATGGTAGGGAAAGATCACTTATAAACTATATATATTTTTATGGGCCAATACATGAAAAACACAATACCACTGCTGTTAAATAATTTTCCTTTGTAAATCTACCATGTGTACTATATCACTAGTCAAATCATTCAAACAATTGCATTTTATTATCATTTTTGAATTGATTATTCTGGGGATAACCACAATAGTTATATTATCTGTATTCATATATGTTTTTAAAACCATTATGAATGCTCATTGAACCAGTTCCCCAGTTAGAATAGTGAATACACTAACAAGAACATATTGTACATGTCCTTTCTACACACCATTTAGGTGATCACATACTAGTGGGAAAGTTTTGTGATGTTTTAAATATTAAAATCTTAAGCTTACTAGAATCTCATTTTGTTATTTTTTCATATTTTAAATTATGTTCAAATAAAAAGTAAATCTCCCCTATCTTGCTCTTACCCCTTTATACACTAACTATGGGACAAATGTGTAATCTAACCTCTCTCTGCTTCAGTTTCCACGTACATAACACAGGAAATAGTAGTATGAACCACATAGAACTTTTCTGTGACTCAGGTCAGGTGAAACATATCAAGGTCTTATTACAATACTTATCACATAAAAAAGATTATAACAATAGTGGTTAATATTTATTAAAAGCATTATTCTTTTTATTAAATTTTTAAATGGATATTAACTAATTTTATTCCTAAGTCAATCTTACAAAATAGTTATTAGTATTATTCAAAATTTGGCAGATTTTAGCATAAATACTTAATAAATGCTTTTGTTATTATAACTTAGGTGCCAAGCTTCAAATTGAAAACAGAACCTAATGCAAAATGAATTCGACTTGTATTAATATACTTTCTTTGGAAGAAAGGAGTTTCATGACTAGATGTCTGAAAAGAGATGTTCACATGCAAAACTTTCCCAGATTTCAGAAGGGATTCCTTTCTGGAGATTCTTTGCTCTCTCAGTGTTCTCTTCTGAGATCATTGCATGAGGAAATTGGAAAAGTCAAAGACAAAGCATCAGTGAATTTTCTCCTCATCCCATAATCCAGAACCTGTTTTCCAAAATGGCCACAGCAGTAAATGAAGGCTAGATTTGGCAAGTACACAAATATATTTAAACTCAAACGGTAATGTATAAAATATATTTAGAGTTCAAATTATTTATTTTCAAGAAAAATTTAGTCTCTTAATTAATGAGTTTGAACAAAAAAATGTATTAGGTATTATGGACAGCACTTCAGATTGCCACTTATTATTCTTGAATCTATTTCTCTACACAATTATAGAAGAAACTTTGAAAGAAGGCTGTATCAAATTGTGATTTTTTGCTAACATGAATTCTGAGGAAAATATTAGTGTAAAGCTTCATTGTAGTTAACTCTTGGAGATATGACTCCATTGTACATAATTTACAAATTTAAGATCTGTCAGGTGCTGCTGTATCTTCACTATCATTAATAAGTTAATGATCAGATAGTTAGCATGCAGATTTAGTCACTGAAAATGACAGAATGAGTTGTGTGCATGCTGTGAGTATAAAATAAGCACCATTGTTCCCAAGATAAATAAAAATAAAGTTTGCACAAAATATGCCATACATAAATTATGGCAATGCTTTCAATTTAAACATAATAAAATTTGCATATTTCATAAATTAATAGAATATTTTTTAATTAAAAAATAAAAACACAAAATGAACTAACTAAGCTTGCAACAAATTCTTGAAAGAAAATTTACTGGAATATTAATGAGTGGCAGCTATGCCTATAAAATAACTCTGCACTTCCAAGTTAAGATGAAGTATGATTATAGGTAAAATTTTGTCCTACACATTAATTAAAAAGCACTGGGCCTAAATTTCTATTATGCATAAAATATAATTATTTATTTTAACAATTATTACATAGCACTTAGTACTCCAAGCATACAAATAAAAAGACCTAACTGAAAGGTCTGAGATAAATTTCCTAAGGTCATTTAAACTAAACTGAAGAAAAATTTAAGTTCTTGTTTTTAAAGATTTTGTTTTTAGACAGAGGAGAAGGGAAGGAGAAAGAGACAGGGAGAGAAACAGCAATGTGTGGTTGCCTCTCATGTGCCCCCTACTGGGGACCTGGCCTGCAACCCAGGCATGAGCCCTGATCTGGGAATCAAACCAGTGACCCTTTGGTTTGCAGGCCGGTGCTCAATCCACTAAGTTAGACTAGTCAGGGTTAAACTGAAGAAAAAACTAAATGGCAACATTAAAATATCTGCATTCTATTCTATACTATGTCTATGGTCATAAAAGCAGATTTCTAAAACCTTTTTAAAGTGGTACCTAGTACATAGAATGTTAATAAAAGAGCCTTATATCTTTCTTCTACTTAAGCAATATGCATACAATTGAGAGGAAGAAACTATGTCCTTCATAAATATCATTAAATACATAACCAAAAATAAATCATATTGTAATTGTGACTGGAAACCTAATGTATAAACAACCCTTCAAGATGAGCGAAGTTGTTTATTTCTATTTCTATAATAAATGGAGTGCCGTTTAGTTTCCTTCTTTCCTCTTTCTCCCACCTCTACATAAAATCACTTTTTCTGCATTCTTTCTTAGAATTTATCACTCACCAAGAGTTCAAATTGTCTTCTAAGATAACACATCAAGAAAATAACAAATAACTAAGCTATTTTCTCAAGGTCATATTTAAGGATACCACACAGCATCAAAAAAAAGTTAATATCTAATCCATTTTGTTCATTGACTTATAAAAACTTTAAAAAATTTTAACTTTATATATGAAAAGAATTTTAAGTACTAATTACCTATAAGATTGTATATTCCTATAAGTATAAACGAGAAAAAAGTATTAAAACAGATCTTTATTATAGAATAATTTTAAAAGTTTTCCTTTTGGGAGGAAAAGCATAAAAATGTGATATTAAATGAATCAGAGTGTCAATTAAATTTTCTCTTGTAGGTATAAAGATTCAACCAAGTATGAATTGAGTGGCTCTGAACAGTTTACTTTAATCTCATTGAGCCCTAGTTTACTTTTTGTAAAAGGCTGTCTTTACTGATCATTTGCCTTATAGAATCATTAAGGTGAAATGGGATTTGAACTGGAAAATTCTTAGCATGGTGCCTACCTAATGTAGATGGTCAATATGAATTATTCTTGTTTATATAATTTACACTCTTCAAAGTCTACCCAAGAAGGTGATGTGATGGCTGAGATCCAAGATGACGGAGGAGTAAGTGGAAGCTACAATAACCTCCTACCAGGACCAATCTGGAATTACAACTAAATTGTAGAGAAGTAGTCCAGAATGACCAACTGAACACTAGCTGTAGAGAAGCCTTATAACCACAGACAGAAGAAACCACTTCACCACAGTGTGACTGGTAGGGAGTATGGAGGAGACATGAGAGAGCTGACTGGGCTCCTGTGGGTGGCAGGTGAAGTGCCAGAGGGATATTTCGACATTTTGGAAATTATCCCTGAAAAGTGTAGGGTCAAAATCCCAAGTTGGGCTCCCCACCTATAGCATCAGAACCCACATAACATCCAACTGTGAATAGCAGCAGGGTTTCTGTTTGCCCCGGAGAGATGGCTGAAGACACAAATAACCTCTTAAAGAGCCAAAGCACAAAATTTCATTTGTAGCCACTTACCCTGGGCACTGGCAAAGGGCAGGGTGGACTAGAGATGCTTGAGGAGAGTCTGGGGTTGGTGGCTCTGGGGATAAAACTGAGTAAACAGCCACCAGGATCCATGTGTTGAGTCATCACCCAAACTGCAGGCAGAGCACTCCTCTGTGAATGGCATCAGCCGGAGGGGAAGCAATAGCCCTACCTACAGTAATTACTCAGCCCCACCCTGCAGTACTTACACCAGGCTGCTATTATAGCTTGATTATATTAACTAAGGGATTGAAGGACTGATTAGTTTAACAGCTAAGGTGGAAAATACAAAGCAGCCAAAATGGGAATAAAATAAACAGACCCTAAATGAAAGAACAAGTGAACTTTCTGGAAACCTAGATAAAATGGAGGCAAGAAATTTATCAGATAGAGGGTTTAGAGCAATGATAGTAAGGATACTCAACAGCATGAAAAAGATGTAGAAAACATAAAAAAGAGTACATTAGATGAAACAGAGTATAGAATCAGTGTTTTAGAAGACAGGGTAGAAAAAAACACCCAGGCAGTACAGCAAATAAAAAAAAATAGTAATTTAAAAAAATGAGGAAAGTTTAAGAAACATCTTTGATAATATGAAGCATAAAAACATCTGTATCATAGGAATAAGAGCTAGCAAGTGATCAAGAACCTATTTGAAGAAATAATGACTGCAAACTTCCACAATCTGGTAAGGGAAAAGGACACACAAGTCCAGGAAGCTCAGAGAGTCCCAAACAAGTTGGACCCAAAAAGGCCTACATGGAGACACATCATAATTAAAATAAACAAGGCTTAAAGGCAGGGAAAGAATCCTAAAAGCTGCAAGAGAAAAGCAGGTAGTTACCCACAAGAAAGCACAAATTAGACTGGCATCTGATTACTCTCAACAGAAACATTTCAGACCAGAAGTTAGTGGCATAAAATAATCAAAATGATGAAAAGCAAGGACCTACAACCAAAGCTACTTATCTGGCAAGGCTATCATTTAAAACTGAGGAAAAATAAGGAGCTTCCCAGACAACAAAAAGCTAAAAGAGTTTGTTAGCACCAACACAGTACTGCAACAAATATTGAAGGGTTTCCTTTCATAAAAAAGAATAAAAAGAGAAAGAAAAAAGGAAACAGAGGAAAGCAGTCTAACAATAAAATGGCACTAATTACATATCTATCAGTAATCACCTTAAATGTAAATAGTTTAAATGTTCCAACCAAAAGACAGAGGGCAACTGAATGGATAAGAAAACAAGACCCATATCTATTCTACCTCTTAGAGACCCATCTCAGATCCAAAGATAAACACAGACTAAAAATAAAGAGATAGAAAAAAGATATTTCATGAAAATGGAAAAGGAAAACTGCTGGGGTAGCAGTACTTATATCTGACAAACTAGACATCAAAACCAAGGTTATAGTAAAAGACAAAGAAGTATGTAATGATAAAGGGAATAATCCAACTAGAGGATATAACCCTAATAAAGCTTTATGCACCCAACATAGGAGCACCTAAATATGTAAAGCAAATCTTGATGGACATAAAGGGAGAGATCAACAGAAATACAGTCATAATTGGGGATTTTAACACCCTCTTTACTTCAATGGACAGGTTTTCCAGGCAGAAAATCAACAAGGAGACAGCAGCCTTAAGTGACACAGTAGATCAAATGGATTTAATTGATATTTTTAGAGCATTTTACCCCAAAGAAGCAGAATATACATACTTTTCAAGTGTACATGGAATGTTTTCTAGGATAGACCACATGTTAGGACACAAAACAAGTCTCAATAAATTTAAGAATGTTGAAATAATATCAAGAATCTTCTCTGACCACAATGCTATGAAACTAAATAACAAGAAGAATGCTGAAAAACACGGGAAAATATGGAAGCTAAATAACATGTTACTAAACAATGAGTAAGCCAACAACAAGATCAAGGAAGAAATCAAAAGATACTTAGAAATAAAAGAAAAAGAGACACAACAATGCAAAATCTGTGGGATACTGAAAAAGCAATCCTAACAGGGAAATTCATAGCATTATAGGCCTATCTAAAATAAAGAAAAAGCTCAAGTAAATGTTCTAACTTTACACTTAATGAGACTTGAAAAAGAATAACAAACAAAGCCCAAAGTGAATAAGAGGAAGGAAATAATAAAGATTACAGCAGAAATAAATGAAATATAGTCTAAAAATTATACATAAGATCAATGAATCAGAGCTGGTTATTTGAAAAGATAAACAAGACTGAGAAAAGTTTAACCAGACTCATCAAGAAAAAAAGTAAGACCCAAAAAGTAAAATCAGAAATGAAAGAGAAGAAATAATAACTAACACTAAAGAAATACAAAGGCGCTTAACAAAATATTATGAACAATTATATGCCAACAAACTGGACAACCTAGATGAAATGGATACATTCCTAGAAATGTATAATCTTCTAGAAATAAATCAGGAAGAATCAGAGAATATGAATAGACAGATTACACCTAATGAAACTGAAGCAGTAATCAAAAAACTCCCAACTAACAAAAGCTCTGGACCAGATGGCTTCACAGGTGAATTTTACTGAACATACAGAGAAGAAGCTCTCCTTCTTAAACTATTTCATAAAATTCAAGAGGAGGGGAAGCTCCCAAACTTATTTTATGAGATCAGCATTGTCCTAATTCCAAAACCAGATAAAGACACTACAAAGAAAAAAAACTATAGGCAATATCCCTGATAAACATAGATGCTAAAATCCTCAATAAAATATTAACACACCAAATACAACAATGCATCAAAAAGATCATACACCATGATGAAGTGAGTTTTATTATGGAAATGCAAGGCTGGTACAACATTTGCAAATCAATAAATGTGATTGACTACATAAACAAAATGAAGAATAAAGGCCACATGATCCTATCAACAGATAAAGAAAAATAATTTTATAAAATCCAGCACCCATTTATAATAAAAACTTGTAGCAAAGTGGGAATAGAGAAATATCCCTAAATATAATAAAGGCCATATATGACGGACCCACTGCCAGCATCATACTCAATGGACAAAAACAACAAGTGTTCCCCTTAAGATCAGGAATAAGACAGGGATATCCACTTTCACCTCTCTTATTCAATACAGTACTGGAAGTCCTAGCCACAGCAATCAGAGAAGAACAAGATATAAAAGGGCATCCAAATTGGAAATGAAGAAGTAAAACCATCTTTATTTGCAGATGACATGATACTGTATGTAGAGAACCCCAATGACTCCAACAAAAAATTTAGATCTGATAAATGAATTCAGCAAAGTAGCAGCATACAAAATTAATGTCCAGAAATCAGTTGCATTTTTATATGCCTATAACAAACTAACAGAAAGGAAAATTAAGAAAATAATCCCATTCATAATTGATTAAAATACCTAGGAATAAACCTGACCAAGGATGTAAAAGACCTATATACAGAAAATTATAAGACACTGAAGAAAGAAATTGAAGAAGATACAAATAAGTGGAAGTGCATACTGTGTTCATGGATAGAAAGAATTAAGATCATTAAAATGTCTATACCACCCAAAGCAATCTATAGATTCAAGGTAATTCCTATCAAGATTCCAATGATGTATTTCACAGAACTAGAACAAATGTTTCAAAAATTTATATGGAACCTCAAAAGGCCCCACATAGCAACAGTGATCTTGAGAAAGAAGAACAAAGTTGGAGGAATCATACTACCTAGTATCAAACTACACTACAAGGCCACAGTAATCAAGACAGCCTGGTACTGGCATAAACATAGACATATAGATAGATCAATAGAACAGAATAGAGATCCCAGACATAAACCCACACCTTTATAGTCTATATTTAACAGAAGAAGTGAGTATGCATAATGGGCTAAAGATAATTTATTCAATAAGTGTTGTTGGGAAAATTGGACAAATATGTGCAGAAAGGTGAAACAAGACTGCCTTCTTAGTCCACACAGAAGAATAAATTTGAAATGGATCAAAGACTTAAATGTTGGACCAGAAACCATAAAAATCCTAGGAGAAAACATAGGCAGCAAAATCTTGGACATTGCTTGTAGAAATTTTTTATTGGACCCATAGTTTTTTGGACTATAAGATGCACTTTCCCCCCACCCCAAAATTTGGGAGAAAGAATGGTTGTTAATGCTGCTGTTGAGTTCTGTTTACATTTACATTGGTGAAATATTATGTTATTTATGTTATTAAATATTTTACCACATATTTTGCTTCAAAATTTTTTTTCCTATTTTCCTCCTCTAAAACCTAGGTACGCCTTATGGTCCAAAAAATACAGTATCTCTCGAGGCAAGGGAGACAAAAGAAAAATAAACAAATGGGACTATATCAAACTGAAAAGTGTTTTCACAGCAAAAGAAATCATCAACAAAATAAAAAGACAACCCATAGATTGGGAGAATTTACTTGCCGATTACATCTGATAAGGTGTTAATATACAAAATTTATAAAGAACTTATAAAACTCAACACCAAAAAATAAACAACCCAATTTGAAAAAGGGCAAAGGACCTGAACAGACACTTCTCCAAAAAGGACATACAGATTGGCAATAGACATATGAAAAGATGTCAGTGTCACTCATCATCAGAGAAATGCAAATTAAAACCACAATGAGATACCATCTCACACCTGTCAGAATGGTCAGTATCACTAAGTCAATAAACAACAAGTGCTGGCCAGGATGTGGAGAAAGGGGAACACTTTTGCCCTTTTGGTGAGAATGCAGACTGGTGTAGACACTGTGGAAAGCAGTATGGAGATACCTCAAAAAGTTCAAAACATCTGACTTTTGACCCAGCAATCCCAGTTCTGGGAATATATCTGAAGGAACCCAAAACACTAAGTGGAATGAACATAAGCACCCCTGTGTTCATTTCAGCATTATTTACAATCACCAAGATGTGGAAGCAGTCAAAATGTCCTTCAATGGATGAGTGGATATAACAACTATGGGACATTTACACATTGCAAGTCTACTCAACCTCTAAAAAAGAAGAAAAAATTACCCTGTGCAATCCTACAGATGGACCTGGAGAACATTATGTTACATGAAATAAATAGAAAAAGATAAGTACTGTATGATTTCACTCACATGGGTAATCTAACAAACAAACTGAACTAACGTGCAAAACAGAGACATACTCATAGATGGAGAGCAGGATGCCAGCTAGGGCAGAGAGGGTTAGAGGCAGAAGGATTGAACCAAAAGGAAAAAGGACTCATGGACATGGACAACAGTGTGGTGATTACTGGAGGGAGGGGAATATGAGGGGACTAAATGGTAATGGAAAGAAATATAATAAAGATTAAATCAAAGTCTACCCTATTTCAAATGATTTTAGCATAACAATGTCAATAGAAGTAAAGAGGTAATAAAACTTAAAGAAATTCTCAGTTGAAATGTGAGATAGCCACAAAATATTTGTAGTATACACTGTAATGACTTTACAGTGGAAAAGAGAGATAAATTATTGATAGTATAATTTTATATTTTTAATTAGAATAAAAAATCTTATGCATGTTTATTAGGACAATAGACCATAGCCATTAACAGAGTTTTGATCAGGCAATAAATTTTTTGAAGTCATTTTAGAATAAGCATGTGACTTAATTAACTATTTCTCATTAGTTATGTCATCCTATACTAATAGAAAACTATTATTTCTGTTTTTTAGTTATAGTCTGTCTTATGGATTTCAAAGCCCTAATTATTTTCCTTCAAAAACATCAACAGTATATCAAAAAATGCCACTTATTTTTTGAACACATTTGAAAGGCTTTGTGTGTGTCTTTTTACAATTTTTTTCTGTGACTTTGAAAATAAAAGACACAGTCATAAAGAAAATTTCCAAGTGTTAAAGAAATATGTAAAATAAAGTTGAATCTTCTATTACCCCTATCCTCCACTGATAAACTTCAAATATTTTAATAGACATTATTACAATGTTTTTATACATACTATCATGATTCAGATTTGTTTATTCATGCTTTAGTACTATGTAAAAATATTGAAGTAAAATAGAATTTACTCACCCATAATTAAATAAATTTTGCTATCCAGCATTTTCAGACATTGGCTGTATAATTTATTTTGCACATTATTTACTTACTACTTATTGGAGGGAAAATAATTGGAATAACAAGTCAACAAGAGAATAAGCAATATTTTGGATTAATAGGAACCCCTTTCTTCTCTTACATAGGTTAACAAAGCTTTTACTTTATATTATCTCCTTAAGTTCTATACGAGTTGTAGCAATACCCTAGTCTAGGCAGTGATAGATGTAAATTCTACCCAGAGGGTCATGGCTACATCAGTTTGCAAGTGACAAACTCATTTCCTGACTTCTCTTGAGACACTAATAAGGCCTTGAATCAAAGGTCTAGTGTAATTACCATGTGTATTTCAGATTAAGTAAATGTGATAAAAGCTTCCATCTGGCTGTTGTTCAAACATGTGGGGAGATGCTGATTTCCAGTGACATATTGCAATATGTCTATTGTAACAGTCCCTGATGCCTTCTTGTAAATTACTTACATTTGGGATTACTTGACTTGGGCAGACAGAAATATTACTCACTTCTTAAGTGCTGCCCAATGGGAGTGTACAGGATGTAATCTAATCTTATATTTGTTAAGGAAAACATCGAGTAATAATGGATCCGTGTGTATTTTACTGACAATTGTGCTCAAACTGTTTGAAAAGGCAAACTCAAGTTCATAGCAACCAAAAACTTGTTCTTAATGACAGAACAGTATGCCTAAAGGGACTGGAAATTAAGATACTTGATACATATTGATTGTATTATAGAATGACAAAATTTTGATAAATGAATGAAATCTGGGTATTTACTTCAGAAAACAGCATCAACAGTACAGTAAAAGCATTGAGAGCTAAGCTCTTCAATTTGGTTTGAAAATTTCACATATGTTGTATCAGTGAACATTATCATCAACATATTTATATTTTAAAGGGAAAAAGCACTAACACATTGAATTCTAATTAAAATACTGGGAAACAGTAGGAATGGTGAGAGGACATTTGGGGGAGATGTTATTTTGGGGTAGACTAACACTAAAGCCAGTCAACACCCTGTCATTTCCAAAAAGGAAAAAATGAACAATCTGTTCCTGGTTGTCATGCAAATGTAAAAGGTCCCAGGAGTACAGTAGTACAGAAACTTTCCCCATCTTGGCACTACCCACATTTTTTGATTTGGGTGATTTTTTGTTTGTTTTGGGGGCACTGTGCTGTATCTCAGAAGATGTATAGCAGTATCACTCTCCTCCACCCAAGAGATACCACCAGTTCCCCACAAGTAGTTACAGTAAAAAAAATATGTTCCCAGACACTGCAAAAGGTTTTCTAGGGTGCCAAATCTCTGGTGATTGAGAACCAATCATTAGGTAAATTTGCTTAAAAGAGGGGATTTAAATAAATAAGTAAGTAAATAAATAAATAATTGAATGTTAATATTCCTGACAATTTATGTAGAATGATGTATCTACTTTACATATTTAAAAAATAAATGCATTTGAAAATACTACTAAATTTTACAACCAAAGCTTATAAAAGGTTAGATGTAAACAAACTGTTTAATTAAGATTCATTTAGGGAATCCAAAGGAGACAAGAAACACTACTTCATCTAGGTTAAATAGGTATATGAAATAATGTTATAGTAGAAAAATGGCTTAATTTTTGAAAATATATAGTTCTTAATAAGTATGTATTGAACTGAATTGAATTGATTTCTTTGCATTCAATTGAACTTTAAGCAAGAAAAATGAGGCTGGGAAAAAGAGCATAAAGGTTGAGAGTGTGGGTTCTGGACTCAGACTTTCTTAGAATGTTAGTTAGCCTCTGAATTTGTCACTTTCAAGCTGTGACACAGCTGCTCTGTTCCTGATTCTTCTCAAATGTAAAATGAAGACAGGAATAGTATTTACAGTATGGGTTACTATAAGGATACCTATACCAGGGGTTTAATAGTGCCTAGCACATTAAAGAAACTATATACATACACACACATACTATATATATATATACACACACACAAACACACACACACACAAGCTATATATATAAAACTACACACACACACATATATAAAATTATTGTTAGAGATAAAATACAAAAAACAGCAGTCTTGGTCTAAGAAAATTAACCTTAGAGCACAGAAAAAGTCTTCCAGCTATGCATAATGAAAAGGAAGTCCAAGAAAATGTTTCTTTTCAGATAAATGGGAATAGAAAACAAAGAAAGTGTTATATTAAAACAAAGGAGGAAAGACAGTTTCAAGGTATATCTGTCTATGTAGTCCAATTTAGTAGCACATAGTAATATAATCCAGAGTAGTTGAGAATTGGATTATAAGTGAGTTTATCAATAACTCACTGTTTTCAATAACCAGAATCTCTGGAAACTGGAAAGGAACCATTGGAATGCCTGTTTTTATAAAATAAAAGAGAAAGGGATGACTTTAGAGATTAAAGATAAATGTAATTATCTTTAAGTTCCAGGAAGACTGGGGATTAAACAAGGTTGGAAAAATTTAGCCAATCAATTTAAATCAACAAATGGAGCTCCTTAGCTATCCTTAGCTATCTTTAGCTGTCCTACTCCTCCCGTAATAACAATTTCCATTCAAATAATCAGTGTATTTAATGTGTGCATATACATCTTAGTCATCTTAGTACAGCAAGAGCCAAGCAGAAGCTATGGAAACACTGGCAATTACATAGTAGAGCAAAGAACAATGTATACATTGCTGCTCTACTTACCAGATCCTCCTTCCATACATTTATTTTCTCCAACACTGATTTCTAAATATCTGTCACTAGAGGCAGGATATTTACTAACTGTATAGTCTTACACAAGTTGCTTAGCAATATTCTGTTGGTTTCCCTCAAGTATAAAATGAAGGTGTGACATCTACTTTGTGAGAGAATACACAGGAATGGAGGAAGAGGGAAGGTAGGCATCAATCATGTTCATTAAGTTAAATCATGAAATGTGGTCACCCATGTTGGTCTGCTTTCTTATGTCAGCTCAGAGAAGAAAAGTTATACAACTTGGAATTATAAGGGAGTTATTACAGAGAACCTGATTTGGAGAACTAGGCCATGGACATGCTGGTGAGAAGGAGATGTGTAGAACACCTGTAACTAAACGCAGTATGATCAAGTAAGACAAGCCTCAGAGGAAGTAGCCAGCATGGGCATTAATTAGTATTTAGAGGGGAAGGTCGGAAGAAACCAAGTTAAGGTAGACTATTAGTCAAAAAACTACTGTAACTGCCATTTGGATCAGCAAGAGCTTCAAAGACAAGCCAAACAAAATAAAACAAAAAATCCTCTATATATCTTCTTGGGCATGGACTTTCTCCAATGACTTTAAAGAGGCAACTGAACCTCTTTATTCTCAGAGTTCTAGGCTCACTTAACTGTCTTCATTTCCTAGAAGTCTTTGGTGGCTAAAAGACCTCACTCAGTGGATTTAACACATGTTAAGAAGTCGAGAAAACAATTTATTTTTCCCATAAAACTAGCTTTCTTTTTATTCACTAGAGAAAAAAAAATCTTTCAACCTAATAAAAATCTTAGCCCTAAGTTATTACTTCCTACTAGTTTCTGGAAGTGTATATTTGGCATATGGTATATTTTACTTTAGTTTCTGCCTAAGGGTATTCCAATAAAGAATGTAATTTTTTAAATGTTAAAAAGAAACAAGTAAAACACATTTCTAAGAACTTCACAATAATTTATTGTTCATTAAAAATCTTGCTCTTGAGGCATGCTTATATGCTATGGGTGTCTTTTATAGAGTCTTAACTATAGAAACTCCATCTCTCTTAATGTCTTATTCAATGCATTTTTGGTACCTCTTTTTCCCAAGAAAAAATGTCCATAAACATATTTCTATTCTCCTGTCATTACAGTTTACCTCTTTGTCTGTCTCTCTCTTTCTTTCTAAAAGTTGTCGTGGTCATCTCTGAAGCCTGTGATTAATACCAATGACATACAATGCTTAATATAAGCTGTAATAAATTTTTCAAACTTTGTCCTCATATTTTTATGTTATATTCTGTCATTATGTTAATGTGTTTGTGCTTAACAGAGTAGCAAGCAGTGGGTTAAATTTAAACCATTAAATTAACCAATTGATAATAAAATGAAACCAAGAAATATTTTATTATATCAAAAATGAATAGGCAAAATTATTGAAACAAAGTCATTCTACCATTAGTTTAAAAAATGTTTATTAAATGTATAACAAACATGAAAAGATAAGTTAGACAGTTCTTGCAGAAAAAAATTACCCTTAAAAGCAAAGGTAATAGCTAAAAAGAACTAACATGCACATAACACTTTCTCTTCTTCATTCAAAGAGCTATTCTACACACATCCAACACAGCCAGTGACCTTTTTTAACCCTTACAACAACGTATGAGATAGGTACTACTTTATTGCCATTTTACAGATGAAGTGATAGAGACATTAAGTAACATTCCAATATTCACAAAATTAGTAAAGAAATTTAAAAATTGGATCTGGTTTATGGAGGAAGAATTTGACATCAATTTTGGTCATGCCAAATATGAAGTTCTGGAGATCATTCAGTCAGAACTCAGATACAGTTGAATCTAACATTTTGGACAGAGACTGAGACTAGAAAAAAAACATAAAAAATTTTCTCATTGTCATGACAACTGAAAATAATTATGAGACTATGGAGAAAAAAAAGGAAAAGAGATTTAGCATAAAGAAATAAATAAAGATATTAATATGGTGGTCAGACCTTAGCATGATACTCAGAATGATATTTAGAACACTACTCAGAAGCATGGTACAAAATAAATATAGTTGTCAAAAATTATGAAATAATACTGAGTGGTCAAGAACATTAACTGTAAAAGAACCAGCAGATCCTGTACAAAACTGGAGATGAGAATTAGGGTTGCAAAGTTCATTACAAGTTGGTTAATATATTTGTTTGTTGTGACAAGAAGTCATGCTGTGAATGACTTTACATGATGGGTTAAAGGCTTTGGATTTATTTAATGACAATAAAAAGTATAATAATGGCAATCTATATGATATTCTGTCTACAATACAGAGACTAGATTAGAAGGAAAGAAAATTGGAAGCAAACTGGTTATTTAAGAGGTGTTTGCAGACATCTAGGTGAGAGGTAAATTAAAACTGAAGTAAAAATAGTGGGAGGTGGAGAGAAGTTAAAAGATTGGCTGGATATTGAAGAGCAAAGATTAAGAAGGTTTAGTGTCTGATGGAGATAAAAAGAAATATGTCACTATTAAGTGCCAGACAATACAAAAAAGTAGAATAAGTTTGGGACCAGACGAACAAGTTTGTTTTAGGAGATACTGGGTGTGATATATGTCTCTTTAGAATAGTGTTGATGTCCATTGCACAATTGATGAGACAAAGCTGGAGCTCAACTGAAGGCCATACATTGGAGAGAGAGAATTAAAACTGATCAATATAGCGATTCTCATTGAAATTACTAATGTAGATGAGACCAGGAAGAAGTGAAAAAGAAAAAGGACAAGAAAAGAAATGTGGAGATCTGAAGTAGATCAGAAGCACAAAAAGGAGACTATGAGAGATGCTAAAGAGATTGGAAGAAAAAAAAAACTAGAGTGTTTTTTTCCATAAGATACAGGTTCAGAATATTTCAAGGATATTTAAGAACATCACTGAGAGATCAGCTAAAACAAAACTTATCAAACTTATGTAAAAAAAATATATATATATATATATATATATATATATATATATATATATATATCTCAACTGTCACAGAATGCCAGAGGGGAAAATATATATTTTTCTGGATCATTAACTGATTAATCCAACAATTCAGAAGAAGGAATGTTGTGTTACATATAAAAACACAATAAAACCCAAATGTTTAAAAAAGGTTTTGTTCTTACAACAGCATTTTTAACCTATGTCCAAAGAACTTGGTGCATGTATATATACTTAGATAGAAAAGTCTGTCATACATAGATACTAAGAAACATTTGTCAAGTACTGTAAAAAGAACATAAAATTTAGGAGCATAGGAGTCCTTGTTGACTTCGATGAGTGAAATGGTTTGTAGATTGGTGCCCAAGTCTCCCATGAATCTCTGAATGCAGAGGTGAGTAGAAGGGGTCAAAAGAGGATTTGAAGGGAGGAGATTTTTAAATGAAAAGTTAAGATCAAATAAAAAAGAAGAGACAGGTGTAATCTTAGAATACAATGAAAATAAAGAAATCTTATCAAAGAACCTTAACATTTTCAGATAAATAAGAAAAGAGGTAATCTGTAGAGAATGAGAAAGGCAGGGTTGTCTTTAAAGTAATTTTGTACAAAATTGTCTATTTCATACAAATTTTAGTTAGCACTATACAAATGGTTCACAAAATACTTGAATAGGTTTAATTGCCCAGTTAATGTTCTGTCAAATTTTAAGTTCTAAATGTAAAACTGATGGCATAAGGGCCTCATTTCAAAGCATAGCTCCCAGAGTAATTGATTAGAATATCCGTTTTTGGTCACATCTGAATTGTCATCTGAATTATCTGATAATAAATTTTTATCATTTGTAGTTACAAAAGTAGAATTAGAGCAATTCCATCTTAGGCTTTTACTATAAGGAGAATATATATATTATATATAATATATATGTAAATATATATTCACATATAAAATTGTATTATATATTTGACTTTAATTTCTTCAGGGCTATAAATATACTTGAGAGCTATATAAGAAATGTCATATCTGAAATGAATTAAAAGTTATCCTTTAGTTATTCTTTCCTGACATATTTTATTATAGCAATTGATAAGACAAGAAAGAACTTTATATCTTTTAAAAGCCTAGTTTATATTTTATAGCATTGTTTACTAAATGTTTAATGTCTATGCTACTATATCACAGCTGTCTTTTGAAACATCTGTTTTTAAACTTTATATATCTGTTTCATAACTGGCAGAAAAACTATCAATAGTTTTTTAAGAAAAAAATGGTCTTCTATGTCTCAAATAGAATAAAAGAGATGTTTCAGAATTTTTTGTGAAATATATGACAACAATAATGGCATAATATTTGCATATTGCTCACTTGGATGGTATATTTTGGACAATGTCTACCCCAAGATTATAAGTTAAGTCAAAACCAATACCAATGGAGGAATACTTGTTCATTCACTATAGAGAAAAAATCTAAATTATAAGTTGTTTAAATTAAATTTACTTTTCTTATCAGCCAAACCTCCCCCCAACTTACAGGTCTCATCTACCATAATTTCCTCCTTTTCTCATTTAAGTTGTTCATATAAGTTCTCTGTTATAATTTTAAATAATAAATTATTTTAGTTTAATTATATATATATCTTTGCTTTATTATTTTTCTAAAATGTTTATTCATCATGCCTATAAGAATATACACAAATACCATAATTTTTGCTTTATGTGGTTGTATTTTCTAGAGATTTGAAATCCAAAATATTAGTTTCTTCACATGACGTTTAAAAATAAATTATTTCCTTGTACATTAGATCACAGGTTTCATACATTTTATGTATTTATCCATCTATTCATTTGGTCATGCCTGCTATATACAAAAAAGACCCTGTGCTAGGTTTAAAGTCAAAGAAGACACACTGTCACCCCTTACAGTGTTTACCTCCCAAAGTCAGGTTTATCAACTACATATGATGTGATAAAATTGGGTGACTGAGTTCTTCTCACCTGTGTGGCCAAAATGAACTCCAGTCAACTAATCTCATTGACACTGGTATTTAAGTACCACTTCATGTGAAATGGAATAATGTCCTAAAGAACCTAAATAGGGAACTTTTTTGTCAAAAAAGCACAGTAAGTCAGAAATATTACAGTACAAAAGAGAATTCACAGTGAATTACAATGCTAGATATGTCCTTAACAGACAAGATAAAGTAGAAAAGAGAAAAAAAATAAAATTGACTACTTTTGTTAGTGGGTCCAAGATTTCAACAGCAATGTTTCTTTATTTTTCTGTATACTATAAGACCATTCAAATCTTTTCTCTTATGGTGCCTACAGACAAAAACTCTAAACTCAAATAAATATCACTATAAGTTAATGCAGGTATTCTCTGTATCCGGGTTTTGAGCCATTACAACAGAGGCTTAATTTTGTTTTCACCTCACACTAATAAAATAAAAAGAGTTTCTTGAAGGTCATTATGGATTAGGTAGTCCAAAACAAGTGGTATTTCTTCATATTCATCCAGTAAACCTGTCCATACTGCTTTTCTTTTTTTTTTGTTTCTCCTTCCTTAATCTACACATCACTGCCTTATTTCAAGTTACCTTTTAGCAACCAGATTAAATTATTTTGTCTTCTTTGCTTCTCCTCTACCTACTTTCTAAATATACATATGCCTCAAGGAATAAACTTCAACTTTCTTCCCTCTTAGTACTTATTCTCTTGGTGATGTTATTCCCACAACTAACATTCCATGTTGGTGACTCATATAATAATTTACGATCCAAAGTTCAAATACCAGTCTTAATGCTGAGCATTTTTTCCTGAGTTGCTCCCTTATAGGAGACCATTCTGTGTGACATGAGCCCAGACAGGACCCACACCGACGGATTGGTTTTCCCATGGGGAATCAGGTCTGCATTGTACCTAGACTGCTTTGAGACTTACTTCTGCTAAAACTCCCTCACCCTGAATTGAAGCAGCAAACATTTACTGCATGTCTTTAAAGTAACTTCCTAAAATCCATGCTAAACCTTCCAAGGAAGAGTAACCAGTTCAACCACTTTACCCTTTGCATTTGCAAATATCCTTCTTCTGTGATGTGATTAGTGGCATCCTGTCCTTTGTTTTCTATAAAAGGTAACCACCTAAAGTGAACCTGTGCATAGTAAATGAGGATCATTATGTAATGTGCCCAGAAAAGCAATAAAAGCCTGTTGAGACAAAGGTCAGGTGCTCTCCCCTTGAGATAGTGGCCGAGGTGCTCCAAAGCTTTTCTCCTCTTCAGAGAGAAGCTGTGCTGTCCCTTTTCCTCCACAGGACTCGGTAGTCCATGTGAATTTGTCGCATCTCATCCACAATGTGGCAGACCCCAAGTCGGGGTCTGCATCACTCCCTGGATGTTCATACCCAACACAGAAGACTAAATACAGCTGTGGTCTAAGAGCCAGACATTTCAAATCTGATTTTATTAGCAGAGGAAACATGAGCAAGTTATTTATCCTCTTAATCTTTATTTATTGATTGATAAATTTAGACAAATAACATTTTCCTTAATCCCATCATCCCAATCATCCCAGGTATAAATCAATATTTAAATATTTTCCCAAAATAGATCCTATTAGCTCACAGCACAAAGTCCTGTATTATTTCACATTTAAAAATAGAACATTCCTCTTCTTTTGTTCCCCACAAATAACCACCTATATTAAATCCTTCTATTTCACTCCCATATTATCAACATCCTCCTTTCTGGTATGTCCCCAGTCTATGACAGATCTTCATTTTCTTTGACTTGAACAATCATCTCTTAAGTTGCTTCTCAGCCTCTAAAATCTTTTAATTCTATTTTGTTCAAAGCCAAATACAATTTTAATGTGTTTAAAGCACAATTATGTTCATGCCATTCCTCCAACCAAAAATATTGAACAATTCTTTGCCCAAGAACATAAGTATCTCTCTTCACAGCATGGCATTTAAGACTCCCCACCAGCATGTTCATTCTCATGCTCTCCATCCTTATTTCCCTCTTCTCAGCATCAAGGTTTCTATCTTCTAGACCAGCTAAAGTAAGGGGATTTCACCTTCTGGCTCTATTCTCATGCTTTTCACCACGGCTCCCACAATTTGTTGTATCCTTGTCCACCCATAGCTAGTCCCACTGTAGTTCTAAGTGCTCTATTAATCCTTTCTTCTTGCCCCAGGGTAGAAATCTTGCTATAAAAGAGCAGCATTAATGGCTGTAGCATTTTACTAGGTACTATCAGTGCATTCTATAATTTAACCCAGGGTAAGTAAGGGTTTATTTCCCCATTTTACAGGTGAGAATATTGAAGGTTAAGAAAAATAAAATAACTTGCTCAAATAAAACCTAAAAGTGAAGATCTTAATCCAACTGTGTCAGGCTTCAAAACTGATGGTCTTTTTTCTTTAAGTAGTTGTTCTCAAACTGTTTAACAGATCTGAAATTACCAGAAGGTAGTTTCAGATACACAAAGTGATAGGAACAAATAAAATACAATAGTTATAGCCTCACTATCCTGACTATGAAGAGAAGTTCTAAAGTGGAGAAAAGGGGTGAAGAAGACAACATAATAGGGGAAAACATTTTGAAAAGTATCTGAACTACTTCTGTATGACCTACGATGCATTTTGCAAACATTTATCTTATGTCTCTTGATATTTTAAAATCCTCTTTTATAGTAATTGCTAGGCATTTTTCTCTTTATTATATTGGGGAAAAATTTAAAGTTGTTAATGGTGCCTTACTCATTTTTATGTTATCCATAATACTGGCAACTGAAATATTTGTTAATGAATACATGGATCTACCTTTATGTGTAAGCATATAATAACATGGAGACATTATGTAACCTTAATATCATAACTTGTTATTTTTCATATGTAGTTCTATAAGCTGGCTCTCCACATTCATTTACATGTCAGTCATAAAATTTTATTTTGCTGCTGAAATGAGTGCAAAATACCCACTGTTACATGACATTAATGAAATGAAATTCAATTCCAAGAGCTACGCCATATCTCTACAAAAGAAATTCATTGGGTTATAATTTGGCAGATAGCTATTAACTTTTCAAAGCAGACTATGAGCTTTTTGCTCAAAGAACAGTGAAATCAGAATTTTCTAAAATAACTTAGAAGTGATTATCAGTATCCTGGGACTTCTGAACTTTGCTTCATTCATAAGACTACATGTACATTTATGAACTCTTAGGAATGTTCCTGAGAGAACTAGTAAGTTTTTGTTTCCTTGTATATCCCTAAAGTTTAGCCAAATATTTAGTTCATGTAGACATTCTCATTGATGTTTTTGGAATTGAGTACTCATTTTCTTATAAAGAGTAGTAATTTTAAAATTGAAATGTAGAACCCAAATTTAATTTAAAACAATTTTCAAAGCACTATTTAACATGATGAAATCATTCAAAGATAACTTTTATCCTCAAGATATTCCCATAAACATGATGAGCCTTTTCAATATGCTATGCCTCATGGAGCATTTTAAATAAACTTAAAAATAAATTCTAATGAAATGGATGTTTTGCTGTTGGTGGCAACCCTCAAAAAGAAAAGCACACTTCCTGTGACAATGATGATCTAATTAAGAGCAGCTATGCATTGAAAAGGTATGTCCTAAAATGGTTTATGACAAAACATACAGAAAATGGTTGAAAATTATCATCTCCTTTCTACCATGGGTGTGATTTTCCCCATTTTACCTTGGATTATAAAAAACATCATGGAAAAATATTCTTGGGAAGATGATTTAAACTCAATAGAAAGAGGTATAGTATGTATAAATATTTATGGCTTCTCCAAAAAATATCTAAGAGTAAACTAATGCTTTAGAAAGGAGAGCAAAATGTGAGAAGGTAAGGGATCCACACTGAAAAATTAAATTGAAAATCTCTTACAGTACTTAAAATGAATGATGGTCAATCCTTTTACTAGAATTATTATTTTTACTGTTTTGAATTTTTTAAAAGATTATATTTATTTATTTTTAGAGAGGGGGAATGGAGGGAGAAAGCAGGAGAGAAACATCAATGCATGGTTGCCTCTCATGTGCCCCAATATTGGGACCTGGCTTGCAACTCAAGCATGTGCCCTGACTGGGAATCGAACTGGTGACCTTTTGGTTCACAGAATGACACTCAATCCACTGAGACACACTAACCAGGGCTAGAATTATTAATTATTTTTTTGTTCAGAACAAAGAATCAGAATTCTATTCTTTCTTCTGTATATTTTTTCTTAACTACAACACACCTGGTATCTTGTTGAGAAGAAACTATCAGAGGTTATTTTCTCATTTTGCAAGATACAATGTATTCTCATTGTTTGTAAACTATAATACAAGGACAGTGCCTGACCAAGTTAATTATATGAACTAATGTTTATAAATTTAATATCTTGATTTTATATCAACACAAACTTATGAGTATCTACTATTTTCCAGTCACTGATAATTCTTTAAGTAGACCACATAGCCTAGCAGCAGAATTAGCAGAGCAAGGACAATCATTACAGCACAGAGTGGCTCAGTGCTATAATTCTCTCTTACACCAAAAACTACAAGGACATAGAAGATGAAGCTTGATGATGTATATCAGGAATTGACATTTTCAGGAGGTTATGAAGAAATATTTAAGATGATAAAGTAGGAAAAAGACATACCAAATACCATCATTTAACAAAGCATGGAATGTGCAATAACTGACAATGAAAGATGTCTGTAAGCGAGTGATAGTAGCTGAGGCTGTGGAAGAACATAATTTCTATAGGACTTTATTGCTTACACCATGGTTTCTATTGGAGTGAAGAAAAGAAAGAGAAGGGAAGAGAAGAGAAGAGAAGAGAAGAGAAGAGAAGAG
>CM052539.1:126653366-126674821 GCA_028533065.1 Trachops cirrhosus
TATATATGTTTTAAATTCAGAAACAACAATACAATGTGATGAAAGGAAAGGAAACTCTGGAGTCAGACTGACCTGGATTTAATTCACAGAATCACCTTGCCCTTAACTTTTTGGAAACTATTTCTAATTTCACCCAATGCAGAGCTTACCTCTGACCTACAGTCTTATAGACAGTACATTTCCTAGTAGTCAATAAACCATGAATTAATGCTAGCTGGTACTATTTGATCATCACTACCAATATTATTTTTATTTCATATGAACATATGCATATATTTTCAGAAAGAGTTCATTACTGTCATTTGGGTTGCTAAAAAAATCTTCAAATGTCCTTCAAGCCATTACATGGTATTTATCTATTTAGTACATTGTATACTTCAAT
The DNA here is from genome assembly GCA_028533065.1 of Trachops cirrhosus. Lineage (NCBI taxonomy): Eukaryota > Metazoa > Chordata > Mammalia > Chiroptera > Phyllostomidae > Trachops > Trachops cirrhosus. The sequence goes on from CM052539.1 coordinate 126,653,749, forward strand.
ACATTATATTGTATTTATCTATTTAAATTGTCTGTCTCCCCTATTATTAGCCTTTAAATTCTTCAAGAATAAGTAAATATTTATTTCTGTACTCTTGATACTTAGTTCCACAGTTACTGCAAGGTTAAGGTAAAATAAATGAGAGGAATGAACAAAATCTTGTCACACAAAAATTTTGCAATATATATCATATTTGTCATATTTCATTTTTTAAATTTAAATGATAAATTACTTTATGAGCTTAAAGCATACCATCTATCTGCCCTTCCCCTAATAAGTAAATTAGCCTACTATAGCCTCACAATGCCACCCCAAAATCTGCTCACACAAATGATGGAAGTGCTTTCTCAGTTTAAGACTAAAAGAAAAATATGATACAAATGTGTATATGGACTAAAAATAAGTATAACTTGAACTTTAGGTGACTATGAGCCTGGAATAAAAATCTTTTTAAAGTCCCTAAAATATCCTTATTTTTATAGCCTTCTAAAAAATATTATTTTTAAAAAACTATTTTGCTAATAAAAAGTAAAGATGCTCTGCAAGCTCCTAGTGGAAACTAATATTATAGACCAATGTTAAAAAAACTGACATTAATAGAGCATCACTCATTTTTATTCTGACTCATAAGTATGTAGTCAATTTTGCAAGATCTCTGGAGCAATCCAAAATATGCTTAGCAGCAGAAATATCTGCAAACATGATAAAATATTTTGCTAGTATATAATAAAGGCAATTTTAAAATTTTTATTCTTGTTACAAATTTGTTGTTTACAGAACAAAAAAAATTGTGGACTCAATATATTAATGTCAAAGCAAATATAATCTCTCAATTTAATTATTAATATTGCAATTTGTGCAGGCCTCAGGCATAAGATCATTTTAATTTTTATCTGAAGATGTGATATGTTAATGCTCTATAAAATAAGTTTTGGAAGGAATGTAATCTTCCTTTGTTTCAATTAATGTTTACTATGAATATTCTAATGTATGACCAATCTGCAGAGATTCAGATTAATGATGGTGTGAGACAGGATGCATAAAAAATAAAGTTCAGAATATGAATATGCATTTAGGTGATAAAGTCAGACACAGTGTCTGTCTCATGTTAAAGGAAAAGTGCGTCAGAAACTATGTAGTAAGATTGAGACCTGTTAAAGGGGCCAACCTAACATCATACTGTCAACCAGACAATGAAGAGGGAGCATTGTTTGCAAAGACGGCATCTCACTGAAGCTACTTGGGAAAAGGAAGATCTAAGATGAACAGTGTTGCATTTACATATTAATGTGATTTAGTTTATCAGGCTGTAAGCATTACATTGGAAAGCTTCAAGTAGAGTTTTGGGTTTCTCAGGAAAATGAGGGAAAATTTCAATTGAAATAAAGAAGAACATGGAAAAGAGAAGACCAAAAATATGGGATATACCTATGAATTTATCTCTGGGGGTCAACCCAAGATTCAGTGGGAAGTAAAGCAAAGGGAAGAACTTAATAAAAAAAACTTGAATTCTTGATAATTGTTCTTAATAAAAATTTATGTTATAGTGAAACTTTGAGAGTTGGGCTGAAATTAAGGAAAATTTAGTAGTTCTAAAACCTAGTTGCTTTTAGATGGACACTGTCATTTATAAGTAGGAGATAGCCCAAGCTGGAGTGGCTCAGTGGATTGAGTTCCGGCCTGCGAACCAAAGGGGTGCTGGTTTGATTACCTACCAGTCAGGGCGCATGCCTGGGTTGTGGGCCACGTCCCTAGTAGGGGATGCATGAGAGGCAATTACACATTGATGTTTCTCTCCCTCTCTTCCTCTTTCCCTTTCCTTCTCTCTTAAAAATAAACAAAATCTTCTAATTAAAAAAATAATAAGTGGGAGATAGACCTTTACAAGACCTGCAGTCGTGGAAGGTTCATCTTGCATTTCTTTCAGAAGTAAAGCAGAGATGCAAGTCCTTTTCTGAAAGATATTTAAAAAAATCTAAGAATCCATTCAGGATAACTTTATTTTTGAGTTATGGATTTTCCTAAGTGGAGAATCTATAAGGGAATTGACCACAGGGTGAATGTTGTCTTTCACAGGATAGTATACACAAACCTAGATGTGTTAACTATGTTTAAATGTAAGTTGAGGTTTGAAAGAGAAAACTTTTCTCAATTAATATCAGCTAATATTGGTTTACCCCGGCTTTTTTTTTCCTGTTCATTTGCTTGGAATATTTTTTTCCAACCCTTCACTTTCAGTCTGTGTAGGTCTTTTGTTCTGAGGTGGGTCTCTTGTAGGCAGCATATGTGCGAGTCACGATTTCTTATCCATTCAGCTATTCTATGTCTTTTGATTAGAGTATTTAATCCATTTATGTTTAAGGTTATTATTGATATGCATTTATTTATTGCCATTTTTTGTACATGTGTTCCTCTCTCTGTCACTGTTTGTCTTCCTGTTCTTAAAGCAGACCCTTTAGCATCTCTTGCAGAGCTGGTTTGGAGGAGATGTATTCTTTGAGGCTTCTTTTGTCTGGGAAGTTCCTTATTTGGCCTTCCATTTTAATTGAGAGACTTGCTGGGTAAAGTAGTCTCAGTTGCAGGCCCTTGGTTTTCATTACTTGGAATATTTCTTGCCCTTCCCTTTTGGCTTGGATCATTTCCATTGAGAAGTCAGCTGCTAGCCTTATTGGGGCTCCCTTGTATGTTACTTCCTGTTTCTCCCTTGCTGCCTTTAATATTCTCTCTTTGTCTTGGAATTTTGCCATTTTAATTATGATGTGTCTTGGAGTGGGCCTCTTTGGGTTCCTTTTGATTGGGACTCTCTGTGTTTCCTGGACTTGTGTGACTTTTTGTCTCATCAAATTAGGGAAGTTTTCCATCTATATCAACTAATATTGTTTTAAATACATATAGCACATTGAGTTTTTGAGATTTTTGCTTTTTCCTTCCTTCTTATACTACTTTTCATAGCCTTATTTATATTGACACAAACCAGGAAAAGGAATGGGGATAAAAATGAGATCTCAATCAGAGAAATAACATTCTTGGTTTTTGCTAAAATTTTCCATCTCCTTGAAGCATAGTCTTATTGAGCAGGAAACTGAAAAGAAGCCTATATATGGATGTTTAAATCAATGTCACTAAAAAAGTAACACTTTCTGTCACAAGAGAAAGTTCATGTTGTGTTTTTAGTCTACATATTTTTATACAGACTTTCTGTAAGAGGTGAGCCAAAATGATACAAAAATTAAATTATTTAGTAAGGGCCAGAAATATGAGGTTTATAGTTATTTAAAAATGAACTATCTAAGTTATATTTATTAAATGACCATTTGTAGTTCAGCAAATAGACACATTCACACATTGTATATGGGCATATTTAAATAAAAAACAATTTAAATAACTATTATGCATATTTACAAAGGTAAAAGCTTTTACTCAAGTTGTGGAATCAGGTCATTATATTTCTAACAAAAGAATGATTATAATAATGAAAAGAACAAAATAATTGAATACTGCAAACCAATTTTCACTTTTGTGCCAATACTAAGGCTATCTAATGGCCAAGTTTTTCACAATTAGTACATTGTCAAGAAGTCCTCTAAATTATCAGTGACTCTAGGGAGAGAGAAACACACAAACACACACACAGAAAGAGAGAAAGAGGGAGAGAGAGAGAGATTATGCACTATTCAGGCCTAAAAACTAATCTGTTATGTTGCAATGAGAAATATTCATATTTAAGTAGTATGTTATTTATTTGAAGGCATATCTTGACATAAATGGTATCTCTCTTTAATCTAAATAAAGATGTTTTTCAGATATTTTTGAAAATATAAGAAGTGGTGACATAAGCTTTAAAATGATGTTAGAGACTGAGCTATATCTACATTGATAAATTTACATTTTTATTTTACATCAAGGTATATAATTGAGATATGATAGGAAGGAATATATTGCTCTGTGGAACAAAATAATTAAATATCTTTAAAGATTTTCAAAGAAGAGTTGAAATACATAAATGTAATAATTTTTCAGGGTACATATATCACTGATTTTTTCCCAACATTAATTCTAATTTAAGACACAGAAGAGTCTTTTTTCTGTAACAGAAATATATTATGAACAACTAAAAATATTTCACAAATTTTCTTTCAGAACACAAAAGATTATTTTGAGATACTATATTATTTAATTAATTAGCAAACATATCTAGACTAGGGAATGATATCTAATTGGTCAAATCACAGAAATATTAGAACTCCAGAGAACATCTTTTCTAGACTGTGTTACACTTATATTATTGTAAAAATGTTCTCTTTTCAAGTTATCTCCAACCGGAGATTAAGTTCTGTTTAAATCCAAGTCTCCCAAACCATTTTTCTTCAGCTTGTTCAGGGTCACATGAGCCCATATTAACTTGAGGAGAGAGAAATGGGCCTGTGTGACAGCTGAGGGAATAAGGACAATGAGGTTTGTCTGGAAAAAGTCCAACCGTTATTAATATAAGAACAGTTTGTGTGACATCAATATAACCTGGCAGCCAAGGAAAGTGGATTGGAATGCACGTGTGAACAATGATGACTTCACTGTACTAGTCAGTGGGAGCAGTAGACACCTTTGAATGAGCATGTATACTGTGTGACCATTGCATTAAAAATAACTGAGCGAGTAGAGCAAAGAATCTGCACCAAATTTTGCATTAAGCTTGAACATTCCTCCACGGAAATTATTCAGGTGATTCAGAAGGTTGCAATTCTGGCCAACTGATGATTGGCAGCTTTATCAGGACAACACGCCTGTTCATGCATCATATCTCATGAAAACTTTTTTGGAAAAACATCAAATCACCCAGACGATTCATCCCCCCACAACCCAGATTTGCTGTCCTGCGACTTCTGGCTTTTCCCAAAACTCAAATCACCTTTGAAAGGGAAGAGATTTCAGAGCATCAGTGAGATTCAGGAAAATATGATGGGGCAGCTGATGGCAATGGGAAGAACTATGGCCCAAGTTTCTTACTTTGAAGGGGACTGAGGCATCATTGTTCTATATACAATGTTTCTTGTATCTTGTACCTTCTTCAACAAGTGTTTCTATTTTCATATTACATGCCTGGATACCTTCTGGATAGACCTCATAATGCTTGATATACAGTGGTGGAAAATAATCACTGTACTATTTCTCTTGGAATGGTTTTCTTCTGAAGAAATTGTTTTTCTATAAAAATATTCTAAGTTTGTTTCCTCAAAAGAGATGGGTGAAATAACCAGAGACAAAGAAATAAAGAACAAACTGATAGTGACCAGAGGGGAGGCCTGTGAGACATAGGGGATAATGGAGAAAAGAAGGGGAAGGGTCTTCAAGAGACATATATAAAGGACACACGAACAGAGGCAATGCGGGGGATTGAATGTGGGAGGTATAGGTGGGCAGGTCAGGGAGAGTGATGAGGGTAAATGGGGATAATTATAATTGAACAACAATAAAAAAGAGAGAAAAAAGAGATGGGTGAGAGTCAAAACAATTATTTTGTTACATATTTTAGGTCCTGTATTAAGTTCCTGGTAATCTCTATTTTTTTTTAATTACAAAACAGAGCAATTTTGCCCTGGCTAGCGTAGCTCAGTGGATTGAGCATGGGCTGTGAACCAAAGCATCGCAGGTTCGATTCCCAGTCAGGGCACATGCCTGGGTTGCGGGCCAGGTCCCCAGTGGGGACCACATGAGAGGCTACCACACATTGATGTTTCTCTCTCCTTCTCCCTCCCTTCCCCTCTGTAAAAATAAATAAATAAAATCTTAAAAAAAAAGAGCAATTTTCAGATATTGCATTATTTTATCTTGATTTTCTAGCAAAGGTATATTAATCATCATTAAATATGAATAAAACACAATGACATCCATAAGTGTTAACATTATCATAAAATGCAAGAGACTACATTCAGAAAGTTAAATTGACTTAAAGTATATGATTTTTAAAATATGTTATTGAATTATATTTGCTAGTATTTCATTTAGGTTTTTGCATGAATATTTACAAAGCAAAAATGTTCTCTAGCTTTTTTTCTTTGTGCTGTCTTTATAAGACTTTAATACTGATGCTTTTCTGGCATTATAAAATGAAATGGGAAGCTTTGCTGCTTTTTTTATAGTATCTGTAATTTTTTCTATATTTTCTAATAAATAAATTTTTATAATTTATATTTTTTCTGTAAACATACCTTTTTCATGCAAGCCTTCAAATCTTTATGCCTAGAGTTAGATAATGTATTTTTTAAATTATTTTAATTTCTTCTCTATTGGGAATTGTATTCTCTTGATTAATTTTATATATTAATAACTTCTTTCTTTTTTCTTGAAAGGATTAATTAGTGTTTCAAAATCTTTATTGATTTTCTTACTGACTTTACCAGTTCTATAGTCTGCTATCTAATTACTTAATATCTACTTTTAATTTTATTCCCTTTCTTCTGCTTTCTTTATATTTAAGTTTTTTTCTGATTATTTGCTCATCAAGGTTTCTGTCTTCCTTTTAATTCAAACTTTTAGTGCTTTGAATTTTCCTATGGATAAGGTTTTAGAGGATGCTCATATATTTTATGGTTTTGCTGTTTTCTAAGTGATTTTTAACTGAAGCTTATTGCTCAGAAGTTTATTTCCAAATAATGTTTATATTGCCACTTAAAAGCTCTCCTTTTTCTGTCATCATATCTAGGATTATTAAATTAATGATGGAAAACAGTGTTTGATAATTATTTTACATTCTCTTGTTTGCTTTTCAACAAATGATAGACAAAAAATGAGCTATCAATATGTGAGAAAAAAATATTCCTTATTTATATTGCATAATTGATGTATGTCTATCAGATGACCTCTATTTTTGATATTATTAATCTTATTTACAGTCTTTATATTGTTTGACATGTCAGGGATTGCAAAATTCTTAATGTAATATTACATAATTAAATTTGTAGTCCATTCTATATTTGGTAAGAAGTGACCATCTTTATTTCACTGATTGCTGTTTACCTTGATTCAAACTAAGGTGTTGGAAAGCTTAAAGAGAGCAGAAGTTAATGAGAGATTTCCCAGGTAGTCTTAGAAGAAAGAGTTAAGTTCATCAAGTTTTAAGCAATTTTTACCAAGACATCATTTAGGCCATTTCTTAAATATAAAATATCAATGAAAAATTTTTTAAAAATAAAATAAAATATCAATGAGAATTCTACCACTAAACCATTCTACATTAATCAAAGAATTGTACACTTGAAACTATATTATTAACCAATGTCACCCTAATAAGTATAATTTAAAAAATCAATGAGAAAAAGTAAAATTCAAGAGTAACAGAAATGAAATCCAATTAACAACTCATGGCAAAAATTCTTTTGTTGAATACCAAAATGTAACATTTCTGAACTGCTCTTACAAAAAAAAATATACTTTGAGAAACATCAGCTTATGCATTGTCACATACTACATATGACAAAAATGTCCAAATTGACTAAAATGTATAAAAATAAGTTATATAAATATAGTTTGAAGTTTTAAGAAAATACCATATAAACTCCCCCCTTAAAAGATACATTAACAACCTATCTTAAGTAAAGAGTGAATAAATGTACACAAAAATAGTTACCTTGTTATGTCAAAATAAAAATAGTAAGAAAACATGGTAGTAAAGTAAATTTTTAAAATTTTAAACCTCTGAGTTGAGAGTCATCTTTTAGAAAAAAATGTTTTATACTATGCACGTGCATAGGTGATGTCATTATTGTAGTATTTGTTTAATGTGGATCCATTGTTTTGCTTCTGATTATTCAAGTACAGAGACGAATGCGAATGATACAGCACCAAGTCTACATTTCTCAATCTGTTAGGGTTCAAGTTCTTTAGCCTTCAATATGTAATAAATACAATTATATGTTTATTTCCAGTGGGAGCTATTTCTGCCAAATACCCTATATTGTTATACTTATTGTTTTTTTGTCATATAGAAGAGAATGTTGGGGAGAAAGGACATGTTATTTCAAATGTATTGATGTATTGAGAAGATACTAGTTAATTTAACATTTGTAGGTGATACTCTATATAATTGAAAACTGGAAACAAGATAAAAAATTAATAGCACTTTCAAAGCATAATCCTCATAAATTTGTGGAAGTTAACCTTATTAATCAAATTACATAAAATTCACATGGGTCAATTTAGAACTAAGTTGTCCTTGAACTAGGAAAAAATTAAAAAGGACCTCTTTGCCTTTTAATTACTATAGATCATTGCAAATTAAAAGTTAGCCCTTTAATTCCTCTTGGGTAACTAAGGATTTTCACTATCCTTTGAAATTGTCATTCTAGTTTGCATAGATTAAACATTGCCCTCTTCTACCTCACTCAAACACTGAATTAAGCATGATAACAAGGTTGGTACTTTTGTTTGAAAATCACATTTATGCAAATAGAATATAATGATGAGAGTGCTGATTTCATTTTGTAAAATTACCTAATATAGTAGAAAGATTATGTAATGATTGATAATTTCTCATAGTTTGCAATCAAATATGACATTCAAATGTTTTGTGTAAATGAACAGAGATTTAGTGTCCTGTTTTTCTGCTCCATGAATATGTAACTGACAAAAATAACAGCCAGTCTGCTTCATTCCATTAATATGAGGGTGAAAACAAGCTGCAGACTTCTTTTATTCCCAGTCTCCAGAGTAATATCTTCCTTGCCTAGAAAAGATACTGATTTTTACATTTTGGAATGCAGACCTTTGGAATAATCCACAATTTTGGAAAACAAAGTTGATTCTCAAATCCAAGATTATCTTATATGTGATGTTTTAGAATGCCATGGTTAGCTGGAATTTCATGATATGATAAATCTAGAACTACCAAATTATAAACCACCTAGCCATGTCAGCAAAATCTGCTTCCAATTCCTTAATCCAGTTTACATTATTCTCTTACCTCTATCTTGTCCTGAGACTAACTTGTAGGAGATGTTCAATAGAAAAAGAACAAGATGTTATTCACCTAAAATTCAAGATAAAAGTGACTTTTTTGCAGTTTGGTGTAAAGATGCTATCTGTCATTATTTTTCCTATAATTCAATGACAGGCTATGGAAATCAAAAGTCAGAGTGACAGGGGACTCAAGAGTTAGAAAATTCTAGTTTAAGGTAAAAAGTTATAAGCCAAGCAAGTAATGTATATATTAAAGCTTTTGTTCCAGAAACTCCAGCTAGATAAGGCCCATTCCGGCTTCTGGGAATATAGCCAAGGGCTCCTGAGGCTCTGCTAAAGATTACCGCCTGGGATAAAGGATAGAAACTGTACTGAATAAACTAAAATAAAAATTAAAAAAAAAAAAAAAGATTACCGCCTGGGGACAAGTGGAGGCATCTGGGCCATTGTGTTCCAGGGGGAGAAAGACAACCACCCGCCCCTGGGAACAGCTAACTGCTCAGGACAGGAATGTTGCAGTTTCTTCTTCCTAATCTTCCCTGAACTTCAAACCCCCCTCACTGAACCTTGTTTATTCCATGCTATAAAAACCTTGGCCTGGAAAGAAAAGGGAAGATGGTCTGTTAGGGTATGATCCCACCATCTTCTCAGATTGCTGGCCATCTGAATAAAGTGCCCATAAAGATTCAATTGCTATCATTGTTTATTGGGTTTGGTAGTGACAGGCAACCCAAATGCCAGTGTCTTTTCCGGTTTCAAGAGGAGTCAAAAATTCCTTATAGTAATTCAAACATTTCTATGGACTTAGAGGAGTTATAGTTCTTAGGAGAGAGTAAACTAGAGAGGTTCACATCTCCTGCCACAGTTTGATAATCTGTTCAATTCTCCTTTATCTGCCCTTTCAGGAAAGTCTGCATCTCAACCAACTGTCATTTGGTTGGCAAAAGATTAATGTGAATTGGGCAAAAAGATGTAAATTCAGTACTTTACAGCCTGATGATATAATAGAGAAAACTGGCAAGGCCTTCCCCAGCAGAAAAGGAGAAAATAGAACCTTCATAGCTCTAGTTTTTGTTTGTTTGTTTTTGTCTTGATTGCTAGAGCAGCCTATTAACATGACCACCCTTTTATTTTTCATTTTCTTTTTCTTTTCCCTGGACAAGTACATCCTCACTTGCTTCTATTTTTTATCACTATTGTTATTTTTGTTATTCTTTGTAGTAGATGTATTTTGATAAATTTTGGAAAATCCACTTTGAATATAAGCAGAGTTTAAAGAAACACTATTAAACTGCTGGAATCTTGCATGTATTTAAGCTCAGTGTATCCCTAGGCTATTATTACAACAAAGATTTGGTGGATGAATAATGCAGCAGAAGGATGACAGGGGACCAGAACCAAGAGGTCCGCTCATATTTTCAAGTTGGTAAGACTTGCTGCTGTAGAAAGATGATGCCAAAGGAATTTCTAAAGCCAAATGGTCCTCAAAACACCCCACTCATGACTTTAATGAGGTCCTTCTTGGTAGCTTTCAGGTCAGGGTCATCTGAACCAATAGTAAATCCTCACTTTTTAAATCTGGCAGCTTATTTCTAGTAGGAATAAAATCAAGAATAAAGATAAACCTGATTGTGATGTTCCAAAATATCATCCTTTTCTCATTGATTATTTTCTAGCACAGGGAGAAATTATAATATCAATAAGTAGAGTGTTGTTCCACAACTTCTTCAGGTCAGGTTGAGCTTACCTGTTCTTGGAGAAGGCATTGCCCATGTGGTAGGATAAGGTATGTACTTCTAAATTGAGACCCTCTTCCCTGAATCCTGTCATCATGCTGACATCTCTAATCTGACATGAACATTTTTGTGTCAATGCACTGAAGCTTGTGATTGACCTCTATTAGGAAAGGCATTTTAGCAGAGCAACATTCCCCAATAATTTTTTATAATGTATTAGTTTACAAGATAATAGTGCTTTAAAATTTTTATGAAAGTTGGATATTGAAATAATTCCTTGGAGATTATACATTTGCTACCAAACCAAACATTAGGCAGTCACCCTAACAATCACAAGTTATTAAAAGCAAAGCTGTAAGTATAAACCATTTATGACTGCCTCCTTGGGCATTGTTATAAATACACACAGTGGTGTCCTGATTGTGGTGCAGGGGGAAGGTCTGATAATTGATGGAGCAAGAAATGATTCTTACTTTTTGTAGGAGTTAGCAAGAGAGATGGAGAAGAATGTTCTTGGTGGAGGAAAGCATGTGGCTCAAACATGAGGGGGGATTTTGGGAGTAATTGAAAGCCATTCTGTATATTAAGAGCCAGGAAAGGTTGTCTGGCTGGATCAGTGGAGGGCAAATACTGTGCAGCAGAAAATGCACAGATAGTGAGTTATGACATGCATCAGTGCAAGGGTCATGGTGAGACACTGATGGGTCTTGTTTAAATTTATATTTTATGGAGCTATCTCTACATGCTGTTAGGAGAATGGGAGAGAAGAAAAAAATTGGAATCGGGAGAAATAATTAAGGGGCTATGGTAGAAATAGCCAGTAGCAGGGATAATTTTTCCTCTATATGTATTATTGCCTTGCCAAGAATTGGACTAGACTAATCTTATAAATAGGACAAAATTAACCTGAAGATTTTGCTTCTGGGAAATGTTAGATAAAGCTTTAATCCCTGGGAAAGCACAGCATTTATCTTTTACCTTATGCTCTCTCCACATCGGAGTGTCAGATTTTGGTTTTCAGCATAGCTTTTCCCCAAATCATCCCATTGTTTTCCAACATAGCAATAATCAGCAGGAGACTCTTAAGGCTGCTCTCTTCTAGAGAAATTTTTCTCCACTCTGATACAGTTCCAGCTAATTAACTTTACCTGGTTGATTTCAGTAGTCATTTGAGTTTGTTCCTAATTTAATGTGATGAAGAGTTTTAAATTAAGGATTCAATATTTAAGATATGCAGGATTGGTGTGTTTATGCCATGCATCTGTCAGTAATGCAGAGAGTGAAGGTATTTCTACAGGTACTGATACCAGTACTATTTATTAATAGTAAATATTTTTGAAATTATTCCATATATAACAGATATTATTCCAATGTCTTTACATTTATTATATCAGTATATTCACAGTGATATTATAATCATAGACATTCTATGAGGTTAACATCCTTAAATTTAATTACAGATATTAAAAATTGTGAATGTTCTCAGATTTTACCCTCCTTGTAAGATAGCAAGTTAACCTTTCAGAGTTTCATAGATGCTGGCAGAGGACATGAGACTCTCAGGTTAGAGACAAAGTTATTATCATATAGGAACTAGCCTGAGCTTCGATTTGCTTTGTTTCCCCTTGCATTACAAGTTCCATGGGGCAACAAGGAATGGACTAGTAGATGCAGCTGCACCCAGGTTTTCATTAGTTGAGGAACCGTGAGGCTAGAGATACCCAATTATTTATAATGGACTGCAAGAAAACTTACCCTACATTTGCCATTTGCCCTGGAGGGAGACATTATCTTTATTAAACTGGACAGTAAGCTTGCCCTCTGCCAAGCAGGGACATCCTATCTCTTATGTTCTAAGACTATTTACTAAACAAATGCTCTTAAATTGAATGAAGAATTGTCTTTTCACATGGTCTTTGAATACTGTGTTTCCAAATAACATTTTAATTTTCTCACACTAAATAATTATATCATTATAAATTTGATGGCAAACAACAACTCAGAAGCCTGTTGTGGTAACAGATCCAGGTGAGAACAAAGTATACATAAAGTTTAATGGAAACCTAAACTCTGAGAATGAAGTAAGCATAAAGTAAAACTAAAATAAATTTGAAACACAATTTTAAAATGTCCCATTTATGAACCAACTTTGCACCAGTAATTTCTAATTTTTTTCTTGTTGTTGTTCCAGAGAACTTTAAAAACCATAGATTCTATTAGTCAACCTCAGACCTGTGCATCGGAATCTCTAGCGGTTGTATTAAAAATACACATAAGGAAATTTAATTTTGGAAAGATTCCCAGGACAATCTGATATGCAAGCTGGAAGAGAGTGTACAGGTGAGGAAGTTCTCAAGGATGATCTCCAAGGAGGTGAATGAGGCCTTTCATGGCCTCAGAGTGACCTGTGTGTCACCTGCAGGGGACACAGTGGAATCAGGATTGTTCTTTGGGAAGCATAGAGATTTTCTTAACACAACAACTTAAGAAATAAGAAACAAACTGACAGTAACTGGAGGAGGGGAGGAGAGGGATAGTGGGAGACAGAAGGGGAAGGGTCATCAAGGAACACATAGGAATGATTTATGGACAAAGCTAAAGGGAAAGTAAGGTTGAGAGTGGGAGGTGGGGGTGCATGGGGCAGGGGAGAGTGGTGGAGAGAAAACAGAGACAGTTGTAGTTGAATGACAATACAAAAAAAAAGCAATGTAACTTTCTACTCTGTGAAAATAGTGTGTTAACAAATAATGCACAATCAATATGGCATTAATGGAAAAGGAGCTAAAAAAACTGGAGTCTTACATATAAATTTAGAACTATAACATAGAGCATCATTGGTTCTTGTGTACTCAAGGGTTTGATCATTTGAAAGGTGTTACAATACCCTTCTTGTGGAGGGGTATTGGCAACTCACCAGGTAGATATACATACTTGGTGAAATTCATTCCTTATAATGGACTTCCAGCCAGGATGGAGGCGTAAGTAGATATACTTTTCCTCCTCAAATAACCAAAAGAAGGGCAACAACAAATTTAAAAACAAAAAATAACCAGAACTGCTGGAAAACTGAACTGTATGGAAGTCTGACAACCAAGGAGTTAAAGAAGAAATATTCATCCAGAAAGGTAGAAGGGGCAGAGACAGGCAGCTGAGACTGAGAGGACTCATAGCAAGGTGGTGGCTGGAGAACCAGGGTGGGTGAGGCAGTGGCTGGCAGAGTGGGTGGTCCCACATTTGCATGTGGATAAACTGGGAGAAACAACTGGGGAGCGAAACAGACCTTGCAACCCAGGGTTCCAGTGCAGAGAAATAAAGCCTCAAAACCCCTGACTGATAAAACCTGTGGGGGTTGAGGCAGCAACAGGAAAACTCCCAGTCTCACAAGAAGGTTCCTTGGAGAGATCCATAGGGTTCTAGAATGTATACAAGCCCACCCACCGGGAATCAGCACCAGAAGGGCCTGATTTTCTTGTGGTTAGTGGGGGAAGTGACTAAAAGTTGGCAGAGAGCCAAGCAAGCAGCACTGTTCCCTTTCTAACCCATCCCCCACATGCAGCGCCACAACACTGATTTAGTGTTGTGGTGTAGTGATGTAGTGATGTAGGTTGATCCATCATGGCAAATACCTAAGGTTCTGCCCCTTACTACATAACAGGCATGCCAAGACAAGAAACAATATGGCCCAAATAAAAGAATAGATCAAAGCTCCAAAAATAGAATTAAGTGATGAAAAGATGGCCAACCTATCAGATGCAGAGTTCAAAACACTGGTAATCAGGATTCTCACAGAAAAAGTTGAGTATGGTGACAAAATAGAGGAAAAAGTAAAGGTTATGCAAAGTGAAACAAAGAAAAATATACAGGGAACCAACAGTGAGGGGAAGGAAACGGGCTCAAATCAAAGATTTGGAACAAAAGGAAGAAATAAACATCCAACCAGAACAGAATGAAGAAACAAGAATATGAGAAAAAAAATGAGGAGAGGCTTAGGAACCTCTAGGACAACTTTAAAGGTTAAAACATCTGAATCATAGGGGTGCCAGAAGGAGAACAGGAAGAGCAAGAAATCAAAACCTTATTGGAAAACATAATGAAGGAGAACTTCCCCAATCTGGTGAAGGAAATAGACTTCCAGGAAGTCCAGGAAGCTCAGAGAGTCCCAAAGAAGTTGGACCTAAGGAAGAACACACCAAGGCACATCATAGTTACATTAGCCAAGATTAATGATAAGGAGAGAATCTTAAGGGCATCAAGATAAAAGGAGACAGTTACCTACAAAGGAGTTCCCATAAGACTATCAGCTGATTTCTCAAAAGAGACCTTGCAGGCAAGAAGGGGCTGGCAAGAAGTATTCCAAGTCATGAAAGGCAAGGACCTAAATCCATGATTACTCTATCCAGCAAAGCTATTATGTTAGAATGTTAGGGCAGATAAAGTGCTTCCCAGATAAGATCAAGTTACAGGAGTTCATTGTCACCAAGCCCTTATTATATGCAATGTTAAAGGGACTTATGTAAGAAAAAGATGATGATGAAAGATATGAAGATGACAACAAACTCACAACTATCAACAACTGAACCAAAACCAAAACCAAAACCAAAACAACTAGAACAGGAACAGAATCATAGAAATGGAGATCACATTGAGGGTTACCAGCAGGGATAGGGAGCGGGGATAAGGGGGTAAATGGTACAGGGAATAAGAACCCTAAATGGTAGGTACAAAAACAGACAGGGAGAGGTTAAGAATACTATGGGAAATGAAGAAGCCAAAGAACTTACATGTATGACCCATAGACATGAACTAAGGTGGTAGAATGCTGGTGGGAGGGGGGATACAGGGAAGAGGGGAAAAAGGGGGAGAAAATGATGGGACAGCTATAATAACATAATCAATAAAATACATTTAAAAATGTGTTCCTTATGTTTATGCATCTAATTACTTTGCAACCATTCTCACATGGTTATAATTATGTACTTTGAAGTTAATAAGGAAGTACTGTGGGTTGAATAAGGAATCTAAGATTCATCCACATTTTAGATTCATTCCCTACTTGGTGGCTCATGCTGCCATCTATTCATATCTTCTCCCAGCTCACTAATAAATATTTCAATTTTCTTGATCAATTTTTCTTTCATGTTCAAAATTTGTTCTTCACCTTCAATCCTATAATGCCCCTGGGAAATTTCCATATCCAAATAAAGAAGATATCCATACATCTACAACTATATACTAGTGGGTCCAAATTTATAACTCCAGACTTGTATATCCTGTTATTAAATATTAAATTCTACTCTTATCATTATATAATCATCTCAAAACATTTCTCATTCTGATATCACAGCCATTGGGTGAGCCATTCATATGGCCACCCTCTGAGTCACCAAAAAATAAAAGTTTTCCATCTCAGAATTGTTAATTCTGATATTGTTTTAACTGGCAACAAACTACAATTTTCTAAATCTTGTACTCCTTTCCTCTAACCCTCTACTTCTTATATTAAATTCATCTGTGGTTTTCTAGTCCATATTCTCATTTTTAGGTTAGAGACCATCACACTCTAGAACACTTGATCTATTCCTTCCACTGTACTTGCCTAATTACAATGACATTTATTCTTCCATGAAAGAATCTGTACATCCATTTATAATATGGGCTATTCAGAAAGCTGAAAGTAATCTGAAAACATACTAAATTTGCATGCTTTCAAATTCATGGTCTCCAACATCAGTAGAAAGCTGAGTTTTCTGTTTGTTATATATTCTCCCTACATAATCCCAAGCTTGGGTTTCACCAATTATGAACAGCAGTGACTAGTTTGAGCTCCAGATCTGTATGTTGAACTATCTATTCAATATTTAATCTCTACAAAATGATATATAAAATACAAAGCAAGCTCATCATGTTCAAAATGAATTCATAATTCTGCGACCACCAATATTTCCTATCTCAATGAATGCCAGTACTACCTATTAAATTTGTAAGGCAGAAACTTGTGATATATGCTTGTTCATTAGTCCATAAAGCCAAAAAAAATTAGAAAAGCTGTGCATTTACATACCAGTTTTAATTATTCTACTTTTCTGCCAATAGTTCTAAAACCCTAAAACTGTTATCATCTCCCTAATAACTCCCTAACATTATTCCAATAACTCCCTAACATTTTTCCTATAAACCCATCTTGCCCATCTCTGATATTTTTGTTGCTCCTGCATCCAGAAACGTATTTTTAAGTGCAAATCTGACTATAGCATAATTTTTCTTAAAATCATCTGAGGTTCCTCCCGACCTCCTTCCCTCCCTTCCTCCCTCTTGGAATAATAGCTTAAATGCTTAAAATTAGTTTAAAGTTCTTCAAATATTAATTCAAATAACACACACATGATACCATTTTCTTGACAATTTTCAATCCATTGTCAATGGTAGCATTTTAGATTTTACAATGGTCAAGCTCCTTTTCATATGAGGCTCTTTGTATATGCCATTTCCTATCTCTGAAATGTTTTTTTCTACTCCTCATGTCTCCATTCCCAAATTTTACATCTTACACAAATCATTCATATCTAGAAAATATCACTTCCTTATCAAAAGCCCCTATGATGACCTCCAAGAAAAATCAGAACATGCTATATGTATTTTAAATACCATTTATCTTCTCTACTATCTGTGAAGTCAATAACTATGTCTATTTTGTTCTTTATTCTGTCCTGAGATAGTTATAGTGCCTAATATAAGTAGATGATAATTATTCATGTGATGAATAAAGAAATTTCCCACAAATGTGTTCCTATTTAGCCTTCCTTTTCATTTGCACAACAACTGTTTCAAAACATCACTACTTCATTAAAGATCCATTTTTGTTAATTGTCCATCTTGGAAAAATACCTCTTCTTCTACTTCACAGAAAAAACACTAGCCATGAGTTTAAAGCTGTGAATTTTCCACTTCCCTTGAATATACTGCCCCTTTGCTGGCAAACTGTTCTCTATTCATTACTATTATCTATATTATATACATAATATATACATCTATGTACATATAAATGCATATAATCACAACACACATATATATTTCCATGCTATACTGAACTCCTTGGGGTTTTATTCTATCAATATTTCTATTTTAAATAATACTTCCAAATTCTCTATTTTCTCCTACTTCACTCTTCATAACATTTTAAAAAATCTGGGTTTATACTATCCTTCAAAAATAGTAAGAGATTGTTATGTTGACTGCTGTCTGCTTTATATATCCACATTCTCAAACATTCTTCAAATAAGATTGTACTATCTCTGTATTTTACCTCCCAGTCACTTCTCAAGGCCTTGAGTCTGACTTCTATCCAATTATTTCATTAAAGCTGATTTTTTAGCCTTTAAAAATATGTATTAGTACTATTTTTAAAAATTATTTATTTATTTATTGTTTTATTGTTGTTCAAGTAGAGTTGTCTCTATTTTCCCACCACCACATTCCCCCTCCCCACCCACTCCCACCTCCCACCCTCAATCCTTCCCCCCTTTGGCTTTGTCCATGGGTCCTTTATACATGTTCCTTGACAACCATTTTCCTTCTTTCCCCTGTTACATCCCTACCCCTCCCCTCTGGTTACTGTCAGTTTGCTCTTAATTTCAATGTCTCTGGTTATATTTTGCTGGCTTGTTTGTTGTTTGTTCATTAGGTTCCACTTATAGGTGAGATCATATGGTATTTGTCTTTTACCACCTGGCTTATTTCGCTTAGCATAATGCTATGCAGTTCCATCCATGCTGTTCCAAAGGGTAGGAGCTCCTTCTTTCTCCCTGCTACATAGTATTCCATTGTGAAAATGTACCACAGATTTTTGATCCACTCATTTACTAATCGGCACCTAGGTTGCTTCCAGTACTTGGCTATTTTAATTGTGCTGCTATGAACATAGGGATACATAGGTTCTTTTGAATTAGTGTTTCTGAGTTTGTAGGGTATAATACCAGCAGTGGAATTCCTAGGTCAAAGGGCAGTTCCATTTTTAGATTTCTGAGGAAATTCTATACTGTTTTGCACATTGGCTACCCCAGTCTGCATTCCCACCAACAGTGCACTAGGGTTCCCTTTTCTCCACAAACTCATGAGCACTTGTTGCTTGTTGATTTGGTTATGATAGTCATTCTACTGGTTTAAAGTGGTATCACATTGTGCTTTTAACTTGCATCTTTCTCATGGCTAGTGATGCTGAGCATCCTTTCATATGTCTCTGGGCCCTCTGTATGTCCTCCTTGGAGAAGTTTCTGTTCAGGTCCTTTGCCCATTGTTCAATTGAATTGTTTGTCTTCCTGGAGTAGAGTTATGTGAGTTCTTTAATTTTTTTTGGAGATCAAACCCTTATCCGAGATATTATTGGCAAATATGTTTTCCCATACAGTTGCTTAACTTTTCATTTTGCTGATGTTTTCTTTACCCGTGGAGAAGCTTTTTATTTTGATGACATCCCATTTGTTTATTCTTTCCTTTTTGTCCCTTGCTCTAAGGGAGATATTGGTGAAAATGCTGCTGCATGAAATATCTGAGATTTTCCTGCCTATGTTCTCCTCTAGGACTTTTATGGTGTCACAACTTATATTTAAGTGCTTTATCCATCTGAAATTTATTTTTGTGTATGGTGTAAGTTGGTGCTCGAGTTTCATTTCTTTGCATGTAGCTGTCCAGATCTCCCAGCACCATTTTTTGAAGAGGCTATTTTTACTCCATTTTATGCTTCTGCCTGCTTTGTTGAATATTAATTGAACATAGAGACTTGGGTTTATTTCTGGGCTCTCTATTCTATTCTATTGATCTTTGTGTCTGTTCCTATGCAAGTACCAGACTATTCTGATTATTGTGGACTTGCAATATAGTGTGATGTCAGGAATGGTGATCTCTCCTACTTTGTTCTTCTTTCTTAAAATTGCTGAGGCTATTCAGCGTCACTTATGGTTCCATATTAATTTTTGACATGTTTATTCTATATCTGTGAAATATGTCATTGGTATTTTAATAGAATTGTGTTGAATGTATAGATTGCTTTGAATAGTATGGACATTTTGAGGATGTTAATTCCTCCAATCCATGAACACAGTATATGATTCCATTTATTTGTGTCTTCCTTAATTTCTTTCTTCAGTGTTGTACAGTTTTCTGATTACCGGTCTTTTGCATCCTTCATTAGTTTTATTCCTAGGTACTTTATTTTTTTGTTGCTATATCAAATGGGATTTTTTTCCTGATTTCTCTTCCTGATATTTTGGTGTACAAAAATGCCTTCAGTTTCTAAATATTGACTTAGTATCCATTGTTTTGTCAAATTAAATTATTAGGTCGAGTAGTTTTTTGGTGGAGTCTATAAGGGTGTTCTATGTACAGTATCATGTCATCGCAAACAGTGACAATTTGCTTCCTCCTTTCCAATTTGGATGCCTTTTGTTTCTTCTTCTTTTTTGATCTGTGTCACTAGGACTTCCAATAATAATGTTGAACAGAAATGGCAACAGCAGACATCCTTGTCTTGTTCCTGATCTTAGTAGGAAAACTCTTAGTTTTTCTCTATTGGGTATGATGTTGACTGTAGGTTTCTCATATATGGCCTTTACTATGTTGAGGTATGCTCCCTCTACTCCCATTTTGCTGAATGTTTTTTATCTCAAATGGGTGCTGTACCATATCAAATGTTTTTCTGCATCTTTTGACATGATCATGTGATTTTTGCCTTTCCTTTCGTTTATGTGATGTATTGCATTTATTGATGCATGTATATTGTATATTGCTTGCATCCCTGGCATGAATCCCACTCAATTACGATGTATGATCTTTTTAATGTATTGCTGGATGCATTTTGCTAATATTTTGTTGAGGATTTTAGCATCTATGTCCATCAGAAATGTTGACCTATAGTTTTCTTTGTTGTGTCTTTGTTTGGTTTGGGGATTAGGATAACATTGGCCTTATAAAATGAGTCTGGTAGTCTCCCCTCTTCTTGGATTTTTTGGAATAGTCTGAGAAAGATAGGGGTTAATTCTTCCTTAAATCTTTTGTAATATTTTCCTGTAAGTATAATCTCCTGTCCGGTCCAGGAATTTTGTGTGCCAGGAGTTTTTTATTACTGCTTCAATTTCACCAGCTCTTATCAGTATATTCAGGATTTCTGTTTCTTCTGAATTCAGTTTTGGAATATTATATTTTTCTATGAATTGGTCCATTTCACCCAGGTTTTCAAACTTTTTGGTATATAGTTGTTTGTAGTAATTTCTTACAATCCTTTTGTATTTCTGTGGTATCAGTTGTAATCTATCCTCTTTCATTTCTGATTTTATTTATTTGGGTCCTCCCTCATTTTTTCTTTTTTTTAAATTTTTTATTTTAGTTTATTC
>CM052539.1:126675321-126754822 GCA_028533065.1 Trachops cirrhosus
TCTTCAGATATAGTCCCAACAGTGGAATTGCTGGGTCAAAAGGCAGATCCATTTTTAGTTTTCTGAGGAAGTTCCATACTGTTTTCCAAAGTGGTCTTACAAGTCTGCAATCCCACCAACAGTGCACTAGGGTCCCTTTTTCTCCACAACCTCTCCAGCACTTGTTGTTTGTTGTTTTGTTTATGATGGCCATTCTGACCGGTGTGAAGTGATATCTCATTGTGGTTTTAATTTGCATCTCTCTGATAGCTAGCGATACTGAGCATCTTTTCATGTGTCTCTGGATCTTCTGTATGTCCTCCTTGGTGAAGTGTCTACAAGTCCTCTGCCCATTTTTTGATTGGGTTGCTTGTCTTCTTAGCGTGGAGATGTGTAAGTTCTTTATATATTTTGGAGATCAAACCCCTGTCTGAGGTATCATTGGCGAATATGTTTTCCCATACAGTTGGTTCGTTTTTTCTTGATGAATATGGTTAAAGGCTTGTCAATTTTGTTTATCTTTTAAAAAATCAGCTCCTGGATTTATTAATCCTTTGAACTGTTCTTTTAGTCTCTATGTCATTCAATTCTGCTCTGATCTTGGTTATTTCCTTCCTTCTGCTTGCTCTAGGCTTTGTTTGTTGTTGTTTCTTCAGTTCTTGTAGATATAGGGTTAGGTTGTTTATTTGAAATGTTTCTATTTTTTTCAGGTAAGCCTGTATTGCTACAAACTTCTTTCTCAAGACTGCCTTCACTATCTCCCATAGGTTTTTGAGCATTGTGTATTCATTTTCATTTGTTTCAAAAATATTTTTTGCTTTTGTAATGTACTTATTTATTTTTAATTATACTTTATTGATTATGCTATTACAGTTGTCCCAATTTCCCCCACCTTGTCCCGCTCCACACACCACCCCCACTCCCATAGGCAATCCCCACACTATTGTTTGTGTCCATGGGTCATGTGTATAATTTATTTGACTACTTCATTTCATATACTGTACTTTACATCCCCATGGCTATTCTGTAAATACCAATTTGTATTTCTTAATGCCCTCACCTCATCACCCATTCCCCCACACCCTCTCCCATCTACAGAAAATGTTTTGATGGTTTCCAGGAACTTTTTGATTTCATCTTTGATCTCATTTTTAACCCATTCATTGTTTAATAGCATGCTATTCAGTCTCCATGAATTTGAATATTTTTGAATTTTTCCTTAAGGTTGGTTTCTAATTTCAAGCCCTTGCAGTCTGAGAAAATACTAGATATGATTTGTTTTCTTGAATTTATTGAGTTTGCTTTGTGTTTTATCATGTGATCTTTGAAAATGTTCCACATACATTTGAGAAGATTGTGTATTTTGCTTTTTTGGATGAAAGTATATATATATATATATATATATATAAATTGTGTATATATATATAAATTGTGTGTATATATATATATATATATAATCATTTAAGTCCATTTGATGAGTTAAGTCCATTTGATCTAATGTGTTATTCAGTTCCATGTCCTTGTTGATATTTTTTGGAAGATCTATCCATTGTTGACAGTGGGGTGTTAAAGTCCCCTACTATAATTGTGGTGGTGTCTATATCTTTCTTAAAGACCTCCAAGATTTTTCTTATATATATGGGTGCTCCTATGTTGACACTATTTATGTCTTTTTGATGGATTCTTCCCTTGAGTGTTATGAAGTGTCCTTCTCTGTCTTTTTTATGACCTTTGTAAAACTGCATTTTAAAAATTTATCAAATATAGTATAAAGATCAAATAAATACTTTTCACATATTTCATACTTGGTCTCTCTGAACTATTTGGCACTATCTGTAAGACATCCTATAATTCCTAAAAGTTTCCCATTCTACACTTGTGAGAAACATGGTTTTCTTGGCTGTCATCTCACTACTCTGGCCATACCTTACACTTTTCCATTCCTCAATATAACCCTTAGATGTTTTAAAAAGAAATCCAGAGTATAAATTCTGGGATTCTTGTCTTTTTCATTTATACATTCTATTAAAGTTATATTTCTACTCTATGGCTTACCTTTCATCTATAAAAGTATCAGTCAAAAAGCTGTACTTTTATTCTGGATGATACATTCTATGTCCCAGTTACTAAGGATCTTTACTTTGCTGTTGCAGAGGAATTTCAAACTCTACATGTGTAAAATGGAACATACCCTTTTCCCCAAAAAACTCATTGACTTATAAATATATTTTTTATTCTGATAAAGTGCATCAAACAACCTGGAACTCAAGCTAAAATCCTGGAAGCCATTCCTCGGTATTACCCATCCTGACTAAAATCTCTTACCTAATAATTTACAAAACTTGTCAGTTTTGCTGTCCCAAATCTCTGGAAAGATTTTCTGTTCTTTATGTCTTTGATTACTGTCTTTCTTCACACCCTCGTCATTAATTGCCTAGATATCTTCAATGGCTACCTGTCATTCCTATCTTCCTCAATCTTTCAACCATCATGCCACTTCAGAGAGATTTTCCAAAGCCTAATTTAAACTTTCATTATTTTTCTTTAATTATTTCTCATTACTTCCCAAATAAATTCTAATCTTTTAAGTATGACCTACCAAATTTCTTATAATATGCTCACTGCATAGAATAACTAGTTAGTGCATAGATATATGAAGATGTATTTTTCACTATTGCATCTTTGTTATGTTTAATTTTAATGTGCAATGCTTTATTTATATATTTTATACTTGTGACTTTTTGCTTCATCTTTACACATCCAATTCATAGTTGTTTTTGAGGACACATACCTCCCAGATGAAAACAGTATTAAAAGAACTAGGAATGCCTTATTCCCCAGGTTCATGTAAGTGGTAAAATTGCACCAAGCAGAAATGTCATAAAAGTGTCAAAATTTGGAAAATTAGCTGCAACAATAATAAAACCCAAGTTGTGATCTTATTTATTTTACCACAGTACAGAAACTAAAGTTTTTCAAAACAGAAATGAAAAATATGCGTATATATACCACATTAAAAAATATGCATCTGTGCTTCTCTACTCCCATTTCTTATTTCAATCATGCTAATGAAGTCTATGTATGGTGGTATCACTATATAGACTCCTCGGATCTATATTTGCTTGTCACCTTTTTGGTTAGGTGGTCTTTCTCATAGAAAGATGGACATTGCTGCTTAAATACTGAATACTTAGGGCAAGGGAAGCATTCAAATACATATTTACAGAATAAGTTAATGATAAATGATGTTTGTTTTTTCTAAGAGTTTTATATCACTGAACTTATTAATATATTAATTTTTCTACTGAACAAAATAAAGACAAGACCATAATATTTGGCTATTATTTTAAAGTTCTGTCCCTACCAAGATCCCACTGCAAAGCTGTTTTGTTTCCTAGATAGCATGTTCGTCTCATCTGCTAAAGGAAGAAGGGCTCCCTAAAAAAGTGTAAAATACTAAGATACATTGTTTAAGGAATATGAAAATCTTACCTTTTCTCTGTCTGACATTATTATATCCCACATACACAATCACATAAATGGCATAGTAGTAATCAAATGCTAGTGGGCTAAAGTTCAACTGATTCAATTTTAAAAATAGCCCTTATTTAAAATAAATTATTTTCACTTATGATTTTCTTAGAATATTAACATTTCTCTTTTTCCCATAAAAATGCAATAGGTTCCTGACCAGCTTCAAAAACATTTTTTGTTTTTTTTAATAGAACAATTATGAGAAACATGTATTTGTAATACTTTAAAAATTCCAAACAGCTCCTACATTCATAGTGATGACCTCAGCTTATAGATTCTGGGTAAATAATCAAGAAGATGTTGTTAAAGTTAATGTTTTAATAATAAAATTAAGTTGTAGTCATGCAAATACTACAACAATCTTTCACTGAGGGTTCATTCTGAAACCTTAAATTAATTCTTTACACTGATAATTATATTTATGTTGCTTTACCTTCTTTGTATCTCATAGATTAAACTTTCAAAGTGGTTTCCTTTAGTTTTTGAACACCTAGATATTCAGGTATAATTTAAACAAAATACTTTCATTTTAAAGCCAAACTACATGGAGAAAATAAAGTGAGTGGCTTGACATTGGATATACTCCAGAGAATTCGTTTTTGGAAGGAAGACAAAACAATTACAGTTTCAACACTGACTGATGTATCAGTTAACACTTCTGATAACAAGATGAGGATCTCAGGGCTAGAATGGGATAGAAGAAAAACTTATTAAAAATAATAAGGATAATCAGGAAGCATAAGGACAGGATTTTCTAAGTATTCTACTCGGGAATCCTTTATCTTGTTTAAAGACTTAGCTAATGGAGTGCTAAAACTGGATGTTTAGGAAAATTCAGTAAAATAACTAATCCCAACAAATAAATCCAGATTCAAAAATGAGTTTCCCATCAGATTGGGGTAGGGATGTATAGTAAATTATGTATAACATATTTTTGATGAATTTTGTGAGAATTATAAATTTTCTCAGAATATTTCAGAAAAATAAAGTTTTGAACTGATTGAATCTGATATCTATGTATTCCTAAAAGAATATTAGCAAGACCTCTACACATTTATAGGTGTTTTAACAATTTAGAGTTGCCATATTATTTTTTCTTGATTTATTATCTAATTTAACTGTTGTACTATTTGTATAGCATGGCATAGTAAATAGAATTATGTGTTAAAGAATTTTATATATAATTTTGAAACTGTGTGATCATCAGTAAAAGGAAACAGTGAAAACTCACCTTAAAAGGCTTTTGCAGGTTTGATAATCAATGATTCTTAGTGGTGTTATTTTAAAGAACATAAATTTTCAAATTTTGATTCCCTCTAATTATGTTTTACAGTATTAAAATATTTTAGGTGAACAAGATCTTATAATATTTTATTATCTGTAAGTATGTTTTTCATTATTTCTTCTTAAATTATGTGATTTGGACTACATATAAAGTTATAATTGTCAACCAATGCCTCTGTATGTAGGAAAATAATACCTATCATGGGTCATGGTGGAAAAAATGAGATTCAAAAAATTTAGTGTTAGGACTGGTTATGGCATCAAATAATATATGGTCATAAATTTATTCCTTTGTTTATGATTCAATTTCCTCAATTAAAAAATGAAGGAGAGTTAGGTTGCATGGTTCTGAAGATTGTTACTATCATTCTAATATTTTACTATATTTTAAAAGGATTTTATTTATTTATTTTTTTAGAGAGAGGGGAAGGGAGGAAGAAAGAGGGAGAGAAACATTACTGTGTGGTTGCCTCTCACATACACCCTACTGGGGACCTGGCCCACAACCCAAGCATGTGCCCTTACTGGGAATTGAACCAACCACCCTTTGGTTCACAGGCCAGTGCTTATCCACTGAACCACACCAGCTCGGGGATATTTCACTATTTTTAAATTTCCAAGTAAATGCAAAAATTATTTAAGGATATTGTGGTAGATAAACTTTGCATGAGAAAAATATATTATTATCTTATCTTCAGTATTACTTAAGCAAGAATAAAGTGTTAAATGACATTATTAAGTAGAAGTTTACTTATACTATTTGTATATCATTATAATAACACTGCAGAACTTTTATTTTATTTTAAAATCAATACTAGTGTAATTTTAAGAAGAATAACTTTTCAAAATAAGTATATCTTGCCACATATTGAATAGCAAATTATTAAGATATGTAGATCCTGTAACAATATGAAATTTTGATTAAATTATTCCACTGAATAAATAGGTAAAACACTATTTTACCACAATGTTTACTGGGTCTTTTCATTGTCTTGGACTTTAAAAAATTACAACAGTCATTGTCTTTCTTTTATTTTGAATATATACTTGAAACAATAATATCTCTATATTTTAAAATTTTCACTGTAGTTAAACAGGAAAACATTATTAGTAATTATAATTCTTAAACTCAAGAAAACATCAAAAGAGATGCAGAATTATCATACTATCATAGTGAGATAATCATGTAAGAAAAATAATAAAGAAAATATAAAATAGTATTTCACATCAACACTTTTTTGTATAAACAGCATACATACATATAATCATAATGAAATCTCCAGAATAATATTTCTAAAAGGTAACAGTTTATCTCAAGAGTATAGGATAAGGATAGACACTTTCCTTTATTTTGCTTAACATTTTCAAACTAACTTAACTGTGATAAATATATTTAAAATGTGATTATAGAAAAAATTTAAAAGTTACTGGAAAGCTAAGAAATTTTAAAATATAACTAATTAATGAGAAATAATCAATGAGAGTCTACCAAGTCTTCAATGTGTTTAGGTAATTTCCCAAAAGTTTCATAAAGTTCTTTAATTTATTTCAGGAGTTTAAATATATTTTGATCAACTGAATGTATAAGGGGTTGTTTTGAGGTCAGTGGCTTCATTAGGTCAATATATCAAATATGAGTATTAACTTGTACTAATTAATGATAAATAATGATAATATTTTGACATAAAATGGTGTCATTTGATATAAGCAAGCCCAAATTAAAAAAAATAATGGGATACCTTAAATATATATTATAATAATAGTTCTCTCATATTTAGAAAATCACCCATATTATGACAATGACAGGGCATTTAAATTAATACTTATTTTGATGCTTAGAATAACTTTTTAAAAATTTTAATTTTTTATTGTCATTCAACTACAGTTGTCCCCATTTTCCCCCCACCACTTTCTCCTGCCCTACGCACCCGCACCTCCCACACTTACTCCTACTCCTCCTTTGGCTTTGTTCATGGGTCGTTTATACATGTTCCTTGACAGCCCTTCCCCTTCTTTCCCCTGTTATACTACTCTCCCCTCCCCCCTCTGGTTACTGTAGTTTAATAAACCATTTTTGAAGAGGTAGGGAAACAAGGAACAGACTGGCAGCCACCAGAGGGGGAGCAGAATAAGGGTGGAAAGAAGGGGAAGGGACTAGTCAAGGGATATGTACAAATGACCCATGGACATGGACAATAGGGTGGGGATTGACGGGGGGAGCAGAGGGTGGGCTGGGTAGAGGAGAGAAAAGAGGGGGAAATTGGGACAACTGTAATAAAAAACAATAAAATATTTAATAATAAATAAATAAATCATTTTTGAGATGGGAAAACTGGATCTTCAAGTATAATTTGTATGTCATGAACCTGGAATCCAAATTAAATGTTCATGCTAGTGAAGACCTTGTAAATGCCTGTTAATATTTGGTGAGAAAAATTTATGACAAAATATATTACTTTTGTTTAAAAATTATTTGACTTATTTGATAATTGATCTGATTGAACTAAATAATTAAGACTTTCAGTAAAGACTTTTATCTTATTTTAAATCACATGGTAAATCCTTAAGTTCTAGATTTTAAAAAGAAATTATGTGATTTTAGAGAATGATTTATCTTCCATACACTGTAACCTCCACCTATCAAGTGTCATTGAATCTCATTGATACTCATTGATACCTTTTTTTATAGGATAAAAAAGTCATTTTTATCCTATATCTTTAAGATGGTTAAGAAAATTGTTCATAATTATTATAAAAACTAAAATATTGAATATTGTGAGCAAGGCATTGTTTTAAGTAAGTTAAATTTATAAATATATTTTATTAGAAAACTATATTCTAAGCTTGATGCTATTTTTAATACCTGCAGTTTTTTAACCTAAAAACAGAAGCACAGAGAGCTTAAGAAAAATTGCAAACCTTATCCATGGCAAAATGGTAAAAAGAGCCCAGATGATATGAATCCAGAAGCCAGCTCTTCACCATTTTATTTTTCTATAACCATTTTAATTCATTTAAAAGGGATCAGCCTTAAATTCCAACATAAAATAATATCAGAAAGTTGATTTATGCTGGGGATTTGGTTACGAAGTGGTTGATCAGAAGAGACTTGGACTCAAATACAGAACTGCAAAACTTGACCATATACTTTAGTTTTGTGCACATCACAGCTGGAACTCAATATTTATTCTACCACCATGCTGTGAGGCTGGGAATTTTACATATAGAACCATCTCTAGGTATATAAAGACTTGGAAGAGAAAACACTTGGAGATAAATGAATGTGAAAATGGAAATGATGGGAGAAGAGATGGGCATATGACTAGGAAACAGAAACCAAAAGGCCAAATATTGTGGTCAGAGTCTAATAATACACTTTTAAACTTTAAGTTGTTCAGATATTCAAACATAAATGAGTTGGAAGTG
Organism: Trachops cirrhosus; assembly: GCA_028533065.1. Taxonomy (NCBI): domain Eukaryota; kingdom Metazoa; phylum Chordata; class Mammalia; order Chiroptera; family Phyllostomidae; genus Trachops; species Trachops cirrhosus. Next base: position 126,683,545 of record CM052539.1, read on the forward strand.
TGGAATTATGTTTAAAAATATTTAAATAATGTCATTGGAAGAGAGATTTAATATACAAGTTCTTAATGAAAAACACCAGAAACTCTGCTGGTCCCTGGCAAAAAAACTCACATACGCATATCATATTCCATAGAATTCAGGAGTTGAGGAGAAGCTGGAATTCACATAACTAGCTGGCGTCCAGAGAGATAAATTGCTTTGCCTAAGATCACATGTCCAGAGGGTAAATAAAGATGACACCAAAATATCTTGCCCCAGCAATTACTTTCACTACCTCATGCTGAGTCCAGATATTCTTCCTCGTTAGCCCAGTGAAAGAATGTCTATACCCTGAGAACACACTGTATACTATACTTTAAAATCCCATGTTGATATATCATCATGGAAAAATCCTACATGGATAGATTGCTATATATTGATTAGATAAATTATAAATGTTAATATGGAGTATTAAAATGAACCACTATTAGAACTTCCTTCTCATTTGTATTTTTTTTCTTTTGACTTAAAATTAAATTGGAATATATCCAGATTAACCTGGCAGGGTTAAAAGAAAAGCACATGAGGATTTGTTTATAGTTCCCTAAAACAGCATTTTGAGATGTGTGCTCAATTTGCAACTAACTCTCAAACTATAGAATAAAATATCTAGAAATTTGAGAAAAGTTAGACTTTTATTCCTAGTCTTTTAAAAAGTATTCTTGTCCTGGCCAATGTAGCTCAATTGGTTAGAACATTCTCCCAGTAACCAAAGGATTGAGGGTTCAATTCTGATCAGGGCACATCACATACCTAGGTTTCAGTTCGATCCCAAGTCCAAGGCAAGAGGGAGGCGATCGACTGACTAATGTTTTTCTTTCTCCCTTTCTCTCTGAAAGCAATGAAAATATTTCCTCTGGTGAGGGGAAAAAAAAATCTCACTCTGAACAAAACTTTCTGGCCTGTCAGTGGTAAAACGTGGAGGGTCACAAGGTGTAGTATAGACAAATAGGTATACTTTAGAGTGAACACAAGTTAAATTATTTTTATTGTACCTATTTTCTATCTACCAGCTTAGCTGAGTTAATAATATATGCATACCTAAAAACATTTAAGACAGATAGACTATGTTATACATTAAAGACCATAATCATGGTTTCTAAAATTTTTCATGAAGAAAATGATTTTCTTTTCTGAATGACTATTACCTTGAGACTGAAAATTATTTGTGTGTGACACTAAAATTCTTTTAATAGAAAGTTAATAAGACATATACATATATCGGTTTATTATTAACTTACAGTTGGCTCATTTTTAGAGCTTTATCATGCTGCCTCCCAGAACTACAATGATTTTCAAAGCATCTCATTCAAATAAAAGAAATAGTTTGAGTCCATACAAGTAGAGTTGAGAACATTGCAAATTCAGAATCTATCACCACTCAATGAATTAGATGGGTATTCTTCACAGCAAGATTTAAAATGATTATTTCTTGGAAATTAGGATACGTAAGGGTAAAAATAAACTTTTAAAGATTTTTAAAAATATGATAACAAAGCCAGCCATATCAAGCTTCATAATCTGCCCTCTACCATCTACGGTGTTGTTTTTTTTTTTCTTTTTGACTGCTGCTTTACCAGGGAAATTATATATTTGAATGAACTGGGAGGGCTGGTATTTTACCACCATTACTAGCTTCATTATTAATTTTCTATTATATACTTGAAATATGTATATTAATGAGAAAAAATCCAAAACTAAAATAGTCATGCAATCACCCCAAGTGATCAAATTAGATGACATATTTTAAACAAATCTGATGACATCCTAAACACATGTATGTCCCTGAGTTCATTTTCCTCTCTGTCCCCAAATCCATCCTGCATCCTTGTTTGACTTGCTCTGTGCTCTGACAGGCTGACTTCTCTGCACTGCCTCATTCAGGTTCCTTGACCTCTGATTTTCAGTTGGAGTTAGTTAATGGGAAATTTCTGGAAAACAGGGGAAGAAAGAGGCTCGATACTGATCATTTGTCCCCCAATGTTCCCACTTGATTTAGGTTTGGATACTGGCTGTGACCTTCTCTGACTACCGCTCTTTTCAAGCTGCCCTTTTCTGCCTCCAGTTCTCTGAATCTGATAGCCCACGCATTTCCTTCAGATCCAGTGCAGATAAACACCTTGCTGTTGAGAGTACTCTCCTGCTTCTCCATCCTTTATGAATTCCCCAATCTCTACCCATACTTCTGTGAAAATGTCATTAAAAAGTCTATTGCTTTGTTTTGAGATTGTCATCAATTCCTGTGATATATGAGTAACACTGTCTAAACTAGAAAAAAAGGTTTATCATCAATATTTAAAGAACACAACTTCAAGGGAAAAAACTGTATTAAGAACATTGTAACTTACCCAGTTTAACACAGACTACACCAAAAAAGTGTGTTTTCTTATTAGGGAACTTGGTTGTTAGACATCAAATTAGGTTCAAATGGTTTTGAAAAAATATGTTTCTCAATGAATCCAATCCAATTTCTCATGTTAGTTCAAATTTGCTTTTTTATCCCCTATTCAAACACTAATTACTTAGCATTCTTTGCTTACTAGTGAGTTAAATAAAATAGTCCTGGGAATATTTGAGTTTATTTCTTTCTCTAAAATGAAAAATAACTGGACTTAAATTGGGTATTTTTGTTTATTATAGTGAACACTTTCAACAAAATTCCCCTTACACCACTGTAATTCTTTAAACAGTATTGGCAAAGAAAGTTTAATTTCTGTTCTTACTTAACAGTTAACATTTACAGTAACTTTATTGACTCTTTTTAACATTATTGAACTTAAATTTTAACTGTGGGACTGCTATAAATCATTGGACTTGAAAGTTTTTCTTGCAATAGATTAAACCTGTGTACCTACTGGGACAATTTCTTTTTCTTAGTCATTTTTCTTAATCATTTTGTAAAGGCATTTCTTTATTTTAAAGCCAGCATTACTGCAGCTTAAGCATAAGCAGTTCTAATACTAAAATTGTACAAATATTATGCACATATTGGAGAGGTCATTTGGAAAAATCTGTATCCTTGCCTTGCATTCAACTTATGCCCACTTTACATCAAGCAGCTTTTAATTTTCTGGCCACAGGTTAATTTAAGTAAATATAGAAAGCTAACAGGAGATTACTTGAAATCTAGAGAAATAAAAACTATTGTATTATTGAAGCGAGATATTTTAAAATATTACAATTATCCAAGCACTTAATGAATTCCACCAACTCCCCGAAATAAATAGACTATATTAGCTCCTTCTCAGGAATCATGCTTTGAGGCATTTGCCCTTATTTATTGTCCTGGCAGAAAGTTCCAGCTGAAGTCAAGGTCACCTTCTATCCCAAAGTTGGTTTAATTAGTATCAATTCGGTGTCTCGCCAAGCTCACATAGGAGGTTATTAGCTGTGTTTCTCATGTGGAGTGTCAAGGAAGCAAGAGCAGTGCCGGCAATCTTTCAGCTTCAAAGGCACGGCTCATCAATTTAATATGTTGGTTAGTAAGAAAGATACAACCAGTTTAGTTTATTAATGATTTTTAAAATAATTTTAAAGATGCTCTAGAAATACATTTATTCATATATGCAGGCTGAATTTTAAAATATAAAAGAGATTACCATCCTAATAATAAGTAATTCATTTAATCTTGATATTTTATAAGTGATGGGCTTTCTGGAATACAATAATTATGAAAGTTTTTAATTTAATATTTATATGTATATACATATCATATAAAATGAATTAAAGAAAATGGCACACAGTCTACTAGGAAACATTTTCTTTTTCTTGGAAGTTGTTTTGCAGGAACTGTATATATTATTAGATTATATTAAATCTAGGATTATCATCATAAAATCAATGAACTATTCCTACATTTATAAAAGTAAAAACAATAGACTGTTTACTTAAAAGAAATATAAAATAGTACAAAGGTTTCTGTGTAAATTGATCTAAGCCAAATAAAGAAACCCTTAAAAATGTTTGCTGCTTTAAATTGCACAATCCACAAGAGTGTTCTTAGTAAATAGAATGGGGCATAAATGTTCTGTTTCCCATAATAGGGGGTATTGCTCTCTATATATGTTTGAAAGTTTTAGTGAATTTAGCACCAGCCTGTGAGTCGAAGGGTTGTGGTTTGATTCCCAGTCAGGGTAGATGCCTGGGTTGCAGGACAGGTCTCTGGTAAGGTGAGCTCCAGAGGCAACCACACATTGATGTTTCTCTCCCTCTTGCTCCTTCCCTTCCCCTCTCTCTAAAAATAAATAAATACAATCTTAAAAAAATAAAATAAATTTAGAAAAAATACCAATTTTATGGCATTTAGTAAATACTTGAAGAAAACAGCTTTTATATATCTATCTACATATATTATATATATTACATCTATCTATATATATATTTCAAATCTTTCAAATATATTTCAGATCTTTCAAATATATATAATATATAATATATATAAATATATATATATAAATATATATATATGAGCTGGCTGAAAGCCCAGGAACCCCACTCTGCATGTCCACTCACACCCAGGCTGTAGCCACTGCCTTTAGCACTAACAATATGGCTCTCACAGGCAAGGTTGGAGAGCCTGCAACTATAGAACATATGTGTTGCTTGTTCTTTCCAAGTAAGAAATATTTTTAGGATCCTTTCTTTCATAATGAACTATGTTTCATATATTTAATTTTAAAACTGAGTCAACTTCATATAATAAATATTTTTTAAAAGACTAATGGAAATTTAGCTACAATTATTTAGCTAAATGTGGAAACCTGTCTTTTTGCAGATAAGCAGGTCTCATTATAAGGACCATCTGGAAACTGAATTATTGCTTGATTTTTGACAAGTGAAAAAAACAACATATCGACACTTAATTTTTAAAATCTTACAACACCATGCAAATTGTGTTTTATTACCACCAATAAAACCAGAAACATTTTTAATAGCTAAACACTCATAATATAAGCTCATAAACAACTTCTTGATTTGCACACTTTCAGATTTAACTGTGTCAAGATGATATATTTTACAATTGTAAGTGCTCTATTTCAGTGTTTTTATAGTCACTAACTTAGAGCCAGAATGATTTTACTCCATTCATTCTTTCTCAGTGTTGGCTTTCTTTTTCTTTTATTCTGATAAATGCTTTTTTATCTCTTTGTCTTCAATTTTTTAAAGTATCTAATTCAAAAGGAAGAGGACATATTATTGAAAACAAATAAAATATAGGCTGGAATTTTTTTAGACTTGAAGGAAATAGATAATAGAAGCACAGGTCAAATCATTATTACTTTTTAAACTGAATTAATTATAATTAAATAAATGCTTCAGACAGTGGTTTAAATGCATGTATATGCATTTATTTTATTTTAGCAAATTATATTTTGAAACCAGAGACATAAAATAATAATTGATATAAACAAATCTGCATATAAAATACTATTTCATCATTAACATTTAGCCAATTGCAGTTAATTTAAAATGCTCATTAAATATGAATAGAATTTTATAATCCATCTCAATTTCTCTATGCTGGCATAAAGTAAATACTGCAGCAACTTTTCATTTGCTGTAGCTTAACTGTGTGTACCTGACTTATTTTTTATGTCACTAAGCTCCAGAAAACCTATAGAGATGGAAAATAGTTATTTATTAAGATCTTTCAAATAGTAATGTCAAACAGGTCCCCAAGTTCATTCACAGTTAAATAATTAAGTTTTATGATTCACATGATTTAAAAATGGCAGTATATGTGCTAAAAATTGTGGGTCTATGATTCTAGACTGGCGTTATATTCATTCTAGATATATGCTATAATTCATCTTATTGTACATGGATGGTTTAAAATATTTCCTTTAATATTACATTTTTAAACACTAGTAACACAATTACTGTGTAATTTAATTGTGAAGAATTCAGGACCTATGGTATAAGTGCTTTGAATGAAGCTTTTGATTGCTAAGGCATTCATTTCAGAAGACATCCATATTGAATAAATATATTGCCAGCAATATGATACAGTTACCAGCAAAACAACCAGATGAAGACTAGGTTATGCAACCTGTGAAGTTCCCTCCTTCAGAAAGCCCAGGTATCCTAGATAACTGATGGTTTTGAGGAACTCGTCTCCTCCCTGCCCACACTGTAATGCCGTTCTTTCTATTTTGTTTTAAGTTTGCCAATAAAGAGCCAACCCACAAAACCCTAGACACCCATCCTTGGACCCTAATAAAAACAGAGTCCAAGATCTGTGCACTTGCTTTCTCTCTCTCTTTCTATCTGTGACCTTACTGTGTGATCCTCCAGGGCCTGTGAATTATAAATTTTGTTGGGAGCTCCTACAAGTGATAAGAAAACAGGTGAGAGCCTCAGGCATTCCTAAATAAGAGCATCATTCTCAATAGTCTAGGACCAACACAACAGCACCCATCTCTGAATTTTGTGTGATTGATCATTATTATGTAGGTTGCAGATAATTTGATATGGTTGATTTCTTAAATTAAAACAATCCTTTGTTTTTATTTTGCTGTGCCACCTCTGAATTAAGGTTCCATTACAGTTAACCTCATTATAATTTATAAATTGGTTGAGATTACTGTTGGGAACTGTCCTGCCCGGTGTCAGGAGCTGTGACCACACCGGCAGGTGTAAAAGCCCCAAGGCTAGGGGACCTTGGGACCATAAGCCACTAAGGAAACAAAACTTAACCTCCCAGCAGGGGTGCAGCCTCTGCCCCCTGTTGCTTCACCCTGCTTGGCCCATGGAGGATGGCTGGATAGTCAATGATGGATAATATTCCTCAAGAAAGGAACAACCTAGGATAGGGACAGCAGCTAAGGTGCCATCAGGGAAGGACTTAGGGGATTGTGGAAAAGGGAAAAAAGACCCTCACCCCTCAGCCTTACCATACATAGCCTGAGTCCTCATTCTATTTGTAAAAAGTCTCCTAATCTCTTGGCTGCCTTGCTTCCCCTGCCTGATTCAGGCCTGAAATAATACTGAAGGGGGTGCAGCCCTGTGCCAGAATCGGGGGTTCCCAGCAAGGGGGTAATCAGGCCTAAGAAAGAATGCATAAAGTCCTATGAAACCTCCTTTGCTAAGACTGTCCTCAATTTAGATGTTAAGGGTCCAAGCACAAAACAAATTTGTTTCCCAAAGTTTTACAGCCGATTGGCGTCATCCTGTCCACCAGATCCTGACTCAAAGGACCCCCATGATCCCAGAAATGTTATCTGTAACCCATACCTCCTTTCTTTGATATGCATCCCTATGCAAGCTAAACTCAATAAAAGGTCTTTGAGAGAGGGGCTAAAACACCTTTCTCCTCTGAGAGACTGGTCAGCCTTTCCTCCCCAAGCAGATCATGTCTTGGTAGAATTATTCTCAACTACGGTGGCTGGGGGAGCTCTGCAGGTGGAGCCCCCCACAGATTACTACATAAATGATGTGATTTTATTAATATAAGTTATCATTTACAACTGTCAAAGATGTAAAACCAAATCCATATTTGAACAAGTAATTAATTTGGATTTTTACATGGATTGTACACATGATTTCATCATCATTTCTAGAATTTTTCCCCATCTGTCACATTGAAATATATGAAATATTTGAACACACTAATAGTTTTAGGACAGAAAATATATGAGATATATCTTCTTTCCATATCTATTTCTTTTAGGACATTTGCAGTTTTGCAGAGATAAAAACAGATAGCAGTTAGCAGTTAGAAGTTTAGCTATTCTTTCTTGATAAGTGTAAAGTTAGAGTTGTAAGTTCTAATTTAAAAATTGAGATAAATAGCCCTGGCTGTTGTGGCTCAGTGGACTGAGTGCTGGCCTGCAAACCAAAGGGTTGCCAGTTCAATTTCCAGTCAGCGCACATGCCTGGGCTGCAGGCCGGCTTCCCAGTGCCAACATACGAAAGGCCACCACACAGTGATGCTTCCTTTCCTCTCTTCCTCCCTCTCTTCTCCTCTCTTTAAAAATAAATAAAGAAAATCTTAAAAAAATAAAATAAAAATTATGATACACATTGACATTGATATATGTCAATATGTCTAACCTAAATGTTCAATACCTTTATATCATCTATATAATGAGGATACTGCTAAAGATTCCTAGATTATGACAGTTATTATAAAATTAAAATTTTCTATGATTAAAAATATAAAATGATTTCAAATAAAACATACCATGATAAAATAATATCAATATTAAAAATGACATCAGTTCATTTGGAACAATTTCATAAATTATCATATTTAACTCATTAAAATTTATCACAGTGACCTAATAATACTATACAAACATTTATAAGAGAATATATATGTGTATATATATGTGTGTGTGTGTATATATACACATATATATTCTATTGTATATTGAATGATAGGGCTATTCAGGCTGCTATTCTAAAAAAAGAAAAAAATAAAGAAAAAAACCCCCTGCAATTTCCAAAAGCAGAAATTCAATTGTGTTATAACAATGCTTTTATGGATTGAAAACAATTTGAGATCAATAAAAATGTTTTATATTTGAGGTATATAATATATATCAGGAATACTATAACATGGGAAGTTTATAAAGTATTTTTAAATTCAAGAATGAATGGATGGATAAATAGACTGATATATAGATAGATAAAATTCCATATGCTCTAATATAATTGTTGTCTAACTTTTTCATATAATCAATTGACATAGACCTAAAATTAATAAGTAATCACTACACTAACACCAAAAATATTTGCCAGAATTAAAATTGTAATTACAATAGGAAAATGTAGCATTATATTTACTATATGATCCAATTACATGTAAACACATCTATTCTGTTAAAAAGAACTGAGCAATACCCTGCATACATTGAGTACTGATTATATTTCCAGAACTCTATGTAATATCCAATTTTCAACATGCCCTGGGAATTAAGTGCTTCTGTTAAGTGTTTCTGATTTTCCTAATGAAATTGCTGAGGCTCCATTTGTTTCACTGTCCAAGACCTTCTAAACAGGTGAACTAAACCGTCACACCCAAAGATGTCTCCAGGGCTCACTTACTTTCTATCTTTTCCAGGACTGTTCAAGTTTGCTCATTTCTCTGTGTTTTAACACTTTATTTGTAACAAGCTATTGCTAATTGCTAGCTTTTCTCTCATTTGCATGAAGATCCTCTTCCTCCAAACAGAGATACATTTCATGTACAAACTGAACAGATGTGCAGATTCTCAAGGCTATGACTGACAATTTGAGTAGTTTCTTTTGCTCTGTTTCATCTTGATTTATAATATAGCTATGACTGTGATTCTTTGATTTTTTTTACACTGGTGTTCACCATACCTTAAGTTGGAAAAATCAACAACAATAGGATTGGTCAAAGAGTGTCAGAGGAGATACAAACAGTGATTTATTTGTGGTCCTTAATTAGATAGCTAGACAAATGTTATCATTTATAAAATTTGAAGAAGTTCCACTTAAATGTAATAAAATAAAATATAGTTAACTTCATATTTGTGAATTAAAGTGATGGAACATAATCTTAAAAAATCTGCAAGCTGAAAATATTTAGTTCTCTTTACTTCTCAGCTTTTCTTAGCAAACATATTCTTATTATGATATATTTTTACCATAATTTTCACCTTTCACTAATTTATAAATAAATTCTATTTAAAGTATAATTGTATTCAAAGCTCTAATTTAATAGGTAATACACAAATAAGGGAATATTGTACAGTAGCTTAAAAGGGTTAGAGTACAAAACTTATAACAATATTTATGTACTGACTGAATCTCCCACTCCCTCAACTATGAACTAGAACAATTGACCATGCAGGTGAGCTTGGTGACGTCCCTCAGACCCCAACTGTTGAAGGCACAAAGGAAAAATAAGCATTAGACTACTATTTAATATCAGTGCTACTTTTTTCCTATATAAAATAAATACTATGGATTGACCAACTTACAAAGTGCATTGTTTTCCATACACATAGGTGCCACATAAAAAATACTTTCAACTATTTGTTTTAAAAAAAGAGCAAAGGCTGTGTGTACATGTGTGTGTCCTCTGAAGCTTGTTTATTCGTGTGTTCACTTGAGGGAGATTAATGCTATTAGCACTTTTAAAGTACATGATATGAAGTTCACAACATATCTTAGGAAACCCACAAATAAGTAAATTTACTTGAAAACATAAAACTAATTTTATTTAAACAGGTTGATTAAAATGCAGTAAGTAACATATCAAGATGCAATGCCTTTAATTTCTGTAATTTTAAGACCTGGCATCATCCCATATATATACAACAGGTACTCAATAAATATTTGTTGAAGAAAGAAAACATAACTGATTAATAGGCTATAAGTAGGTCTTTAAAATAAAAATTTAAATCAATATACCTCCCTCATTTTCTATCAAAATTATTTGTTAGTAAAATTGCAATGTAATATTATAATTGAGATTTTGTTAGTATGAAATATTTATATTTCATTTGACTTACTGTTTGTAAAAATCTTCAAAAAATAATAAATTAAATCAAAGTGAGCTTTGGGCATTTTCCATTTCATATAATATCATAAAGTATTATTTAACTTTTCTTCATCTTTATTATTTTTCTCCCAGTTTTACATAAATTGTTATAAGAAAGATCTTTAAACTTTTCTCACTTCCATATTTAGCTCAAATATAATTTATTAAGTAATACTAAAACAAAAATAGTACTTTTGAAAAATTATTTTTGTTACTATCATCAAACTTTAGCTCTCAAGCTTGTACATTGTGTAACATATTTGACATAATTATGAAAAATTAGCAATTATCAAATATGATTTTTGATGCAAGAGAAAAATGCTATGATAACTGTGAAGTGAAAACTAGCAACTCAACTTAATACTGAGAATTAATAAAAACTTCAAGAAAAACAGTCTAATTGAACAATCTTTATAAGTAAAGAAAAATACTTCTAAGCCTTCCTGTGGTACAACTTTTATTACAAATATATTGATGTAAGGTCTCCATGATTTTAAGTTAAATTGTTAACACACATTAGTGTAGCCAACATGACACAAAACACATAAAAGAAGTAGAAAAAGACAGGCTTACATAAGACAAATTTTCTTTGAACATTGCTTATGCAGAAATAAAGTTTAAAATGTGTTTTTCTATAATGCACTCAAACAACTCTTTTTATTTCTTCATCATCTACTAACCACTTAATGACTGCTCAGGAATGCTCTTTTGTATTTGTGAAGCCTATGTAAATATTTGTTTTGCCCTTAAAAAGTACTGTTATTTCTTCAAGACTATTTTTCTTGAGGTAAAAATGCTTATTAATAGACTGATAACCAGCAAATACTCATGGAACCAATATCAATTCCTGTTATGCTGGGCAGCTCTAGAACATTCGTTTTTAGAACATTCTATTAGAATGAGTGGGTCCACTCAGGAAATCACTTTAGGGTACTACATTGAATACTTATTTAAACATTCTATGTTTTTATATAGTTTTTAATGACCATGCATTATGCCCACTTTAGAACAAATTCAACACTGAGTATTTTAATCTGGTCTCAGAGAAATAAACAACTTGTTAACATTTAACTAGGCTTTATAAAAGCAGAAGCTATCTCTGCATCTTTGAACTTCCTTCTTTGTTTGCATTTAAAAGACAAGGCAAATAAAGTGTCCATGTTCACATTTTAAATTTACTCAGTGTTGTAGAATACTTTTAACTTATATTCTGGAACAAATTTTAACCTATATTTTTGAATGTTATCATAATAGTTATATGTGATACTAAAATTAAAGTATAACATTTGTCTCATATTCTATTCCAATCACTTTAATTAATAGTAATTTAGGTGACTTAATTACTTCCTATGATTAAGTAAAAATTGGATCTCAATTTTTCTACCCTTAAAAAAAAACCTTTAAAGTTCCATTTAATGTGCCTTCCAGGCCATAACAAAGAAGCATACCGTACCTCTTCTGCTGTTGGTGGTTGCAGGTGTGGTGGGGCTGGCGGTTATGGCTACAGTGGCTGTGACTGTTGCAGTGGTAAGGGAGGGGATGATAGTAGTGGGAAGCAAAGTGATGGGAACATCTGGTGAGTGGAAAAAAACAAAATATAAAACAAAATCATATCATGCAAACAAAAAAGAAACACAAAGGATTCAAATTACAAATACATATATCTTATTTAGGCTTAACTTTAACAAGCTTAAACAGATTATCGGGTATGATGCTGGCTGTACCTCACAGTTCTTGTCATTTTTTGTTCACTTCCTTATCGTGCTCCTACGCAAACTGAAGATGTGGAGCAGTGTTTGAGAACAAAGCGATTGTTCACAAGATTTAGAGTGAAATTTAAAATGACAAGAATTCGTTTTTTCACTGAGTCATTTACAAAGTTTAACATGCAGTAGCAAAATACAGATAGGTAAAACAAAAAATGACATGCTTTGTCAAAGATGTAAACAAAGAAACAACACAATGGAAATAAACACAAGTAACACCACCATATAAGGTTAAAGAAATGTTAACGATGGATGAGTATATGCATGTTAAATGCTTTCTGATTTTTTCACTTAAGAACACTTAATAAGATGAGCATGATCTTTAGAAACAAAAAAGAAGCCAATTGTTATTATTATTATTTTGCTTTTCTTTTTCTCACTGATGATGTTAATAGTACAGTTTAGAGTCTTGCAGTTCTTACCCTGATTAGTTGGTAACGCCTTCTAACAATTTTGCAGTACCTAGGAGTCTTTAACAATTATCAAGTCAACTAGCATGAAACACAATATTCTGAAAAGTTTATGATTTATTTTATTTGGCATACCTAGAAGAAATGATTGAACATGTACTTGAACCATAATATTCAATCCCTAATCCATAATTAGTAAAAGCTGCCAAAACTTAACAGTAGATCTAACCATAGAGAACATAACAAACAGAAGGAATTGCTCAGCGTTTAACACCGAAATCTTCCTTTCACTCAAGACCAGCTGAAAATTGGAAGAGCAGCATAGAGAATACTGAAACAATGTCGCCAGTGTCAAGCTGTGAGAACCTCAATGAGATCCGCAGAGAGTCACATCTTGTCTCAAGTGGGTAGGGATATTATTCACACAGTAAGGAAATTAGAAACAGTTCACAAATTACCTGTAATTACTGTGCCAGGGTTTGATTTTACATGTTTGTCACACAGCCCCAATATATTCAGAGAATGTTTGACAGATATTTTTCTATTAATAGGCTTCCTATCAGTCTTTCAATTTAAGTCTTTGCATCACACTAAAATTTTTCTAGTTCTTTACTCCTCACAAATAGCCCTACTGGATCCTCAGACTTTAACCTGCTGAATTCTCTGCACTGGAGACAAAGCAAACAGCATGAGGTCACTCTCTTATCTTAGGTATTGATGTTTATACCTGTTTTTCAACAGGGAAAGTTTTTTCTAGCTAGTCAAATTAAGGAAATAACTTTCCAAAAACTAAATGTTGCTACATTAATCACTAGGGAAAATGGGTATTGCCTGCCATGTGATTACCATGATCACTAAGTAAAACTGACTCTAACAACATAAATGAATAAATATTATGTATGTGTGTACCCACACTTCTTTTTTAATTTAATCTTTATTATATTTTTCCATTAACATTTAGTCCCTTATACCCCCTCCTCCCAGAAACCACCACACTGTTGTCCATGTCCATGAGTCCTTTTTCTCTTTGCTTAATCTCTCCATCCCAGCTCCGCCCCACTAGCTGTCATCTGCTCTCCATCTATGAGTCTCTCTTTTGCTTGTTCTTGTTTACTAATTTTTATAATAACTTCTTATGCTCATGGTAAGCTTTCCTAAAGAGTTTAGGAAGGGCTAAGGTAAATGAAATGTTTTGGATTTTTAATTTTCACACATATATAAAATAGAAAATAATATATTCTTCATCTGTTTGCATCATTAGGGCCTCAAAATATATATATTTAATCAATGCAAAAGAAAATATCTTCCACAGCTATCAATATGAGAATCTACAATATTAGTTTTTTAAAACTCCATGTAAATAACCTGATATTACCGAAACCTATCACGGATTATAAAATGTTAGGTCATTTGCTACCAGAAAACGGGTTAGAATGATTTCACTGGATCTGAAAAGCAGCTTTTCAAAATTGAATTCTTAAGAGTTGGAGTACAAATGACAGGTTTTGTTTTTTGTTTTTGTTTTATTTGTACTTTAGACAAAAAAACCCCACACAATTTGGGTTTTTATTTTTCCTTATTCTGTATCAACTAAGATAGGTAATAATAAATCTGTATTTATTTTGGAGAGAGTCTATATGTTATCAGGTACTATGAACATTCTTACATTAATCAAATAATATGCCTATATCCCATAATTGTGAAAATGCATGAAATATACATTTTCCTAGGCTAATTTCAAAGAATTTAAAAACAACAAGTTGTTTGAATAATTGTTAATCCACTCTAAAAGAACTGCCTTGGACTACTTTAAAGTATACAGGTAGAAAAGATAACACCACAAGTTTTTTTTTAATTGACTCATAGGCTGGCTACTTCTTATCTGCTGCTCATCATCCTCTATGATCCTCTCATCTTCACTTCATGTGTACCTAAAAACAAACCGGCTGAAAGCAATTTTATGTGAAGTACCTTGGCCATTATGACAACAGGATCAAGTAAATAACCCGTGTAAGAAATCTTTCCCAGTCTCTGTTACATGTCTTGAATCACTATTACCTTCATTTCATTCTGTGTTTTCTAAAGCATTTTTTGAAAAAAATTTAGGATTTCTCCATTCTATTCTGTCTTCTAACTGCATTTTGATGCCCATTCAATTATTTCAACTCTATTATAAACACCAAAATTTGAAAAAACCTAAATATTCAACACCAGAAGATTAATCACAGTCCATTAAAATTTAATGATGTAAGATTAGCTGGAATTAGTTGAAATTCTCAGAAAGAACAGGAATATTGTATCATACTCCTTTTCTACCTCTTTCTAAGTGACTCCCCACTTGACAATTAATCTTGGAAGGAAAGCCTTTGTCTACTTTATTGTTGAGACCCTACCACGATTTAGAAGGTCAGTAAATATTTACCAAATGAATTTGTTCATAGCATTACAAACATATGACATATTTTTAAAGATATAGAAGAGCCCACTTTTTTGGACAGGGTCTAATAGTTTAATATACAACTAAAAGATTTCCTTACTTCTACTCTTAAAAAATTCATCTGTCTTCAATATAGACTGGCCATTGTTATTTTCTGAAGGATAAAATTTTGAGACTACAACCTACAACTTATTCTTTCAATGAATATCCTTGCTAACAAAATAAATCTTTGCCCACACATCCCACAACTTTAAAAGCAATGTGAGTCTGATCTGAGATTCATGCCCCCATTCTCTTTATGCACTATATCCATTTTACCCTAATTTGAGACTTTTGCAGAAAGGGTGAAAGGCCAGGAGGGTTCACTAAACAGATCCTATTGTGATCAGTGGTGATTGATCATAACAAATTTATATGCTATTATTATGTCCATTTAGTGAATGAGACAACTTTGAGATAGAGTTTCCTGGTCTCTAAAATTACATATATAGGGGTTTGTGTGTGTGTGCATTATCTCTCTCTCTCTATATATATATATATATAAAGTTATATGTGTTATCTGTTACATACATTATAAAGAGAATATTTTATTTAATTTGTGTAATGAATAGGCTTTTCCAATACTTCCTTTTGGAAGTAATTTATTTTAGCTGGCTGACTGTAACTCTTTTTCAAAGCAAAAATTAGTAAAAGACTGTGCTCTCTTCCTAAGTCTAAATACCTGTCTCTCTGATTTTCACTTTTAAAGTGAGTGGCAATATCTGTCATCATTAACAATTAATCAAAAGGTCCAGGGACATGTACAAAGGACCCATGGGCAAAGCCAAAGGGGGGTAGAATTGAATGTGGGAGGTGGGGGGGTGGGGCAGGAGAGAGCAGTGGGGGGGAAATGGGGACAACTGTACTTGAACAACAATAAAAATAGGAGAGAGAAAAAAATTAAAGGTCCTTTTTTTATTCATTCACTTTTGGCCTTTTATTTAGACATTGATGGCAAAATTGAAGGTATATATTTTTTAAAAAATTTATTTTTTTTACTATTAGAGAGAAGGGAAAGGAGGGGGAGAGAGAGGGAAAGGAACATCAATCACTTGCCTCTTGCATATGCCCCAACCTGACACCGGGCCCACAGCCCAGACATGTGCCCTGACCAGGAATGGAACCAGTGACCTTTGCTTTGTGCAACAATGTACAACCAACTGAGTCATACTGGTCAGGGCTGTAGCTACATTTAAAAAATATATATATGAAATTGGATACACTAGTACTAACGACTCGCCTCATTTTTGATGTATCTATAATCATATATAGTAAAAAAATTATGTTAATGCAAAGAATTCTCAATCAAGTATATTACAGGACATAAAATATAGGTCATTTTTCTCCTTCTAAGACACATCCATTTTTATTTTTCCCAAGAATAAAAATACACTAATTTACATTCAGAAGAATTATATACATACACATACACACACTAATAACTAAATCCTACTTCAACATTAATTTACTAATTCTGTTCAAAAAGCAAGATAATGTGAAGCTACATTAATATTATAAGTAATTTGCTAAATGTAACTTGTCAATTTTAGATGTTCTTAATACATGCCTTACATGTAAATATCCTGTGAGTAATGAATTTGAACACAGACACTAAGATAAGTATAAATAAAAATAGAGAAATTAATGGTGTATAACATATAATTTGTAAATATTAAAATTCAGAATAGACTGATAAATTAATTTCATGATGGTTCATCTCTGATTTCTATAATACATAGATGAACTCAATTTTTTATTGTTATTTTCCTTGGAGGATGTGTTAAGTTATAAGATAGCTTTAAATTTGCCTGAAAAAAAAGTTGTGACAAAGAAGTCAGCATATACAATTTGCAAGAGAAATTTATATTATTATGTATTTTCTAGACATTAAAGCATAAAGACTAGGAAAGTTAGTGATTGTTAAAATATGTAGTGGATAAAGTAAACATATTTTGAGAACTGAAAAAAGTAAAAATAATTAGATTTTATTTGTCTAGATCTCATCAGAGATATTAGTAAATATGGACAAATTATTTATATATAATTTAAATACAAGCTAAAGAATTTTATATAACATTATTCAAAAATTAGAATTGAAAACATTCTAATTAATAAATTGTTTGAATGCTATATTATAGTTTCAGCTGTTAAAATGTTTTATCATAATATATATAATTATGTAAATCAATTTACCTGAAATTGTGATTGTGTGTTTTAAATCATTTGCTAGTAAATTAACTTTTAGGGGACTAATATTTACCTATAGCTTAAAATGGATAAAACTCACTAAAATGACTTCATGGTTTAAAAAGGATATCAAAATAAATTCACAGAGGTCCACATTTCATTTTCAATGTGTGTGTGCACATGTGTATGTCCATAGTAAATTAAGGATTTCTTTAAAAAAAATGACTGCATTTTATTGGTAAGAAACTGAGAAAAGTAAAGGTCTCAAGACATAAAAATATTTGCTTATAGTGTACCTATACATAAGGTATAAATTATAATAAACTGTATTTTTATTTTACTTGTAAAATATAAAGTAGTGTCCTCATGTAAAATAAATTCAAGAGTAATTCAATGTCAGACAGAACCCCCAATCTAGCCAATTGCATAACTGCATATTAGTGCAGATGAGTTCTATGTAGTTTGCAAAGTTATTCATGTGAATGAAAGTTGGGTTCCAAATAAATGCAATGTAAACAGTACAGGTTACTTCTATAAGAACCTAATCACTACGAGAAGTGCAATTTCAGCTCACACAACAAAATTGTTGAATCAGGAAACCAAAATCTGTGTCTGAGGTTCATGGCTAAACTTTGTTTTAATCAATTCATCAGTCATTCAACCTGCCTGACTGATTTGAACGCCAAACTGTATCCACAATTGTTTTGAAGCAGCACAATATTAAGGGTTTCTGGAACAACAGGGCTTAAGTTCCTCAGAGCATATGTGCCTGACTTTTTTCTCACAGTGCAAGGTTAACACGATCAAAGAAGTCCAAGCCCAGTACACAGGAAGACATCTGACCTTGATATAAATGCTTTTCCCAATTCTAGGCTATACTCTGTATTCTCATTGCTGCCATGTTCTCAGAACTACATCCTATTTTATGACATTAGTTTTCTTTTTTTTGTCTGTCCTTCAATTCCAGTGTAAATATTATCTCATTTATAAAGCACATTCAAAACGGCAAACAGTTAATATCCTCCTTCAATGTATTTTCAAACACTTTGTACAACCCCCACCTCCACACACAAGGTTATTACGTAGTATATCACCATGATATTTATATATTTCTCTTTGCAATAAAGTATAAGCTCTGCCTTTATGTATCACTATGTCTTTGATTTTGAAATTATCACTTCACTTTGGGATAAATTTACCCTGACCCAACCCCTCAGTGTCACTCAATCCCTATCTCAAAAGAGCTTACCTTGTTTGATATATCTAATAAAATACTAGTCTCAAGCTTCAGCCTGATTACCACCACCTATGTGAAAACATCCTTAACCAACTAAATTAGAACTGATTTCCCTTCTCTCTGAATACTCATCAGCTTTTGAGTTTATCTACTACTTTTCTCACATTATTAGTAATCCCTCAAACCCCATGACAATGACATATTCGTAGCACCTTCAGGGCAACCATACCAGGAGTTACGTGCATCTCACTTGCTCCACACCTCTCTGCCTCCCTCTCTCAGTGGGGAAACGTTACAAAATGCATGTGTGGTGGTATGGTAACTTTAAAATTTTTCTCTAATTTACATAATCAATACACTGTACTATTCTAACTCTTATTAATAATAAGATTCACTATACACAGAACACATATCAAAGTGTTCTATGAAATCAGTGAAATCAGTGGCTGAGCAGTGGAAGCCTATAACTTTTGGTACTGAACATGAATTACTTGTATTTTTTTTCATGAACCACCAAGATGATAACAGAAAGCCCAGACTCGTGATATAACTCTGTGTTTCTTAGGGTACCTTGCTCTATGTTTTGAGTTTGACTGGGGCTTTTTAAACAATGCTCCTCTGGGTGGTAATGGAGATGATATCAGTAGATAGGAGATAGTACCATTTTTAACAACATGAATTAGTAATTGAGCACTAAACAGGGTTAATATCTGCAAAAATCACTCCTCCCTCTGCTTTTCACCATATATGAGGTAATTTTTAGAATTCCTGCCAAAAATCTTTATGTCTAAATAATTATTAAAAATGAAAATCATAATCATATTATGAAAAATCATATTCTGAATGCAGTTTTCCAATGATTTTAAAAGTGGTTGGAGCTCCATATCTCCCATCACATTCAAAAGGATAGAAAACTGACCCTTTTTTTCACACCCTAATGAAATAATTCAAAAATATGCAACTGCATTTTGTTATTGAAGCTTATTAGAGTACAACAGATCCTCTATAAACCTGTCAAAGTAAAATCAGTTCCAACAAGCACTGTATACAATAAATTGAGGAGAGGTACAGCACCTTTTCCCCAATAACAAGCTTTTTAGGTTAAAGGTATGTTCTGTTCTCTACAAATGTGGTGTACAATAATTTCTAACTTGTCAACCTGTTTTGTTTTGTGGCAGTTTCTCCTTTTGAAAAATGGCATTCTGGCCCATTCAGAATGGATTTTTAAGGCAAAATTAAGTCTAAAGTGTCTCAGAAGCTTAAGCGCTTGTTTCTCTCCAAGAACTAGTGTTCAATAGGGAAAAAAACGCCATTTAGTCGGACTCCATATGTCTGCTTCCTTTCTGCTTTATGTCAATAACTCCCCAGGGTGGTCCCAGTATAATCAAGAGTGAATCCAAATCAGGGATTATTAGTGGAGATACAGAAGGGTCAGAATTCAACATGTATTAGAAGTATTAAGGTAAGAAGTATCTTTTTGATAGAAGCTATTCACATTTCTTAGCCTTAAAAATAATAGGGCATTCTCAACCCTTTTACTGGTAATTGCACTGCCATGGAAAGCAATTGTAAGAGAAAAAGTTTACTGTATTTGCTTTTTGCCTGTGCAGAGGACATTTATCTGTTCCCATTATGTTCAGCTACATGTAGCAGCCTATTTGGATTATAGCATAAGAATGGAAAACAGCACTAAGGCTCTTGCTCAAATGACAACCACCAGGTTGACAAGGCCTCAACTTGCCAGTGCATGCCTCCTGCTCGTGTCATATGGTAACCTCATCTGCTTCGTGAAAAGAAATCCTTTTAAACATTAAATTTGAATAAATCCCTTTCATCCCTCTGATAGTTTCCACTGGCTTCACATGCTAAATGGATCCTCACACAATAAAAAATGCTATTCTTGAAAAAAATGAAAAGTAGAGAGATTTTAGACTGTAGGCGGTAACCAACAGCCCTATGTAATTATAAGAAAAGTTTATGAATAAAATCATTTTGCTACTTGAAAAAATGTATGCATTATTTTCTTTTAAAATATTCCTTTACATTCCAAACTGACAAAAGCAAAGTGAAATTTACAATAGAAAAAAATGCCTGTGAAGTGGGCTGATCTTATATTATTTAGCTCCATCTAATTCAATGTCATGAGTTTTCTCCTGACAGGACTTCATCAAAAAGTCAATCAAATAATTTGATGAAATACTTTAAGTTCTGTAAAGATGTCAAGTTCCTAGGAAAGAAATGGACTATCAGCCATTATTAAAAAAAAAACTTGAATCAAATGTTAATTTAATTTACCATTTTTGGGGAAGTATCATGTACTAGAGAACACTGACTGAGAAACCCAGATATTTGGATTTTTTTATTGTTGTTCCATTATAACAACAAGTTGCTCTGCCTTTTTTCCTTGTTCTGCCCTGCCCCGTTTGGATTCTTTTACCTAGATCAGGTGATAATATAGCAGAGAGACATTGTGCATATAATTTACCATACTTTTTGGACCATAAGATAAACCTAGGCTTTAGAGGGGGCTTTTTGAAGCAAAAAATGTGGTAAAATATTTAATAACATAAATAACATAATATTTCACCAATGTAAATGTAAACAGAACTCAACAGCAGCATTAACAACCATTATTCCTCCCAAATTTGGAGGAAAAGGTACATCTTATAGTTCAAAATATATGATAATCTTTACCCTTTTGTGCTCTCCAATCTAAAAAATAAAGAGTTTAGACCTGGTCATTTATATAAATGCTTTGGACCAGGTTCTAAATTAGTGATGATCACGGTTGATATTCTAACAGAAAAATAGCTTTACTCAAGAGACTTGTAAATGAAAACATTTTTGTGTATGACTTTAGGAGTTGCAAAGAGTTCCTATAGGTGTTGGTTCACATTTAAAAAACGCAGTGAAGTAAACTCTTACGATGTTTTATATCATGTTACTGGACTATGCTACCAAAGACACACAGGTTGACAATGTTGACATTAAACTGGAAGTTATTACCCAGCACTAATTTTTGGTGAATTCTAATGTTCACATACATGTTTCTTATACGACAATGTTTAAAGGCAGTAAAATGCATCCAGATATAATGTTTAATATGTAACATAAAAGCTTATTTAAGTAAAATTTAAGTAGAATATGGGGATGTTTCAAAGATTATTATTATAAACTTTCTATCCTATGAACTTAACAAAATCAACAATGGATATTTGTAGGTATACTTTGTGCCTGCATATTAATAAATATACCTATTTTGATGAATTCATAGAAGATAACCCCTAGCAAACACTGAGAATAATATACACAGAATTATGAAGAAACACCTATTGTGCTCCAGTTTTACTATCTTCTCCTATCACCTGTATCCCTAATATTCAGAGTTCTCATGCAAAGCAATTTTTTCTTAACATTAAAAACTTAATGTTAAGTTGACTCCTTGATGTTAAGGAGTCAAATGAAAAGATGACTCCTATATAGGATTTAGTTATAGAAATTGATAATCTTCCCCAAATTACTTACATTTAAGTTATGGTCTTGAAATATTACAATTAATGAGGAAACCTTGAAAACATGTCTGAAACTGCATCACAGTAGAACATGAGCAAAAACACTTCACTGTTTTATTTTTACTAAGAACTCCAGGCAGAACTGACAGTGTGTATTTACTTAGTATAGGATACACAGCGCCTGGCCTAGCACTTTGAATATAGCAGATACTCAAAAAGATTTCAGAAATAGTAAAGTATCAGGTAGCATAGCATTGTGATGTGGATTTTTCAGGCTTTGTCTCAGAGAAGTTTTCTATTAGACTAGATACAAATGTTTTCTTTATAAGAAATGATATAGAGTTCCAAAACATACACAAAAAAATTTGTTAGCAATAATCATAAAATTTTACAAAAAATAAAGATGTACAAAATCAAAGATTTTTATTAGATATTTTAATTTTTCTATATGCAATTATTCATATTGTGCACTGCTTAACTCTATAGTACCACCTACATATGGATTGCCAAATAAATATATCTTACTTTTTGTCTAATATAAGATGAAATTTAAAGATCTTGATTTTGGTGATCAGTGAATGAATATCAATGATCCTGATTTTACACAGAAGTTAGGACAGTGTGTATAACCACATGCATCTCCATAAATGTATATAAGTATATATGTGTGTATGTGTATATAGGTGTGTATGTATGCATATATGCGTGTAAACATGCATATATTATTTTATTAAAATTTCTTCTGTTAAAAAGATAGTGCCAGAAACAAATAAAGAAAGAAATTTAATCATTAAAAATATATTTATTGACTGACTGCTTTTTAAAAGACATGGTCCTAAAAAGCTAGAGATACAGAAATAAACAATATGTATAAGATGAAGGAAGTTACAGTGTGCTGGGCGACATAGAATATATTAACACTTACAGATACATGTGTATATATGCAGAACATACACATGCATGCATGAATTATATGTGTGCACATGTACACATGCATATAAATGTGTGTGTGTGCATGTGTACATATATAATTAAGGATACAAATGAACTGAAAATACCAAATAATGACTGACCCCTTTCAGAGAATTAAAATAAAGTGACACATGACTAGGGTCACTTTAGACTGGAGTGACAAAAAAGACCACTCTGAAAATCATTGCTTAGTATGAGATCTGCATGATAAGAAGTCACTCCACAAAGACCAGCCATCATTCATGACAAGACTCCTTACACTCCTGGACAAACACTCTAGCTAGATGCAGGGTTCCTAAAAAGAGAATGAGCTTGATGCCTTAGAGGAGCTGATAAAGGACAGAGGGAACAGAGTGCCTGCATGGAGAGTGGGCAGACGTCATGGATATAAGTTGGGAGCAGAGTATGCTGGGTTTGGTAAGCTGGGGTAATAAGGATTTGGCATTATACTAAGTGTGATGAAATGCCTTTGGGGAAATGTTAATGGGGAAATACATGAAGGAATATGCATTTCAAATATTTATATGTTGTACCTATATAGGAAATAGATTGGACAGAAAGATGTATGGAAACAGAAAGCCCTAAATAATGTGAAACTAAATAATGTTTCAATAGTCTAAGCCAGAGAGGATGGTACAAAGAAGTGGACATAGTTGGGGCATGGTTTGGAAATAGTGCCAAAATAATTTGCTGATGAATTGGAAAGAAGGGTAGAGAAAAATCAAGGATAAATCTTAGATTCTGGAATAACCCTATGATATATGTTGTTACAATGTTTGTGAAAACTACATTGTAAGAAGCTACAAAGCAAGTTTTGTGTAAAATCTGTTATCTTCTATTAGTCATTCCTTTGCTTCTGAAAACAAATGCCCAAAGTATCTCCCATGGGCCATTGCATGTTGCTTGAATTCTTCTATATATGTAGAAGAGCTTTGTACATATTTGTAAAGTTACAATATAGCCTTATCTGCACATAAAAAAATTTAGAAAGTCTGAGTGCCATAGATTCTATCCTTAAGTTTACATTACTGTTACTGATAGAATAGATTCTTTTATAAATAGTGAAAAAAAGGTATTAAAAATGTTGAAGTTGTTGAGCGGTGGACTCTTTCCTGCCTTTAGGCAGGAATGAGGGTTTTCCTCATGGACATTTTAGTCCATCTGAATGTCACAGAAACATTTACTACAGAGTGCTATGTGTGAACAGAATTTTTACTCTGAAAGGTGAGACCTTAATTTATCCACTTCAGGCTCATCTTAAAACAGACAGATGGAATTAGGCCTAAACTCTGTTGGCTATGCTTGCACACATACGCCGCATAACATGTTTCCTAATGAAAACAGTGCTCCTGTATGCACTATTCGATGCCATTCCACTTCTCTCTGCAGACCAACAGCATATTCTTTCAGTCAGAGCTATGCCTTTTCCACAGGCATCTCAGCCATCCCTCCTTATTCATGTCCAGAAATGATATTTTATTTCAGATGCTAAAGGAGGTACTGTTTTCTGACTCATCCAACTAGTTTACAGTCTGGAAACTCTCAGCTAGGGAGGAGAGAAGCAATCACAGTGCTCCTCCATTAGTGCACTGTTTGTTGTTCCATATGGGTGTCTTTTTTATCCTTTTCTTCCTACATTGCATATTTTCCCATCTATGCTTCTAAAGAAAGCTTCTCCAAAGGAAAAATGCTCATTATGAGTACATAGAATTAATTTACCAACTGGTAAGTCTATTTCCATGTGCAGGAACAGATTTTAGCTGAATTCTTTTTAATGTTTGCTAGGCCATACATCTGTTCACAATCCAGGCTCCTCTTTCCTGCTCCACACCCAGTCATCTGAGCTCAAAGATTCATTGTCTTACTTCCATCAGGATCTGTATCACCTTTCCTAATAGTACAACCAAGCAAACGAACAAAAAAGGAATAGGTAGCTTCTCAACATTGTTAAACATTGCATTGCTGGGTAATGCAATAGTAATGTACATGTGACTGCCAACTTTTTAGTCTAGCTATGTATTTAATATGATGCACAGAATACTTTTCTTTCCTTTTAATGTGATGAAAGTCCTCATTACCTTTCAAATTATGATAATCATATTATGAATATGTGAAATACATATTCTAGACTAAGAAAGCATGTATTACAATCAAATTTCCTTAGTTCTAGAGTAAAATAAATTTAAAAACAAATTTAGGATATATTATGATCATCTCAATCTATTTCATAAGTATTACTGCATTCACCTATACATTTTTAATTATTTTGCTAATTTGGAATCAGATACTAATAACCCTAAAACAATTCAATTTCTATTTTGTACAGTAGTTGATTTAAGAGAGATGCTCGAGGATTTACAAGTGTTTGTGAAGACTGAAGAAAGGAGACCCTCAGTTATTCAATTCAGCACTCTCCTATGGTAACAAAAAAATCAACTGAAATGGCAAGTCAGTGACCAGGATGGAAAGTGAACTTGCATTTACCTATAGTCTCTGAAAATGGTAGATGTTTACATGACTAACAAAACTTGGAAGCTTGGCTTGATGAAGGAGTCTCTAATACATTGGTGTACAACTTTCTGTCTCTGAGTGTTTTTGACATTTATTGTTAACAATAAAAACAGAGTGAAATGAAAGTAGTAGGTGTATTGATTCTTTAAAACTGGAAAGGCATATGTAATAGCTTGATACCTTTCACTAGACCAAAACACATAGACATTTCTAGAAGTAATATTCTTTTCTACTATTAAAATTTGAAATCAGAAACATTCTTTTTATAATGGTTCTTACCCTAACAATAAAATGTGATGAATCCTATTCAATATATGTATTATTTTGAGGTAAATTATCCTGGAAACAAACAAAAGGCAATATTGCATTTTTCATCAGTATTCATTTCAATAGATACATGAACAAATAAATCATAACATCAACTGATGTGTTAGGAATATCAAGTCAGTAACTGTCAGTAAGCTGATTGGCATTACAGAAATATAAACAAGCTTTTTATTGCATTTCACACTTTCTAGTATGATAATACTAGGTATAGAGAATTTTATTTGGTTTTATGTTAATACAAATAAAATTTGCTAGAAAAGCAAGATATATATACATAAAGTAAAAATGTGGAAAGGTTAACGGTGGCCAATTTCATTTAAAATATTACAACAGTTAAGATAATGAAGTAATGAATTATTATAAAAGTATATTCATACATGAAGGAAATAATAAAGTAATGGAATAAGAGAAGTGGCAAAAGAGTTTTAAATCTCATATAAGGGTCACTATTGTAATAGGAAGAGTAAATTTGGAGAGAGATGGGGAATATAAAAAAAAAGCCTTTCTGGAAAAGAACATCTCAGCATTGTTATGACTGTCTGGGACAGCCCTGAGTAGGGTTGTGAGCAAGTGGTTTCTCCACAGAAGATCTAACTGGATGCCCAGTTCCTCTCTTTGATAACCTGGGTCTGCCATAGTAGACTAGCTACTGGTAGGAGAAGAAATATGTTGCTCATTTTTTCCTACTTGTATTACTGTATTTCTTCCTGAAATTGGTGATACTAAACTGACTCCTGGTGATACTAAAGAGTTCCAACATCTCTGTCCATCTTCCATTTGTATTGTGAAGAGTGGTTACAAACTGGTCTAGCATGAGTGTGAAGGGAGATAAAAGACATTAAGAAAATTGAGAAGAAAGAAGTTTAAGATTTAGAGGGAATTCAGTAATTAGTGTTTCACACTCTCCATAGGTATTTTCTCAAAATTTCCTAGGTGCTATATGTTTCTGAAACTTTCAAAATAATATTATTTTAATCAGTTGATGAAAAATAAATATGAGTACTTGACAAGCTTAAATATGTATATGTGTATATATATATGCCTATGCATATGTATATGTATATGTGTATGTATGCACTTGAATTGCTTCTGACTGGAAAATAAGAATTGCCTAAGGTCATTTGTAATTCTCTGCAGCCATCTCTTTTGTGATTAATAGTTATCTGCTAGGTTCTCTATATTGGAAGATACTGATCCCCATAGTCTTCACTTGGGATGTTTACAGTCATGTAAACATCTACTGTTTTCAGAGACTATAGGTAAATGCAAGTTCACTTTCCATCCTGGTCACTGACTTGCCATTTCAGTTGATTTTTGTTACCATAGGAAAGTGCTAAATTGAATGATTGAGGGTCTCCTTTCTTCAGTCTTCACAAACACTTGTGAATCCTCGAGCATCTCTCTTAAATCAACTAGTGTACAAAATAGAAATTGAATTGTTTTAGGGTTGTTAGTATCTGATTCCAATTTAGTAAAGTAATTAAAAAATGTATAGGTGAATACAGTAATAATTATGAAACAGATTGGGAGAATACATTTTATCTAAATCTGAATTTGACATTGCATCAGAGAAACAAGGGTGACTGTAACTATTATACTGCTCAATATATATTACTGCTTTGTTGTAGTTAACTTTTTAAGTTTTCTATTGTTTAATAGGAAGGATTTAGAATTTTCTTGCTCTTTGATCAAGATAACCCAATTTATGCTTTGGTACCATTCAGGGAGGAGTATGAGCAGTACATTATATGCAACTCGAGTAAGTTTCATATCAGAGCACTGAATTGATATTGCCATAGATATCATAAGGTTACCAGTAACATAATAATAGTAGTAGTCTAAGTCATTGCAAATCTATCTGTGTATCTGACACTGTGTTGGGTACATTCATTTATGATATGTACCATTAGTTTATGAATAATCCAGGAGTGCTGTTTTTCTTCATTTTTTTAAAGATTTTATTTATTTATAGACAGAGGGGAAGGGAGGGAGAAAAAGAGGGAGACAAACATCATTGTGTGGTTGCCTCTCACATGCCCTGCACCAGGGAACCTGGCCTGCGACCCAGGCATGTGCCTTAACTGGCAATCCAACCGGTGACCCTTTGCTTCATAGTCCGGTGCTGAATCCACCTGTCAGGACCTTTTTAAATTCCGGACACTTGGACCACATTCCTGCACTCTGAAAATCTGCATCGTTGTATGTATGGCCATTCTCTTACAGTGCTTCCATTTTTGTATGATAAGTATTTGAATGCTTATCTTCCATATCAAACTCTAAACTTCTTGAGTGCTTTGACCTTAGTTGTATAGTGCCTTTACTATCAGTGGGTAAATGCTAAGTGTAAATTTGGTGAATGCATGAATTTTTCTCTTGATCTGAGCTCTACAAACAGTAAAAACAGCAATGCAACAGCATATTTCAAGACCATTAATATGGAAGTAATCAGCCATTCTAAGTAAATAACAGGATCCTGATAGTAGCATGAGAATAACTTCAATATTTTATACATAAGCAAAAATGAAAAAAACTACAGTGACTATAAAATTAATAGTATGCCTATAACTACCTAGTTAATTGATTAATTTCTCATAGCTGAGCTTGTTAATAAAAAGATCTCATTTCTTTCCTAAAAGAACCTCCACAGTGTAAAAGTTTCATAAGTATAATGTTTTATCCTACGCATACTTGTGTGCTCAGATTTGTTAGGCCCTTTATTGATAGTGAATTTTATACTGGCAGTTAAAATTATCATCTGTAGTTCTAATGCTGAAATTTTCAAAAGTGTAAGTAGGAGAGAAAATAAAAACACCTTCCAGTATCCATAACACAAAATGTCAATGCTGTTAGCAATTAAAAGTAATACCACTTAATTAATAAACTATTGACACCCAAAGAATAAAATCTAACCATTAGGATGGCATCTGTATAGCAGATGATTTCACAGGAAAATGCTCAAACCTCCATCAAGTTAGGAATCAACAGAACATAGGCAACTCTGGTGAAGTCAAAGACAGGATCTCAGCCATGGAAGGCCCTTCTGTGCTAGAGCTATATTAAATTATTGCAGTTAATGTAAAATCAACCTTGGTGTAAAGATAAAAGGGTGAAGTTCTCACAAATGATCACTTATCACTCCGTTCCAAAATGCATACAGCATTCATTATAGACCAAAATACCACTCAAATTTCATCATTTAGTAGACTTTAGAAACAGCCGAACCATTAACAGAAGAGAGTAGCTTTTTATATTTATACAACCAGTGACTAATGAAACATTATACTCTGTGTGCAAAAAGGGAGGAAAAAAGCCTTTATTTTGTAATGAATCCAATTGGAGTCTTTTTAAACACACTCTAATATGGTCCCACTGTTTCACTGAGCCTCTCATTACTTGTGTCAATAATCCTAGGTAAACTACTGTTGAACTTCACAGCATTTATATAGTAGCATGAATAGCATTAATCTATGGGGTGCTTTTGATGAATTGCAGTCCAGAAAGCAAAGCCAAAAATGACTTCTTGAAAAGTGCTTAGAGAAGTATTTATTAGAAATGTGTCAACTGCCAACTACCTCAAGGCAGTTTGGCTACTTAGGAAATCATGCTGTTGGCTAGATTACAAACACTGGGAAAACATATGAATTTTCCCCACTTGAATTACTTTAAAAAACGAATCACATTCTCTTCATTTATTATTTTCTGTCACTCCCTTCTAATTCTGTATATTTTTAATGCCATATTGCTTTTGACACAATGTGACATGCTATGCAACATTCCACCAGGTTCCCAGAAGGGAGAGAAGCACTGAGAAAGTTAAGGGTGAATCGAACTAGACTTCATTTGCATGATGGCATGATCTACACATCCAGGTCAGCTTGAATGGAGAGCTACTCCTGGATTCTGCTATAAGAATCTAACTTATCTTCGTGATACACCTAGTGATTGCTACATTCTCTCTGGCAGTAGGGCTGGCAGAGTGTGTCTACAGGGGGTTACCACATTTAATTCCAATTTAATATCAGTCTAATTTGATTAGGCTAATCTTTCTCATGTGTTGAAATTTACACAATTCATAATATATTAGAAATTAATCTCTCAGCTCTACTATCTTTAAGATGTTGATATGTGGATAGTCTATTCACTAAGAGACTTTCATTTGCCTTTGATAGCAAAGTGGTATGAAGAACTGAAAGACACTAAAGCAATTTGGAAGTAGAATATTCACTTAATATATTACATTTTAATCTAATTTAACCTGCAGTATAGCTAAATAAAAACTTGAAAAAAACACAATTTAATTATTTTTCCCTAAATTTAAATCTCATTTTAAAGAATTAAATTTTACCACTCCTTCCATTTTTGGGAACTAATCCATGCTTTTTATAGTATTCTATAATTAGATTCATGGGAAAATATATCAAATAAATGTACCTGCTTAATAATTTCTAAGATCCACTGAATTATGAGAACATTGTGTTTTATACAGTACTCATTTCAAATACTGTATATAGTGTAGGACAAAATACTAGTCTTAGAAATGTTTTTCTTGGTGAAATACATGAGGAAAATGTTACATTCTCTCAGTGTTCCCTCTTTTGGAGATTCACAATGTACCCTGGAATATAAAATAAACTCTCAGAAGTTCTGCAATAAAGAAACCCTATTAACTTTGTTTATTGCAGTATTTTCCATCTCATAAAAGTGATCTCTATCGAGCAACGTGTTAGTATTACCCTACAAAAACACATTGTGGTTTTTGGAGGTTGGGAAAAACAGATACTTTTCATTTCTGTGTATTGTTATTTCTTCATGCCATTGTTATATATATATATATTCAAATTGTAGGATTAATGGGGAGGAGAAAATAATGTCTGTGGGTGTTTCAAATTGTTCATAAGAAATGAAGGCAATTATCATTAATATGAAGATCATTATCATTATCATTGGGATGCAGCCAAGTACACCTCTGTCTTGACTGCATCTCACTCACATTCTATCATTCTTTATACAACTAGGCATAGTGATTATAAATATATTTTTATGACAATACAACCAAAATTAGCTTAAGGGACATATAATTTTCATGATTCTGATTTATAACTAAAAGCATTTATCTGAAAAATGGAAAGAAAAAAATTAATAGAATAAGTCACCACCCAAAATTACATACTATGTTTATAATAAAACATCACAAAATAATTTTTTGTTTTTTGAAATAGACCTGTAATGCTATGAATTTCCCTCTTAGGACTGCTTTCACTGTGTCCCATAGACTTTGGGTTGTTGTGTTTCAAGGTATCTTTTGATTTCTTACTTGATCTCATTGTTAACCCATTCATTGCTTAATAACATGCTTTTGGCTTCCATGTCTTTGTGCTGTTTTTCAGTTTTATTTTTCTGTGATTGATTTCTAGTTTCATACATATGGTCAGAGAAGATGCTTGATATAAAATAATAATTATTATTACTATATTATTATGTTTTAGTATATCTTTTAAATTTCTTTTATTAGTTTTACTTGGAACATATTAAAAATGAATCGTGGAGATACTTACACTTATGAGCCCTTCTAAATGAAAAAGAAAATCTGTTTAATTTTGTTTATCATAAATATTTTGATTAATTTAAACAGTATTTGAGGGGATTCATTCTTTCATATATAATGATATTTTTAATAAAAATTAAAAGGTACTCACCGTGTACAATGAGAACATACTCTGCACTGCTTTGGCCAATGGTGTTTGTGGCTTCACATCGATATGTACCATTATCCGTTTTGTTCAGGAAAAGAATGTTTAGCTCCCTACCACTCACAACCATTCGATCAGGATCTGGTAATTCTCCACCATCCTTTGTCCACAAAACAGGTTCTGGCCTATTGGATTTAAACATACACATAGAAAAAATGAGAAAGGTCCTGTATTTTGTGAATTAAATAAATCAAGCAATTTATAAAATTTTCACACTGATTTTGGGCATAACCATGTGCTAACTTGTGTAAGGTACCAAAAGAACTATCATGCACTCATTCAGAAAATTTGAAGTATGGAAAATATAATTTAATCCTATTCTGCTTAACTAAGCAGACATGTACTAAGAAACTAATTTGTTAACTCATTATAGTTGTCACTGATATATGGTAGGTCCTGTGGCCCTGATCCTGCTGCTAATGATTCCTATTTGCTGTTGGGACAGCTTTCCCCTAAGGTACCTGAAATGGTATCTTTGCATTAGAGTCATCACTATGATACAGTGTTACCTGAAACCACCTTAAGCTTCTCTCCTCTCCTGCTTCTCTCATTCCCCTAAAGGTTTTCACTGACAGTTCTCTCATTTTTGCCTCTCTCCATTTAGTCTCTCATTTTGACACAATAATTCTGTATTAGCTTAAGATACACAATATAATGATTTGCTATATGTATATATTACAAAAGGAATACCAGAATGAATTTAGTTAACATCCATAACTTCACACAGTTATTTCTTGTGTGTGATAATAGCTTTTAAAGTACACTGTCAGCAACTTTCAAATATACAACACAGTATTGTTAACTAGAGTCACCATGTTGTATGTTACATCTCCAGGATTTATTTATCTTGTAATGGACGTTTGTACTTTTTAATCACATGCACACATTTCCCCTATCCTAGAGGAGAGAATAGCCCTCCTCTGGCCACTTTCATGCAACATTGTACTTGATGTCTTAGCCAGAGCAATTGAACAGAAAAAATAAACAAGACCAAATCACAAAAGAAAGTAAAACTCTCACTTATTTGCAGATGACATGGTGCACAGAGAAAACCATACAGACTTTACCAAAGGAACTGTTAGAACTAATAAAGGAATTCAGAAAAGTTGTAGGATACAAAATCAGTATGTGAAATTTAACCATATTTTTATATAATAGCAGCAAACGATCAGAAAAAGAAATCAATAAAACAATTTCATTTATAATTGAATAAAAAAAATAAAATACTTAGGGAAAAATCAAAGAGGTTGTCTGTACACTGAAAAGTGTAGGACATTGATGAAATAAATTAAAGAGGATGAATAAATCAAAAGATATTTCATGCTCATGAATTGGAAAAAAATAATATTAAAATGCCCATACTACCCAAAGCAATCTACAGATTAATTGCAATCCCCATAAACATCCAATGGCATTTTTTCAAAAAATCAAAACAGTAATTGTAAAATTTACATGGAACCACAAAAGATCCTGAATAGCTAAGCAATTCTGAAGAATAAGAAAAAATCTAGGGGCATCACATTTTCTGTTTTCAAATTATATTACAAAACTATAACAATTAAAGTAGAATGGTATTGGCCTAAATATAGACAGAGATCAATGGAACAGAGCAAAGAACCCCAAATAAACTCATGCAGATATGGTTAATTAATTTTTGACGAGGAGCTAATAACATAGAATGGAGAAAGGACAGTATCTTAAATATATGGTGTTGAGAAAATTAGCCACCTGCAAAAGTATGAAACTGGGTCCCATCTTACACCATATACAAACATTATCTCAAAGTGAGTTAAGGAGTTGAATATAAGATTTGAAATTATCAAACTCATAGAGGAAAACATAGGCAGCACTTTCCTTGACAACAATCTCTGCAAAGATTTTTTTAAAATTTAAAACCAAAAGCAAGAAGAACAAAGACAAAAATAAATGTGTGACTGTGTATGTTACATGCCATTGAGTCAATTACTGGTGACCTTATGAATGAGACATGTTCACGATGTCTTATCCTTAATAACCCTTCTCAGCTCCTGTAGACCCCTGCCTATAGCTTCTTTTATGGAGTGAATCCATCTCATATTTGTGTTTTTATTCTTTTCCTGCTGGTTCTATTTTTCCAAGCATTATTTTTTCCAGAGAATTTTGCCTTTTTATTATGTGCCCAAAGTAGGACATCTTTTCTTTTCTTTTCTTTTCCTTTCCTTTCCTTTTCTCTTTTGTTTCCTTTTTTCTTTTCTTTTCTCTCATTTCCTTCTCTCTCTCTTTCTCTTTCTTCTTTCTTTCTTTCTTTTTCTTTCCTTTCTTCCTTCCTTCTCTCTTTCTCTCTTTCTCTCTTTCTCTCTTTCTTTTCTTTCTTTCATCTTTTGTCATTTTTGCCCCAGGCAATATTTCAGGCTTAAGTTCCTCTAGAACACACACACTTGTTTGTCGACCTGGAGATCCAGGGTATCTTCAGAGCTCTCTTCCAACACCATGTATCAAATGAATCAACTGTTTTCTTATCAGCCTTTTCACGATTCACCTTTGACATCTGGCATAATAACTGGGGATACAAGAGCATGAATGTTCTTAGCTTTTGTCTCCAATAAACACATCTTTGCTCTTGAAGACCTTTCCAAATTCTTCCACTGTTGCCCTTCCAACCTTAGTTTATTCTTAATTTCATGGCTGTAGTTTTCATTTAAATTGATGACTGAACCAAGATAAGCAAAACCTTGACCAATTTCAGTATCTTCCCCATCTATGTTAAAGTTTTGTATTTCTTTTGAAGTCATGGTGTTTGTTTTCCTGCTATTCAAATGCAGTGCTGCTTTGGCACTTTCTTTTTTCAGCTTCATCAAAAGTTGTTTCAACTCATTGCTACTTTCTGCCAATAAAATGATGTCATCTGTATATCTTACATTATTGAGATTTCTTCCACCAATTTCCACTAGTCTTTCCTTTGAGTATAGCCCAGTTTTTCATATATGTTCTCTGTTTGGAGAACAATTAGGGAAATAAAATGCACTCTTGTCTGCCATCCTTGCCTATAAAAAGGCAGTCTGTCTCTCCATATCCTGTCCTGACAGTGGCTTCCTGCCCACAACACTGTTTATGGATCAGGATGGTTAAGAGCTGAGGCATATCCCTTCTTTCAGAGCAACTCCTCCCTTTCATGATCCATGCAGTCAAAGGCTTGACTGTAGTCTATAAAACATAGACTAAATTTCCTCTGAGATTTGTGGAGCACTCCAGTATCCAACATTTGCAATTAGATATCGAATGCCTCCTCCTTTTTTGAATCCAGCTTAAACATCCAGCATATCTTGCTCCATATAAGGTAGTAGACTTTACTGAATTACACTGAGCATCACTTTACTTGTGTAGGAAATTAGAGCAATGGTCATACAGTTACTGTACTCCTTGTAATCTCGTTTATTGAAAATTAGGATGTATATTGAATATTTCCAGTCTGTGTGCCATTGCTTTGTTTTCCATATTTTTGATATATATGTGTTAGGATAATGACAGATTCAATCCCTGTGCCTTCAAATAATTCTATCAGTATCTCATCTATCCCTAGTGATTTACTTGTTTCCAATACATCCAGGGCAGTTTTCACTTCAGTTTCTAGAATTACAGCTTCTTCTTCAAAGGTGTCAGTCATCTTTTTGTCTCTTTTGTATAGATTTTCTGTAGACTCCTTCCACCTTTCCTTTATTTCCCCTAAATAATATTCTACCTTGTTGGTCATTTAACATTACTAGCTTAGGTTTGGATTTCCCCAATTTTCTGGTAGAGCTCTCATGTTTTTCTTTTTTTCTTGTTCTCTTCTTTTTAGAGTGACTATAATAATATTTATAGTTTCAGTCCATTTTTCTTCTGATTCTTAGTTAATTAAGATTAATAGTGCAAATATTTTTTTAATGAGGACTTTAAATCTACCAGGGATGTTATTATATTATATTCTTATGCTACACATGTTCTGGTGCTCTTCTTTATCTTTTCCGTAATGTTTGATATTATAGTTTGTGGTCAGTACCACAATCAGCTCCTGATCTTCTTTTGGCAGACAGAATAGAACTTCTTCATATCTTGCTTCCAATTATGTAGTCTGTTTGATTTCCATATTGACCATCTGGTGATATCCATGTATAGTCATCTTTCTGGTTGTTTGAAGCATGTGTTTGTAATGGACAAGTTGTTGCCTTTGCAGACATCCATGAGTCTCCTGCTTCATTTCTGACCCCTAGTCCAAATTTTCCAAAGATTTTAATTCTGTTTTATTTCCTAATTTTCTGTTCCAATCATCAGTAGTTATCAGAATATCTTGTTTTGGTGTGTGACGAACTTCTTGGATACTTGTATTAAAAGCTTTCAATTTCATCTCCTTTTTAAAAAAATAATTTATTTATTTTTAGAGAGAGGGGAAGGGAGAGAGAAACATCAATGTGTGGTTGTCTCTCATGTGCCTCCAGCTGGGGATCTGGCCTGCAAGCCAAGTATGTGCCCTAACTGGGAATTGAACCAGCATCCCCTTGATTTGCAGGCTGGCACTCAATCCACTGAGCCACACCAGACAGGGGTATATTCATCTTCTTCAGTTTCCACAGTTGGAGCATAGAGAAAATTGAATAATGGTTATATTAATAGGTGTTCCTAGACATCTGATTGATATTATTCACTTAGGCCTTGCATTGTGGCCCTTAACTATCTGTGGTCCATCTTGCCTCAATATTAAAGATACTCCATTTCTTCTGAGTTCATAATTTCCAAAGTAGAACTCTTTGTAGGTGCCTGACTGGCAACATCCCATTCTAGTCCATTTAGTTCTCTGACATAAAGTTCTGCAGTGTTTAGATGTTCTATTTCTTGCTTTTCAATTTCCAGTTTACCTGGTTTGTGCTTCTTACATCCCATGTTCCAATTGTATATGTTGTGCAACATCATACCCTCCTTTTGCCTTTGTGCACATCATTTCATTAACAACAATGCTATTCATTCTTCTTTGCTCTTCCCAGTAACTGTTAGAGTGCTTCTCAATCTTGCAGTTTCACCTTTCAGTATTATTTCATATCTCATTTTAGATTGTCTCCTCATATGGTTTTTAAGTTAAGACAAAAGAAAAATAAGAAAAGAACATGTATCAGTGCTTAATCATTGTCTTCTGTTGTATGGTATGTAGATACAAGCTAATGTGGGACTACATCAAACTAAAAAGCTTTTTCATGGCATTGGATACTACTAACAAAATCAAAAGACAACCTACAGAATGGAAAAGTTATTTGCAAATTATATAACTGATAAAGGTTAAATACCCAAAGTATATAAAGAATGCATGAGTCTTTATAGCCAAAAAACTAAACATAAAAAATAAGAAGGAGAACTGGATAGACATTTTTTCAAAAAAGACATACAAATGGCTAACAAGGTATGTGATATCACTAAACATCGGGAAAATGCAAATAAAAAAAAACAATGAGATCTCCCCTAGCGCCTGTTAGGATGACTATCATTAAAAAAAAAGACAAGAAATAGCAAATGTTAGCAAAGATGTGAAAAAACAAAGAGAAAACTTTGTGCACTGTTGTTGAGAATGTAAATTTTTTAACCCTCTGTGAAAACAGTGTGAATATTCCTCAAAAAATTAAAAATAGAAATATTACATGATTTAGCAATTGCACTTCTGGGTATTTACCCAAAAGAGACAAAATCAGTATCTCAAAAAGGTATATGCATCCCCATATTCACTGAAGCATTATTTATTTAGCCAAGACATGGAAAGATTATTTACTGAGCCTTTGGCAGATGAATGGATAAAGAAAATATATTCCAAATATAATAAATTGTTATTCAGGTACAAAAATAAGGAAATCTTGCCTTTTGAAATAACATGAATAAAATTTAAGGGCATTATGTTTAATGTAGTAAGTCAAACAAAGATAGACATATACTGTATGATGTCACTTATATGTGGAACTGAAAAAAAAACTGAATTCTTTGAAATCAACTTCTCTTTGAATGAAGTACTTGCAAAGATTTCTCATCTCAAAATTTGCTTTTAAGGAAGAATGTATAAATAAATCGTGGATGTCTGCCTTTGAAGATTCCACAGTGTTTTATAATTATTAATGATTAAAATCACTATTAATAATATCTGCCACCATGTGTTGATGAGAGTAATTATCATAGATACTTTACATATATTTTCTACAAACCTCACAAGAACACTTTGTGCATATGATTTAAAACATTTTAAAGCACATAAGGATATAGGAGATTAGAGATGTACCTAAATCTGGTCTGTCGTAAGACCAGTCTGTCTGTGTGTTGTAAATGCTTTGTACACTATCTCTTGATTTCTAACATGATGAATATTTTCCTAGTTCTTCTAGGTCAAAACTTTCTAATTTAAACATGATTGCAAAGGACCTGAACAGACACTTCTCCAAAAAGGACATACAGATGGCCAAGAGACATATGAAAAGATGTTCAAAGTCACTAATCATCAGGGAAATGCAAATTAAAACCATAATGAGTTATCATCTCATACCTGATAGAATGGCTTTCCTCAATAAATCAATAAACAAGTGCTGGAGCGTATGTGGAGAAAAGGGAACATTTTTGCACTATTAGTATGAATGCAGACTGGTACAACCACTGTGGAAAGCAGTATGGAGTTAGCTCAACAATTAAAAATGGATCTGCCTTTTGACCCGGTAATCCCACTTCTGGGAATATATCAGAAGGAACCCAAAACAGTAATATGAAAGAACATAAGCACTCCTATGTTCATTGTATCATTATTTACAATCACCAAGATATGGTGCCCAGGTGTCCTTCAATAGATGAGTGGATAAAACAATTATGGGACATTTACACAATGGATGCTACTCAGCCGTAAAAAAGAGGGAAGTTTTATCCTTCGTGACAGTGTGGATGGGCCTGGAGAACATTATGCTAAGTGAAATAAACCAGTCAGAAAAAAACAAATTCCATATGATTTCACTCATATGCAGAATCTAATGAACAAACTGAACCAGCAAGGAAAATGGGGACAAACTCATAGACAAAGAACAGATGACAGCTAGGGGTGGGAGAGAGTTAGAGGGTAGAGGGATTGAGCAAAAAGGAAAAAGGACTCATGGACATGGACAACAGTGTGATGAATGCAGGAGGGAGGGGAGCATAAGGGAACTAAATGGTCATGGAAAAATATAATAAAAATAAAAAAATTTTTGAAAAAGAATTATTTATTTTGTTGAAAACACTAAATTTTGTAAAAAAAAATAAAATATAACTGCATGTTATATTTTTTCATTATGGATACAATCAGAATATATGAGGTCTGTCCAGAAGGTATCCAGTCATGTAATATGAAAAATAGAGACATTTATTGAACAAGATATGAGATACCGCAAGCATTGTACTTAGGATAATGAGGCCTCAGTTCTCTTCAAAGTAGGTACCCTGGGACCTCACACAGTTCTCCCAATCATCGTCAGCTGCCCTGTCATATTTTCCTGAATCTCATCTATGGTCTGAAATCTATTCCCTTTCAAAGGTGATTTTAGTTTTGGGGAAAAGCTAGGAGTCGCAGGGTGCCAAATCTGGGATATACAGGGGTTGAGTCACCTGGGTGATTTGATATTTCACCAAAAATCTCTGTACAAGATGTGGTGCTTGAGCAGGTGCTTTGTTGTGATCAAGTTGCCAATCACCAGTTGCCCATAGCTACAGTCTACTGAATCATGCCAGTAGTTTCCTCAGAGGCATGTTCAAGCTTAACACAAAATTTGATACAAATTCATTGCTCTACTCCCTCATTTTGAATGCAATGGCCACATAGTACACATGCTCACTCAACAGTGTCTACTGTCCCCACTGACTAGTACAGTGAAGTCCTCATTGTTCACACATGCACAGTCCATCCACTCTCCTTGGCTGCCAGGTTACACTGATGTCACACAAACTGTGCTCATTATATTAACAATGGTTGGACTTTTCCTTGACAGACCTCATATATCTTGTTAAGTGATGGCTATAACTACAATAGTTTTCCTGAGAAAAAGATTATTTATTTTTTCACAAAATTTAGTCAAATGGATAAAAGTTGTAAACCAAATAATAATAATGATTAGAAAAAGGGTAAAATAACTTGAAGAAAAAACAAGGAAGAAAAGACAATTTTATCCATGGGCTGTACCCATGAAACTTCTGAAAGGGAATTCTATGAAAAAAAAATTGCAAGAAACCAGTTATCCAAAACTATAGGACAAATATAATAATTTATATTATCCAATTGCAATATATAATATATTCACTTTCATACTATATTTTATAAAAGCCACACCATTAATACCTCTCAACTTGCTTTATATATCCCACATTTGCTAGTTATTATTTGAATGTACTAATTCTTATTTTAAAAGTCAGAGCCTGAAAAATCTTATACCATCAACTTCCTTTGAAGTGCTATAAAACAATAAATATTGAACTTATCCAAAATATTAAAAGTGGTGTCATTTCTACAAAACCACATAAGGTCAACTTTAAAATAAGTTACATTTGGATTAATTGGATTTTTAAAAGTATTAAAATGCTATGCAATGGAGGTATTATATTTATTCAAAAGCAACACTTTATTGAAATATGTCAGAATTTTTCAACACACACAAACATAAATCAATGCAATATACACATTTTCATAAACTCAAAATTATACCATGCTAATCCAAACTGTCAAAATTTTCTCTGCTGACATTTGTAAGTTTTCAGCCACATATTAAAGCATATGACTCTATAAATATGTGATTAAATTTAGATATATTTTTTAATTATTTGTATAGAAATGAAGAGCTAGATAAATTATTCAAGTTGTCAATTTTTAATTTAAAAACTTAAAAAAATCCTTGTCCTGACTGGTGTGGCTCAGCTGGTTGGAGCATCAAGGTCTCAGGTTCGATTTTGGGTCGGGGCACATCCCAGGTTATGTACAAGAAGGCAACCCATGGAAGTTTCTGTCTCACACTGATGTTTCTCTCTATCCCTCTTTCTGTCTCTCTCTCTCTCAAAACAGTGAAAAAAATGTTCTTGGATAAGAATTAAAAATAAAAAAGTGAATTAAGAGATATGAGGAGTTCCTTTTTCAAAACTACCTGTCTTAGAAAAAAGGAAAAAAATCACCTGCAAAAATAATTAACAGGAAATAGTAGAGATATAAGCAACTGCTGACACTAACATTGCAGAATTCTTGATTCTACAATGTATGATAGTAACCTTCAAGATGGCAAAAAAAGTTAGCAGCATAAGATAATTTTAATAAAAT
Organism: Trachops cirrhosus; assembly: GCA_028533065.1. Lineage (NCBI taxonomy): Eukaryota > Metazoa > Chordata > Mammalia > Chiroptera > Phyllostomidae > Trachops > Trachops cirrhosus. The sequence continues at coordinate 126,724,549 of CM052539.1, forward strand.
GAAGGTTATAGTGTGTATCAATTAAAAATAGCCTACATATTCCAATTAATACTTACAATCTTCAAGCTTCTTAATATCATCATGAATATATGAAGGGATTTAGCCAGTTTTGATACAATTTGTGTTTCATCTTAATAAAGAGGGCCCCTAGGCTCCTTCTAATTGGACCGCAAGAATGATTGAGTTTCTTGCTGTAATGAGTAACAATCTTCCCTGCTGTTCAGGTAACCAAAGGTGATCATTTAAAAAATGGTTCCAGACTACACTTCCTATGTGATGAGGCTGAAAAAGAGTAGAAGCTCCATGCCAGGGGTAACAGTATCAGGCATAACACTGTTTAATTCCATAGTGAAAACAGGAATATAGTCAACCCATAGAGTTCCCCCTTTAAAAGGCCAAGTAATTAGAAGGTAAAAATATATCATAGTTGAAATTTGTTTTATGTTTCTGTCTACCAAATCTATGGAACTAAAAAATATGTTTTATTGTCCCATGCCCCTAAAGACACTTTTGCAGCAGTTTCTGCCTAGAATGACAGAAAACAAAAATGAAAAAGGAAACCAAATATGCTCTTGCATTCTCTTGTATTCTAAAGCCTTGGTGAAGAAGTTTTTTATCTTAATAGATAATTTAAAAACTTTTTATCTTAATGTTTTGTTCTGTACATATCCAATAAGAGATTATTCCATATCTTTAACAACTTTCTATTTATAAATTAGCACTTGGAAAGAATTGCCCAACTCTCTCAGACTCTCAGTGAATTTAGTATTTTGAACCAGACACAAACCTGATTCATAATTTCCACTGAAACTCTTTAGTTAGTCTTTGGGAAATTTATGCTGTAAAGCTATGCCATAGTATCCTCTAATTCTCCCAACTGCATATGGGATTATCCGCTCCCTAGGTATTTATGAGAATGGAATCTTGCTTTGTCATCTAAGCAGTCATTTTCTCTTTTAGGCTCAAGCTAGAGAATAAATATAAAAGATGAGTAGTTCAGTCATGGAAAAATCAATTCCATAATGTAGGTTTACTAGGGAACATTTTTTTTCTGGTATCTTGAGGAAATGGATAGGAGTAAATACTTTTTGAGTTTGGGATCAATACACTCTTCATTAGCTTTCTTTCCCAAAACAGTTTATATCCTCTTTGAATTCCTTAATAAGTACTGAACAAGTTGAGCTTTAATACTAAAATTAATCTTTTAAAAATTAAATTGATATTTCCTAAATAAAAAATAACAGTCACTGTAATAGTATTTAAGTAAACATTTTGCTCTTGCTTAAAGGAAAAAATGCATATATATATATATATAATCTTCCATTTTCTTTAATATAAGACAAAGAAGGAACTTATGTTAATAACTCAGTACCATAGGTATTAAACTTATATCACACATGAAGCCTTTATTTCAGTTTAGAAATTTCACAAGTGGTGATATATGTGATTTAAGTTTTAATACCAGGGAGAATTTTTTAAAGTTTAATTTTCCTCTGTTTTCTATAATATTTTCACTCTAAAGTGAAAGAATGTGGTAGGAGTTATGTAAATATCTTGGGTTCTATTTTCTGTTTCAAGCAAAAACTTTTAAGTCAAGAATTATACTACAGAATTTATGAATAAAAACCTGTGTTTATGCTATCAAATTTTTAGAGAAAGGGAGGGGAAAATGAAATGCAAATTAATTCATAAATGTGTTTGAAATTGGGTTCAAGTGGAAAGGCTTAGACTTTAGGAGTTCTGGGAAGAAAGATTCTGAAAGAAATCTAGCCTAGACAGTTCTCCAATGGGTAGACTGAAATAGCAGCCATAAACCAAAGTCCAAAAATTGTCAGCCAAGTGAGGAACCAAAAAAAATGGGGAGAAACAAAAGCTGGGGTCAATCGCTTTTTTAAAAAATTTAAAATATACAGAAGAAATGAAAAGGGATTACTTGTAAAGCTATTTGTATATTAATTATTTAAAATTTAAAGACCAAGTTGACCAAATTTAAAGATTTCATTTTTTTTAAAGATTTTGGATAATTTTGTTTTTATAAATCAAAAGAGGTATTTCTGAGCATAGTTTATGAATAGAATTTACATATATTCAAAGTCATAGTCTTAATTATTGTGAAAATCTAGCCTCTTGAAAAATATATCAGACTGTGATTTTTTTCCTCAGATTTGATTGTTGTGCAACTTAATTGTAATGAAATTTGTTGTCCTATTATTGCTGATATTGATTTCAGATTTTTACGGGAGCAACTTTTAAGTCATAATATAACATACTATTTGCCAACTTTAGATGGTTTACTTATCACAATTTAGTTTCATTTTAAAACATGATCAATGAAACATTTATGTGTCTGTCTTTATAGATACAGCTTTTCTCAAGGGAAAACAAACCTTCAAAACACTTATAGTGGAATAGTCTTCAACAAGTCTTGATGGACTTGATGGATTTAATTGAAGAGAATGTTCTATTTTTACACATATCTTAAATAAAAAAAATTAATGAACTTTTTTGTTGTTGTTAAAGCCTATATATTCTTGACTAGGAATCTAATAAGTTTACATTAGTATTATTAAACAAATATTTTTTAAAGATTTTATTTATTTACTTTTAGAGAGAGAGAGAAACAGTGGGAGCGAAACATCAATGTGTGATTGGTTGCCTCTCCCACACCCTCAAATGGTGACCTAGCCCACAACCCAGGCATGTGCCCTGACCGAGAATCAAAGTGGTGACTTTTCAGTTCACAGGCCAGTGTTCAGTTCACTGAATCATACCAGCCAGGGCTATTCAACAATTATTAATAAATCTGTGCAAGTTTTAAGCCAGGAATTATGAAGGATATAAAGAAAATAAAAAAGTATCTGTTCTTTGTGATATTATATTTTAGTAGTTTACATAACATAAATGTCACCAACCATAACACTTGGCAGGACATGGTAAGTAGCGTAAATGAGTTATAAAACATAAAAATTAATTACACCTAAATTAGAAACATTATAACAACCTTTATGAAAGATGTAAATTTTGACTGGTAGAAATGGAAGGCACCATCTCACAAGGAGAAAAAATCCTAGATGCTTGTCCTCCAGAGGCCATATTGTTGAAGAGGTCAATTCAAATATGGTGAATGTCAAAAAGCAAAAATACAGTTGATAAGTAAAATTGCTGTGAGTTAAGTCAATTTAGAAAGAGTAAAGTTGAAAGTACTTGACATGGTAATAGAGTTGGTGTCCTTTGATAGGTGATTGGATAAAGAAGATGTGGTACATGTACATACACAATGGAATACTACTCAGCCGTAAGAAAAGATGAAATAGTGCCATTTGCAACAACATGGATGGACCATGAGGATATTATGCTAAGCGAAATAACTCAGACAAAAATATTAAGAACCATATTATTTCATACATATGTGGGGTATAACACTGAAAGCAACACATGAACAAACAAGAAAAACAACCAAACCAAACTGCATAGACACAGACAACAGTATGGTGGTTACCAGAATGAAGGGGGTAATCAGAAAATGGCAAAGGGCATCAAACATATGGTGATGGAAGATGATTTGACTTTGGTGGTCAGCACGCAATGCAATACACAGATAATGTAGTACAGAAACATATACTTGACACCTTATTAATTTTATTAACAAATAAGATTATTAACATAATCTTAACAAATTAACAAATGTTACTCCTATAAGTTTAATAAAAATAAAATAAATAGGCAATAAAGGGCCTTTTGTGAGAGACTAAAGAATTTCTTGAAAAATGAAAATACTTTGTAATGGCTCTTAAGAAGTGAGTATTCTTGATCAGAGTTTTCTTTAAGTGTACCATTGTGAACTATCTGAAAAAGGAAATTCAATGAATGGACCATACATAGAGTTCTGAAGAAGGCAAAAAAGGCCCTACATAAAGTTGAAGTAATACTAAAAGAAAGCACATAATAGATAATAAAAGAGCTGTTGGGTAAGTAAATATAATATTTTGGAGCCAGAAAATACAGTGTTAGGGAAGAGAGGAAAACTCTATTTATGGCGTTTGGTCTGTATCATAGGAATAACCTTAGTCTTACATAGGAGAAAATAACATGCAAAACCAACCAACCAATCAGACAAACAAACAAAAAATCATAAGCCAGGGAAAAAGTGAGATATAGCAGAAAGGGAGGATTGATTATTTCATTTTAAAATATGCTGAATACAAATGCTAGAAAAAATTAGAAAATACATCTCCGTCTGGCAATAACAAAATGAGAAATTGAAAGCAGAGCAGCAGACAGGACTGGAATTTTTACAGAGAGAATCTGGAGCCAAACAAGTGTCTTAGTTCAAGGGAAAAAAGCAAATTACCCAATATATTGAAATACTTTTATTTAGTACATGAGAAAAGAAGGGTAATGAAGTCCTAGAGGTCCATGTAACATTTAAAGAGGATAATGTCATAGGAACAAAAGTAATCTAAAATTTTATTAACCCAAGCATTTATCCTTAAAACCCATCCAATGCCTTGAATGAACTCTTAATTCTATAACCCCCTTCATATCCAATAACTATTTTGTTAGCCCACCTCGGCCATGATCACACACTAAATGTTGTCATCATCATAACTTCAGTATCTCAAATATCTCAACTTTCCAATAATAACCTACCATCTCTTTGATTAACTGTTCCATTATACATCATTGAAACCTCCGGTCCTAACTAATGAACCCACCATTTATTTACCTCTATTCTTCAGTTCCCTCCAAGTCCTGTCTTTAATCAATCTTACAATCAAATATTTTCTTTGCCCTATCCATTATGCTTATCTGGTTAAATTCCAGCCTTAATGAAGACAACTTTTACATTTTCCTTGAGTCTTTATTAGAAAATTCAGACAAGCTTAAGAAAAAATGAACAGAGATTTTAAACACTGTTCTTAAAGTCATCATGCATAAACGCACATGAATAGCAAAGAGAAGGGCAATTTTAAAGCCAAAGTAAATTTCATGATTATTTATTTGAGTATTTTATGTTTTATTTTTCTTTTGTTTGTGTTTTTCTAATCTGTACATATGCCTTGTGTGTTATCATAAACATTTTCAGAACAAATGATTAAATTAATGAATTTCCATTTTCCCTAACTTGTTAACATGATATTTAAAAATACATATTTGTACAAAATGTAAATTTTGATACCACTAGTATAATCACTTGTTAAGTTGATGTTGATCCAACACTTAAAATATTTAGGAGTGGCATAGAACAGCAAATGAAGGGGAAAAGAAGAAGCTTGAAGAAATTACATGAAACAAATTCTTACAACTTCTCTTTTAAATTTGTAATTTTCCATTGCATTTCTAGTCTTTTGCAGTTGTATTGATTCTTTGGTAAGTACATCTTTGTGTATTTGCATGAGAAATGGAGAGAGTCAGATGGAGAGAGACATAGTTTCTTAGCTTTTATCCATGTTGATCTCCACTGCCTTCTGCTTTTAGTGGTTTCTGGTTGTATTCTTCAATCTCTTGTTTTATACTCATAATTCATATGGGTTCATCTTTGCTCAACATGAATATAATATTTCCCATACCTGCACAATTCTTTTTAAGAAAGGCAATGATATTTTTTGTTTTCCTTTTTATTTGCAGTTTGAGAATCCCAGTGGTTTCTGTTGAAAGGCTCAATAATGAAAATCTCTATTCAAAAGTCAACATCAGTAATTTTTTTCTGATAGGGCCAAAAGTGCTGAATGCACTAAAAATGAAGTCAGTTTGAAGTAGAAAATTCAAACTTACTTATTCCTTTAAATTACAAGTTAAACCTCCGAGTTTATCTACTCATGTAAATTCCTGAAATCAACTATTTTACCAGTATAATGTCAAGTAGGAGCAGTCTCATTATATTAAAGGTTAGATTTAGATGGGACAATAACAGCAATGTCAACTTCCATGAGATTTAAAACCACAACAGCAAATAATAAATGAACTTCTTCTATCCTCATTAATCTGAGCATATGCTACTGGATTATAATTTTTTAAGCCACTTCTTACCTCTAAATTTAGAAGCTTGTTGTTAAACAGAACATAAACTTATGCAAGAGGTAAGTGCTCTATAGAAAACTTATAAATAATGGCATTTTTTAGGATGCCTGGGAAATCCTGAACCACTTTTCACTGATAAGTAGTGTTCATTGATGTTTATTTTGACTCTTTTAAGAAACAAAGCAGTCATACTACAAACTGTATAATTTCAGCCAATTTATGGCACACAAAAGATTATCCCTTGAAGATAAGATTGCTATGATCCTAGAGCAATGACAGATTTTAGTACTGAAGAGAAAATATTCAAGATTGTGAAAAATGCTTAAACTAATCTCTAAGGATTTTGTGCTAAGGCAAAACAATTACTCGTGCCTTATCTATACTTAATATTTTTTCTTTCATAAGCATAGAATATTAATTCCTGGTTAAAAGATGAATAAATTTCTACTAGACATCCATATTCACATCTGAGCAATATTATTACATTAAGCTTAAGATCTTAATGATATATTTAGAAGTGATCATTCTTAAGAAAATATATTTCAACTTATTTGAAATTTAGCAGCTCCTGAAAATCTCATTTGACTAAGCTAGACTTTAGAACATTTTCATGATCTTAATATTTTATTTTATTTTATTATTTTATTTTTATTCTCACAAGAGGATTTTTTTAAAATGCTTTTAGAGAGAGAGGAAGGGAGGGAGAGAAACATTGATTGGTTGCCTCCAGTACATGCCCGCCCCAACCAGAGATGGAATCTGCAACCTAGGTATTTGCCCTGACCAGGAATAGAACTGGCACCCCTTTTGCTGAAATTCGTTGTGTATGGAATGATGCTCCAAACAGCAGAGACCCTCAGCCAGAGTAGAACATTTTCATGTTTTTTAAGTCAATAATTTATGAGCCTGACTATTAATTTTTGATAAAGATTTCAGAATCTGCCACTTTATCAATCTTTGTATATTATAAGGACAATTTGATTCAATATTAAATGCATCTACAAACATTGTAATCAATTAGGTGCCTGAAAGCCATTAGTTCAAGGGCACGTTGTAATGACAAGGTCTTATTGTCCATATAAGGGTTACTTTGCAACCCATTACTTCTACTGCTATAAAGTAGTGCTAATTAACCTTATAAAATCAAATACTTATGTTAATCCCTCTGCTTCTGTTCCATAACTTTTTTTCTAATATTGAAACCAATAGTCTTAGAAAAGTAGAAGTAAAATGCACATCGTTTATCTCTTAGTTGGGGAATTAAATGTTCCATATAAATAATTGCTGAAGATAATTAAAATTTAAGACTTAAAAACTTGAAAGTACATTTTAATCATTTTGTCCTCAAAGGATCAAACTTTTCTGCACAAATAAAGAGAACATATTTAGTGGCATGGGACTATATTTTTGGTGCTAAGATCTCTTAAGTTTGAACATACATTTTTTAATAATGATGGTTTTAGAAAAATTGAAATGAGTAGAACTTAACATGCTCTTTGGATGAATATCCACAAGTCCAGCTTCACCACAGGTGGTGTTAAGGCAGTGCTTTTCAAACCTTTTGGGTGTGACCTATAGTAAAAAGCATATTTTATAATCTCATACTATACAAATATAACAGGAAATAAAATTTGCTCTTTTGAATGTACTGTGACATTTTTTTCTTTTCTTTTTCTTCCTTGTATGTTCCTATCTTATTCTATTATTTTCCATTTTATTTTTAGCTCTTTAAAAGGATTTTTTAAACCGATCTTCTAATTCATTAATAAGTCACAACCATTAATTTGAAAGCACTGCATTTGTGACCCACAGTGAAAGCTTCTATTTCCTCTAGGTCTTTTTGCCCCTATGTTGCCAAGCTATTATATTTTTAAAATTGCTTCTGTATAATACCTTACAATGCTGATCCCTGTTATTTGTATTTTGAGCATTAGTGTTTAAGTCAATCACAGCTAACCATTTCAGGGACAACTGCTGGTCGTATGTCAAATAGTTGTTGCTTTCTTCTGCAGCTTTAAAAAATTTTTGTCTGTCTCTGTTTTTCCTTTCCTTGAAGCGTCGTAGATATTTATAGTAGTCTGAATTTGCAAAAGCTGGGCTTGAAGGCCATCATCAATCACTGACAGATTCTTCCTATTCTAACAGGAGACATTTGTAAATGATCATATTTTCTACAATTTGGGGCATTGTTTGCTATTTTTTTCTTTAAACTTTGAAGTCAAGAACTTCTTTATGACTGTAACTCTATATGAAAAAGTGAATCAGTATACACCATATGTTTTGTTTTTATTTTGTAAAGATTTTATTTATTTATTTGTAGAGTGAGGGGAAGGGAAGGAGAAAGAAAGGGAGAGAAATATCAATGTGTGGTTGCCTCTCGCATGTTCTCTACTAAGGACCTGGCCCACAACCCAGGCATCTGCCCTGACTGGGTATCGAACCAGTGATCCTTTGATTCTCAGGCCTGCACTCAATCCACTGAGCTACACCAGCCATGGCTAAACCATATATTTTTAAAAAACATGTTATATAGGAAATCTTCTTTAGACTGTTTTAGTAAATGGCTCTCTGGGCAAAATAATTTTCTTGGTTCCAACAAATTGAAATTATTTCAACAAATTGAAATAATACCAGGTATCTACAGTGAATCCAATTTAATTTTATATGTCATATTTTGTTTTATCCATGTATTTTGCAAAAGTAATAATCAAAGCATTTAACTCAGGCATGATTTAATCTACTACTCAGTAACTTGGACAGATAGATGTTAATTCTAACATTATGACACATAATATGAAAAAAATGGAAAGAGAAAAAAGCAAATATTATTGAATGGCACTTGTTGAGCTATTGGTTACAATTTCTTTAATCAAGGGTATAGTATAGTATTTCATATTTTTAATGTTAAATGAGAATTTTTTTTATTTTTGTAACTTTCCTACAATTAAATTTTGATGACTTTCTTTTTATATAAACTCACATGCAATGCTTGTATATCTTTAGATATAAAGTAAAATACTTATATGTAATCTTATAATTAATATATAAATATAAACTAGAGTTTTTTTAAGATTTTATTTTTATTTATTTGTAGAGAAAGGGGAATGGAGGGAGAAAGAGAGAAAGAAAAACATCAATGTATGGTTGCCTCTTGCACTTCCCCTACTGGGGACCTGGTCCACAACCCAGGCACGTACCCAGACTGGGAATTGAACCAGCTACCTTTTGCTTCACAGGCCAGTGCTCAATCCACTAAGCCACACCAGCCAGGGCCAGAGTTTTAAACGTATGGGCCCAAAAGTGCATCATGGAATTCTAATAATGTCTATGACAGTATCATTCCACAATGGCATATTGAGACATTTTTGTTTTAGAGTTTCCTGCTAAAGATTTATATAATCCCTCAAAATAATTAGCTTTATATTGCAAGAAAACTGCTTACCTGGGAAAGTTCAAAAAGAACATTTCCTCTAAGGATCCATAATTGTGGTTCTGCACACCTTATGGGACTTTCACAGACATAGGAACGTTTAATTGAAAATGATTGAGTGCTCAACACACCACAGATGCCCAGCCTAAATAACAGCAGTGGAGATTACCCAGAGTCAGCTTCTTGTTTTGAAAGCAAAACCAAATGCATTCAGTCTCATTTCTAAGATAAGCACTTGTGTGTTTCCAGAGAGTCAATGAGTGATTAAATTTTGAAGGCATGAGATGGAAGAAAAAGACAATATGAGTCTCAAAAAAGAAATACACAGGGGAAGGAAAGCACACTGATACATATTTTTAAAAATTATGTAAACTTCCCAATATTATAACTTTGAAAACATTTTAGAAGAAACTGACTATATTACCTTTAATTTAATTAATTGAGACAATGTCTCAGTTAATCTCTCTAGACATCAGAGATAAGGAAAAAGAAAACACTCTAAATATCCCGTAACTTTCATTATCCAAGGACTGTCATTGGGAAAGTATCTCTAATGATAAAGAGACCCTCATTATGTTTATGCAGCTAATTGTTTTGGAAACATATTAAGCATAATATTTAATAAGGAATGCTACTCTTAAAGAGTGTTTACTTTTAATTATTGCTTATTCTATTTACTCTATAGGACTTCCCATTGTATTCCATTGCATTGGCATGGCATCTCTGCATTAGTATTGCTTTACAGTATTAACCTGCGTTCTTAATCTTCTTAAAGTTATATAAAATTAAGGATATAATATGACCTGCTTTTTAAAAACAAATGTATATAACAATAGAATAATTATTATATATCTAATCACAAATCTAGGTAGAAACTAGATATGTTTAGAAACTCTTTAGATATTTAGATATACTAACATTACGCTTACATAACTGGTAATTTACAACTATTTGATAAATAGGCTTTCTTAGTACTTTATGAGAATGCTCTCATTCTTGCCAACCTCATCAAGTTATTATGAGAAATCAGTATGATTGGAGAACTGAAAACACAGTAAACAAGATAACATAAACATTAGTATTGTTAAAATTTTAAAAGGGGGTATTATCCCAATTCTACCATTTATCAGCTGTGTGACTGGAAAAAGTCATAGAACCTATAAGACTTATCATCCTCTGATGATACCACAAAATGGAAATTATTATGAGTCTTCATGAACCTTTTATAACAGGATAATTGTGTGGTTTAAATAAGACAATAGCATCAGTGAACTTGTAAATCTTTATCAAAACAAGACTGTACATCACAGACTCTGGACACTCAACCACCCATGAAACATGACATTCACTTCATTCTGGTTAAGGCCTCCCATATCTCCTGCTTTGTCTTCTCTGTCAAAACGCACTAACTGATTAGTTCCTTCATCCCAGCAGACTGCTCTAGAGTGTAGCCTTTCCCACATTTGTTGTACCAAAACTCATTCTCTAGCCCTTCCAATCCTCTCCAGTTGTTCTGAAAAACTTTCTAGCTTAACACTATAAGGGTGCTGTTCTGTGGCTCGAAATAGTCCAGTTTCCCATTTCTAGCTATATTATATTTTAGAGGGTTCATGCACCTGCCTCTCTTCTAGCAGCTCATAATTTCTATTTATCCTCAACTAAAATAGCCATGTTGATCTATCAGTTTTGACATTACTTTAGTCTGGATTTCTTTGCTGTTCAATCATCCTTTTGAAAGTCACAAACCATCATCCTAGAATGTGTTTATTCTACTTGGAACCTTCAATTTTGAAGCCATGGAAGGAATCTGAGATAATAACACAATTTCCAGAGTTGTCATAGTAGCCCAATATCAGAGTGTGTATTAAATATAAAATTAAGAATTCTGAGTTTAAACCTTGGTTAGATACACTGCTCATAATTCTTATATAATAATACTTTATCATCATTTTCATGGTTATTATTTTTTATGAAATGACAGGACAGAAATGTTATATATATTATCATTAATTTTGAAAAGTTGTTCACTATATTTTGTTTTCTTAACTTTATACAATAAGAGTACTGAATGTAGAGAAGAGTGAACCCTAGTGTAAACTACGGGCCTTGGAGAAATAACGATGTGTCCATGAATGACGCCAGGCCTGTGGGTTCGTTCCCTGTGGTAGTGTACCACTGTTGCACGGCATGTGGACAGTGGTGAAGGCTGTGCATGTGTGGGGGCAGGGGAATTGGGGAACTCTGTGATTTCTACTGTTTCACTGAACCCAAAATAGCTCTAAAAACTGAGGTGCATTAATTTTTTAAAATATTTTGCATGGTTATGTGACTTGTCCAGGACCATTGAGGCCAAAGATATTCACAAGATTCATAATTCAAATCTAGTTTTGTATTTCTCTTGCCACTTTACCACCCAATTATTTGTGCCTAAGAGCATGATAGGTTAGGCATTATATCTGAAGATAAACAAGCTGAGTATTAATTAGATAACTTTCAATAGCATAGATGGTAGGTGAGAAACAAATTTTGTAAAATTAACATCTGTTATTCTTTAGGTCAAATGATATATAATTGCTAATATTGTAGAGCAATTATTTTTCTTCAAAATTCATATTTTGTCTTGTTTTGGCATGTCTTGTTTTCACTTGATGATAACTTGCCTTTTTTAACTCCTGATTTGTCTTGTCATTTCTTCTGGCCGTGATTGGGTTGTATGACAATTAGAAAATAATGTGTAATTGGCAAAAAGGGATGTATAGGCTGAGGAAACTGACCTGATATAAAACTGTTCTGCTTTCATTTGAATCTCATTTTTAATCTCTATTATGCTAATTGAAAATGCATCAGTATGTTCTTATCAGATTTATTCCTAAATTCTTGATAATTTCAAAAATGGATGTATAATGGCTGCTCTAAGACACCTCACTAGTTGTTATATGGTATGTGATTTGTCTTTCTAAAATTAAAATCTTTCTTTTTGTACAGTATAGGGATCTAGGCAATTATATATACTAAATTAATGACAAGAACACAAGAGAAAAATGAGGTTACCAGAAGGTAAAATAGTAAATAAAACATAAACATTGTGCTGGATACACAGAAAAAATTAGCAATACCTATAATTATTTTCTTTTGTAGAATAAATGTCAAGTACACATTTTACTGAATATGTCCCATTGCTTTACTAAAGTATATTTAAAAGTACTAAACATTGGACTTTGGATTAAAATGAATGATAATTCCTTGGTTATAGCATGTGGGGTACAAACCCACACCTTTTAAGGTCATGGCTTTCATGTAATATAACAGGTTTTTATTATTTTTATTATACCCCTCTCTCTTCTTCTCTAAATGAAAAATGCTCCTGTCAGAAAGCTGTCTGGGAATGCAGCCAAAGAAAGAAGAAGGTTGCAAAAACTCTGGGGACTTGAAAGCAAAGTGGTTGGCATTAGTCTGGTCTTCACTTTAAACTAAAATTAAAACAATTGACAGACATGTACAGTAATCTCTCTTTTAAGGAAAGAATAGAATGCCTCTATAGTAATGTCAAGTGGAACAATTTGGTCCTGGCCCAAGTTATGCAGCTGTTCAGTGGGAAAACAGTAGAAAGGCTTCAGTCCAAAGCAGGCAAATAAAGCAGGATTGTTCATCAAGAGTTACTGGGTCCCTCACATTTAGAACAAAGAAAACATTAACATCCAGGACTGCAAGTCACAAACATTTTCAGTACAAGTTCAGCCACACCATCTTCTGTGATTCATACAAAAGATAGCAGTATTTTGTTCGTTATCAATATGCCTAATAACCTTGGGCGAATCATACATTAATAAAATATTTTGAAAGAAACAATAAATATTTGGTCATTTATTAAAGATATTATTTTTGCCCTGGCTGGTGTAGCTTAGTGGATTAAGCGTGGGCCTGTGAACCAAGAGATCACGGTTTGATTCCCAGTCAGGGCACATGCCTGGGTTGCAGGCCAGTTCCCAGCAGGGAATGCACAGGAAGCAACCATACATTGATATTTCTCTCCCTCTCTCCTTCCCTTCCCCTCTGAAGATAAATAAATAAAATCTTAAAAAAAAAAGATATTATTTTTGTCAGCAATGAGTTCTAAGGAAACATATATCCATTATCCATTTCTGATTCCCACCTGTTCATTAAAGGTGGATCAAGTACATGGAAAGATAATAGAAATTAAGGGTTTTTTGAGTCAATCAACTGAGCCAGTGTGCTTGTCAGTGACTCCAAAATAACAAAATGGGAAATCAAGTACAATTGCTCCAAAATAATGGAGCGGAAATTTGGCAGTAAAATAGGAAACTTGGACCTGCCCATTGGCTATTGTGATATAACATCCTTCATTTTTACTCCTACAATTTTTAGGCTTTTTTGATTCTATATTGAAATATGAATAGTCTTTTATTATTTTTTTATTTTAGAACTTCTGTTTGACATAAATTCCTTTCCTTCTTTCTCTTCTATTTTTCCTGATTCATTTTCTGAAATGGGCGATCCTCCCATTACCTTTGCTTCCTCACCACCTACAATTTCCCTGATTAATCCATTGCAATTTGCCTTCTGTTCTCCCTGCTCTGGTGAGACTGTTTTCTTTACGAGCATTAAAATTTCCTTTTGGGAAAATTCAATGATTTCTTTTTAGTCTTCTCTTGTTTTTTTTTGTCCTATCTGCCTCATCTAGCACTGTTGGAGATATAATATAAATTAAAGAGAAGCTAGAAATTAAACTGTCTTTAAAGGGGTTAATGCTACGTTTATTAGACATGATAGTTACTTTGAAACTGTAGAAGAGTGGATTTCAAGATCATTAGGAAGGACATAAGAAAACCAATGGTCTAAAGGCAGTAAGGAATGTTAGCTATACCTTTAATGCCAATGGCCTGGCAGTCTACAAGGGAAGTTAATGGTAAAAATGAAGATGGGAATAAGACAATATAAGAAAATAATATACATTTACTTGTGTACCACATTGGGACCTATAAGGGTAAAGAAAGAACATAATGACTGCACTAATTAGAGGTTTTCTATATGCTGCAAACTCATGCTAGAAATAGTCAGTCTGGTAGGAATTTGGCATGTTTTGAGTAACAGAATAAATACAGGAGAAAGTCTGATAAAAGAGCATGTATGGCGAGAGTAAGACGTGTCTTGAGACTGGCTAGTTCTTCACCTTCAAGCTTCCGAGGGTTCCACTTCAGGACTGAAAATTATTGTAGGACCCATCTTAGTTTTTCAAAAGTTACTTTCTAACATAACTGGCAGTTTATAGTCCCAATGGAGATAGCAGAAAATAGCTTAAAGAATGTAAACTTTGGGTGGATAAGGTACATGCACTTGGAAACAAAATTATGGAGGAAAAGTAAAAGCCCAAATCCTTTGCTATGCATGACTTGATCCTGATTATGTTACTTTGTGTCTTCCTAAGCTCAACCCTGAGGTTTTACGAACAAACAGGACAGAAGCATAAAGAGAGGGAAGAAAGAAGAACAGAAAGAGGTGGAAAGTAATAAGCAGAAGGAATAGGAGTGAAGATGGAAAAGAAAGTGGAAAGTTTCTGGTGTTAGGTACACTGAATCAGGTGTAAATAAATTTGGATTTAGGTATGTCTGAAGCTGGCTAGAATCTGCTGCACTTCTTTCCCTATTTAAAGTACTGAACTTGAAGCCAAAAGCTCTTGTTAAAATTTTAATACTAACATGCACTGTCACATTTTGATAGCATATTGCAGTTGAAAAATGCTTTCTATAAGGAATTTAATCTTATCAGATGGTAAGAATTATTAAAGTGAATTGTGCAGGATATATGCAGAAAGGCTACTAAGATAAAATATTTCCAACATTTATAATGCTTAAATGTTTCTTAAAAGATATAGATAGATATGGAGGACGGGATGTCAGTGACCAGAGGGGAGAGGGGAGGGAATTTCAGGGGAGAAGGGAAGGGTTTACAGGAACAAATATAGAGGACACATGGACAAAACTACGGGGCTTGGAAATGGAAGGGAGGTGGGGAGGGATGGGTGGGTGGGCTGAAATGGGAATAAAAGATTGAAACTGTACTGAATAATCTAAAAAAAAAAGATAAATTAATACATTAATTCACAACTGCTCTTTAAATCTGCATATTTGTATCTCTAGGAAATAATTTCTGAAAGAAAGCAGTTTTAAAATACCAAAACTATGATAAAGAAGTGTAAATATGCTTAGTGTTAAAAAGTACAATGCTATGCAATTGAAGTTAAAATTTTAAACTTCCGTCTTAAAACTTTTAGAAAAAAATCTCATAGAATAACATGAAATCTACACTTAAATAACAAATATTTTTAAAAACAAATTTTTAATGATTTGACTTGACTTTGTATTTCAGGATTCATAGGATATATTACAGCAGTGAAATTGTTGGGTCAAAAGGCAGATCCATTTTTAATATTTTGAGGATACTCCATACTGCTTTCCATGGTGGCTGCACCAATCTGCGTTTCCAGTTATATACAGAGAAGAATTAAACTTTAGTTCCTAAAATTTAAATGAAAATGCAAGTCAATTGGGAAAAAAATTTAAAAATCAATTAATTTATGTTAGACCTAGAGTGTTATTACATTAGAATGTTCAAATGGCTATCAAATAATATTTGAATAATCCATATTTGGGTAATCCATACTGATTTGTTTTTTTGTATAAAAGGTAAATTTTCTATGAGTTTGCTGCTTATAAACATGAATGTGAAGAAGTATAATTCTACAGTTGAAGTAATGTTAGGACTAAGGTATTTTAATAATGAAATACAATTGAAAATGTTGAGCTCGTGACCCTTTTCATTTACATTCCCTCCAAGCAAATGACATTCACAAATTATATTTTGTGAGAGCTGTTACATAAGAAATATAGAGTTGATTTCCCTTATTAAGAGACTGCTTCCTCATCTAACTTTAAAACTTGGGCACATTTTGAATATGGTTCAATATTTTCAAAGTTTTTCATGGAAGAGTAAGTTCAATAATGTCTAACTTTTATCAATCTGATGACATAAACAGGGACTGATTAAGCCTATACTCTTTTTTGGGTTGAAATATTTTACTGAGAAAAAAAATCACAGTTGGATACCGTCCCAGAAACTTCACTGGGTGACAAAGAAAAAGACCAATCTTCCACAGACACTTAATGAAGACACGGTTTGGGGAGTTTTCTGTTCTAGAGATCATTTTGCCCACCAAGCCAAGACAAAAGCCGTGGTTTTCTGCAGTTAAAGCCTGTAATCAAATCAGAATAGAAGAAGAAAAAAAAAAAAGAAAAAAAAACTTCATTGCTCATTAAATCACTTACAGTGGTTTTCCCTTGGATTCACAAGTCAGAATTAAAGGCTGTCCTTCTTGTGGAAAAGGAGTAGATGGTATAATCTTAACTGATGGTGTATCTAGAAAAAAATGAAAAGGTCATTAAACACATATAAAACTATACATTTAGTAACTGTACATCACACTGTGTGTTCATGCTCTTTTTTATAATTGTGTACATGCAAAAGGGATTTCTTAGATTTGGTGAAACAAAAGTATGCAATTTTAAGAAGCTACTATCCTGTCCATGGAAAGCTAACAGAAATATCTGAATATTTGATGAGCACCACTGTTGTATTATTTCTGAAATCTGAATTTAAAAGTGAAATTGCAAAAAACTGGGTTCAGATGAATATCGAGCACTTCATACAACTGTTTCTTCAACTATTTATAGATAGCTATGAATACTATTATTGTGGACTGAATGTATTTTTGTACATTTGAGTAACAACACTTTCATTGTTGCAGGAATACCTGAAGGTTATAATAAGATATCCACAAAAAACTCAAGATCAACTACTATCTTACAGCATTATGCAAAATCTTTTTGCAAAATGCAATAATGCAGTAATTGGTACATGCTGCTTGCTCTAAAGTAGTTAGCAAGACATTCAAAATAGTTATTTAGAATATTTCTAAAAGTTAACTTTTTATTATACATGTTACAACATAATTGTTAATTATTTTCATTTACTAATAAAATCACCTTTAGTGGAAAAATGTTCAAGAATATTTTAAGACACTTATATTTATAACTTTATGCTATGTAATATTATTTAATAAACATAAAGGTACACATTTCATACAGAAATGGAAAATAAGCTAAAGAAAGGGGACAACATAACCATATCATTCCTTCATGAGACTTTGCTAAGTCCTGGCATTGTGTATCCCACAGTCAACATTGAATTGCCTTCTCCTCTTATCTCCATTACAAACAACATAGTCTCTGAGCATTCCTGATATTCAAAGTTAGTCACATCCTTCCCTTAGTTGTGATGGAAGACTGGAACTATCCTGGGTTTATAAACACCCTCTAACTTTGAAGCCAATTAAATAAATATCAATCAACTGTTTAATTTTTATTTATTTATATTTTTTTAAATATTACTTAGTTATAGAGAGAGGGAGAGAGAGAAGGAGAGAAACATCAATATGTGATTGCCTCTCACGTTCTGCCCATTGGGGACCCAGCCACAACCCAGGCATGTGTCCTGACTGAGAATCAAACCGGTGACCCTCTGGTTTGCAGGCTGGTGCTCAACCCGCTGAGTCACATCAGCTAGGGCTAATTTTTAGGTTAGACTCTTATTTCAGAAAAATATTTAAATTTGTCACATGTAGAAAAATAAACCTTATAAACTATTTATTCTTTTTAAGCTCATTGTTTCCCAATCATTTAAACAAGAAAATACATTTAAGATAATCAACAATATTATCCAGGTTACAAACAGGCATTCCATATATATCATAGTAAATAATTTCAGTGTAAGATTACCCAGGAAGAAAAAAAGAATTTGAAGAAATATGACACATACTCATCATCTTTTAATTAGTAGAAAAAAATAAAAGATTTAAATACACCACTGTTTTTTCTATTATTATCACAGTTAATGACTAGACTTATAATTTTGTCTTCAAAGCAGAACATTTTTTAAAGTGAAGAGAAAATATTAACAATTCTGTAGGGAAACAGCTATGAGCAAGAACAATTCTGGGCAAACTGAGGTCTATGATTTTTTGAAATTTGACTATGTATACACATAACAAAATTTAATTTTCTTCTGACAATATAAAAGAAAGCTTTATTTCCAGAAAAAAATAGCAAAAGAAAGATCACAAGTGTATAATTTGAGAAAAGAAAATTGTGTTAATTTCGGTGTCTGTGATGGGTAATTTTACATTTCAACTTGAATGCATAATGGGACACCCAGATATGCAGCCAAACATTACTTCAAGTATTTCTGTAAGAGTGTTCTGGAGGAGATGAATGCTTATTAATGTTGTATTTTTAATTACAACTTATTTTAATACTATTTTGTATTAGTTTTAAATTTACAGCATTGTGGTTAGATGGTCATATATCTTAACAAATTGCTCTCCCCAGTATTTCCAGTACCACCTGCCACCGTACATAATTATTGCAATGCTGTTGACTGTGTTTCCTGTGCTATACTTTACATCCCCACGACTATATTGTAACTGCCAATTTGTACAGCTTAATCTGGAGAAGATTAATATTTAAATTGGTAGACCTAAAAAGCTGTTTGCTCGAAATAAAATGGGCAGCTCTCAAATAATCCGTTGAAGGTTTGACTAGAACAAAAAAGCTGACCCTTGCCCCACTTTTTCTATAAATTAAAACGTTGACTGTTTTTGAGCCTTTAGACTTGAACTGAACGTCCTGGGTCTTGAGCCTGCTGGACTTCAGACTGAAATGACATCAGTTCTGGTTCTCACATTTTGGACTCAGAATGAAACTAAATAATTGGTTCTTCTTGTCTCTTGCATGCTGACTCAGATTGAAGATTCAGAGACTTGCCAGACTCCACAATTGTGTGAGCCAATTGCTTAGTGTGTATGTATATGTGTGTGTATATGTGTGTGTCCATTCCCACTATTAGTTCTGTTCCTCTGGAGAACAATAACTAATACAGGATCCTAACAGACAGATCTTGGAACATGTTTTTTATGAGGGGGTGAGCTCAGAAAGCACTGAGAAATGAGGGAGAAAGGGTAGGAAGAAAATTAAAAAAAAACTGTGTTATTGAGCCAATTACACCAGAGATGACTGGGGTTAAATCCTTCTGTGAACTCTAAGAAACAATGTAGGGCATGCATCAGAGATATGTTCCTTGATGGCAAGGCACAGAAGTATTTAGGGAATACAGGTCTGCCCAGGAGATATCCAGACATACAATATGAAAAATAGCAACATGTAGGGAGGAAGATACAGGATATAACAAGCATTGTGCATAGGACAATTAAGCCTTAGTTCCCTTCAAAGCAGGCACCTTGGGACCTCACACAGTTCTCCCAATCACCATCAGCTGCCCCATTGTATTTTCCTGAATCTCATTGACAGTCTGAAATCTCTTCCTTTTCAAAGGTGATTTTAGTTTTGGGAAAAGCCAGTTAGTTGCAGGGCACCAAATCTGGGCTGTAGGGAGCCTGAGTCACCTGGGTGATTGATGTTTTGCCAAAAAACTTCATGGAACATGAACCGTGAGCAGGTGTTTTGTCGTGATGAAGCTGCCAATCATCAGTTGCTCTTAGCTATGTCTTTCTGAATCATCCGAATAGTTTCCATGGAGGAATGGAAAATTTGATGCACATTCATTTCTGTACTCGCTCAGTCATTTTGAGTACAACAGCCACACAGCACATACACATGCTCACTCAACAGCGTCTACTGCCCCCACTGACTAGTACAGTGAGGTCATCATTGTTCACACATGTGCATTCCAGTCCACTCTCCTTGGCTGCCAGGTTACATCGTGTTGTGTAAACCACTCTCATATTAACAGTGGCTGGACTTTTCCCAGACCTTGTTTTTACCAATTCTCATTAGTTCTTAGTGAGAATTGCTCTGGAGGGAGGAGAGAATGTTATCTACCTGGCACTCCCGGTCTATTCAATGCAAAGGAATGATGTGCAGCAAAGGGGTATGGATAGGAAAGTATCTGTTTCAATTATGTAAAATATACAGTAGCAGGTAGCTATTTGAAGAGAGGAAAACAGAATATGATCTGATTTTTCTTAGTTTAAATAGTTTTTAAACTAAAAAGTTTAAAACTATTTAGTTTTTAGCACTTTTAGTTTAAATAGTTTACAAGATAGGTAAAACTTGTATAACAAATAGTTTTAGCATTTTTTAGTTTAAATAGTTTACAAGATAGGTAACAACTTGTGTAACAAATAGTTCCCTGAAGCATGGTTCAACATTCTCTTCATATTCAAAATACAGAATTTAGTTATAACTACATGCCAAAGCAGAAAATATGCTTAACATGTATTTTTACCAAACATTCATGAAGACCACCAAATAACCACTAAGTTACCAAAATCAAGGGCTATAATACAATACTCTTACTTCACATCAGAATGTTAATGTGAAATAAAATATTGATTAGACTCAAATATTCCTAAGAATTATCCCTAGGTTAAATATTCTCCATCACTTACCCCCACGTTTCTGACTCAATTCTTACATCGCTAATTACTTTTTCCCAGATTTGGTTCAGTTATCTTCTTATGTTTAGTCTTTAGATATTGAGATCATCAAGAATGCGATTCATAATCTGTTCTCACATAATTTTCTCTAGGTCCTTTCAGCAATATGCATCTTTTCAGTTTCTATCTCCTCACCAATCACTCTCAGATTTATATCCCACGGCATTTCTGTACCACAAGCTAGACTTACATGTATGCAGTACCCATTTGACATATCCACTAGAATGTCTAAAAGACATGGCACATTTGATATGTCCAAAATGAACTCGAAGTCTCCAGCCCTCCTTCAATATGTTTCTCTTGCAGCAAGCTCTGTTCTACACAACACCACCAGTCTCCATCCACTATATGCACGAGGCACCTCTTGTTCTTTCATCTTTTCTAAATCAATCAACTAATCACATCTGATTGATCTACCTCCTAAATAATTTTCAAATCTCATTTGTCTTTTTATAGTTCCACAATCACTTCTTTTATCTGCTTTACCATAATAATGATCTCCCTTGTACCAATTTTTTGTACCCTCTAACACTTCTAGAACTAAAGAAAATTGTCTTCAGAAAACATAAATGAGATCACATCACTGTTCTGGTTAAAATCTTGCATGGTTAATCTTTGCCTTTAGGATTCCAAGCAAAATCTTTAGCTAGCCTTGCTAAGAACAACCATTCATTACTCAAAAATTTGGTCGGATACCTCTGTCACATGTTCTGCTTTTCACCTTGTGCAATTTTTAAAAAGTCACTGCTATATGCTGAGTGTCTGTCAGTGCTTTATAAAAAATTCATGCTTAATAAACAAATTATTAAATAAATGACATTAATTTTATATATCTTATTATCAGCTTGATACATTAATTATGAAATATTAGAAAAATAATTGAAATCTGTTGGTGCTTGGTATATGTAAAATTAACCTTCAATATTCCTATCACAAACCTTAGGCTGACTTTTACTCTAAGCTTGTTTTTATTTATTTTTTAAATACCACTGCACTGACCTTTGTTTATTCTTTTAATTTTTTTACTGTTGTTCAAGTACAGTTGTCTCCATGTTCCTGCCACCACTTCCCCTCCACCCACCTCCACCCCCAACCTCAAACTCCATGTATTCTTTACATGTTCCTTGATGACCCCTCCCCTTTATGTTAATTACATAGCAATTACTGATTTTCTTCCTTGTATACATTTTCTGCCTTAGATATCATTAGGTGACAACTTTCCAGGATTAAGAAATAGAAAATTGTTTTTTAATTAAAATACCACATACTAATTTTCTCATCTGATTTTGGCAGGGAAAGAACTCAGTTTATGAAGTAATTTATTTAAAAATTCACCCAAAATTCTATTTCCATGATATGTGAGCATTCCTCTTTAAATATGCCATGTTAAAAACATCCTAAAAATTGAATTTTTAACCACATCAAATGCTACAATGACATGATTATTACCCCAAATCTGGTTCCATCTCAAGTATATATATTTTTTAGTAACAGGAAATAATTTGGTCTATAACAGGTTTTTACTTAACACTACAGGTCTGTCATTATTATTGTTATTTTAATTTCATCACTCACATTAGTGTATTCATAAGGGAGTTGATCAAGTACTCCCTCAGGATAAAATTAAGGTAGAGTTAATTTAGTGAAATATGAATGACATTCTAAAAATAATACCTTTAAATTGGTATAGAACTTCTATACTCAGGTGTCTCAGATTAAAAAAAAGACAAAACAAAAGTTGTAATCACACAAAAAAGGGTTAATTTTAACTTTATAACTTTCATAATT
Source organism: Trachops cirrhosus (assembly GCA_028533065.1). NCBI lineage: Eukaryota > Metazoa > Chordata > Mammalia > Chiroptera > Phyllostomidae > Trachops > Trachops cirrhosus. Next base: position 126,747,375 of record CM052539.1, read on the forward strand.
TCATCAAAATATTTATTATTTTAATAATTGAATGCCTTATGTAAACATTTTGTGAATTATTTATATGTATATATAAATAACTGGAGAATCAGGAATGGCACAATGCACAAGAGATAAGATAATTTTATAAAATAATCTTAAATTTCTACATATATTATGCTATTAATCTTTTTACTAATGAAGATATGAATCTGAATGAGAATGTAAATAATACAAAATTAAACCTTTTTATGTATATGTTATTGCCAAGTTATCTATTAAAATATAAAAAGTATTTTTCCCACTTATATTTATTTGTAAATTTTATTTGGCTGTAGTTTTTCATTTCAAATACAGTCAAACTTCAGTTTCTAAATGTCTCCTGTCTTGAACAACTAGGTTCTCAACCAAGTTGTTCATGGGAAATATGTCTCGATTGTCCAACAAAACTCCGGTTCTCGACCCCACAGACTTCTGGTGCTGACACCTGTTTGATCAGTCACACATCTCTCAGGCACCGCTCAGTTTTTGAACAAATCTCTTTTCAAACAGGCATCCAGAACAAATTAAGTTTGAGAACCCAGGTTCCACTGTATATTTCAAAGTATTGAAAATATTTTTTGAAAACTTTATTTAAATAATAATTCCACACTTGCTTTGGAAATATTCCATGTATTTTGCAGTCTAGATGAAATCAAAGTTGCATTTCATCCTGCTCTACCTCAACACAAAACAGAATTACAGTTTTATATATCTTCTGATTTCAATTTGGTACATTAATTCTCAATTAAATTACCAATATGAGTATTATATTATAACACTTAATGATAGTAGAAGAGGGGAAGATTGTAAGAATACATTATTATTATCACTGCAATTATTTACACTTGCTTTATCTTGTATGTTAAACAGACTTTTTTTGGTAAACTAACAATTATCATGTCTGTTTTAAAATGTCTTCAAATAAGTCAATTCTATGACATCATATTTATTAAAAATAAATATATGTATGTAATACATACCATATAATATACAATGCTTATATTTTATTTATAAATACATATTTGAGTGACAGGGAACAGTAAATAAGTAGGTTTAAATTATTTCATAATACATGATTTATACTGTTATTACAAAACACTATACTTAGTAAAAAACACACACACATTTTTTATTTAAATGGCTGCTTTATCCACCACATTTTGAGCATTCAAGATCCAGGATCTTAATCTATTGAACTATGTGTCTCCAGAGCCTAATACAGTGCCTTCTATAATGTAAGAGTTCTTTAAATTTTGGAAGAGTAAATGAATGAGCTACTTTCTATTTCTCTCAGAATGAAGCAAATGAGGCAGTTTTGCAAAAGCTCATAAAATAAGGATATATACACTTATATGCAAATAATATTTTAGTACTTTTTTTAGAATTCATCTTTAATAAAAACATGAAAACACACTTTTTTCTTGAATATTATTTTTACTTCTGAAATATTTAGAAAGAAACAGCCCTGGCTGGTGTGGCTCAGTGGACTGCGTATGGGCCTGTGAACCAAAGGGTTGTTGGTTCACTTCCCAAACAGGGCATATGCCTGGGTTGCAGGCCAGGTCTCCAGTAGGGGGCACACAAAAGGCAACCACACATTAATGTTTCTCTTCCTCTCTCCCTCCATCCCCTTCTTTCTAAAAATAAATAAAATCTTTAAACAAAGAAAAGAAACAAAATTACTATCAAAAGTTATATAAATAGACAAATATTGTTCTTTTCTTATTCAAAATTTTAAAAGCTTTATTAACATAGGAAATAAGGGCATCTCTTGTTCTATTTCAATGATTCAGGATTTGAAACAAAGTACAGATATCTAGTATGGTGGATTTTCTATATCCTTAACAATGATTTCAGAAAAGAGAAAAGATCTGTGGTTAAGCTACTATTAAATCATCTCATGGACAATCTTGAAAGTACCAGCTATTATAGCATTTAGTGTCAGTGGTTCAACAACAACATTATTTATCCATCACTAGGGGTTTTGCAGGTTAATAAAATAAATTAAAAGGCAAATGTTTTACCAAACAAAAAGCCCTTACCCCTTCTATAATAAAAAAAGTAACAGAAATTTAATGTTATAAACATTGATATAGCTTCTAAAACATTCAAGGTACAGTATTATTACTCATTTATATCTATTGTTTCACTAGAATTGTAACATTGTAAGATGGTAACATTATACATTGTAACATTCACACTGCAACAACTGAAGTTCAGGTGTTTTCATAAATGATATTACCCATTGCTTCTTATATGCTTAGGAAAGCTAGCTCCTCAGAGCAGAAATGGTCTCGATATTGCTCACTGGTTTATCCTGAGTCTTTGAATAACTCCTGGACCTGAATTAAATATTTCTTGAATAAATTAATGAGTAATGATTTTTGTAATTTTTCCAATTACTCGTCAGGAACACTAGTGCCTTATAAAATTAAAACTGTCATAGCTATCTTCTAAGAATAGTAAACATTGGTCAAGTACTTGGTAAATAATAGAAAATATTATGAATGCCCTATATGCTCAGTGAATACTTTAGACAGCATACAGGGAAGGTCTGTCGTTGACCTCTTATAGAGACTATGAAACCAAGACCCAGAGAAGTGACTTATGCCAGTTACACAATCATAAATCATCCCAGGCAGTTGCACCTTCTCTTTCCCTTCTTAATTGCCTTCAATATGTTGGTGTTTCCTTTTCTTTCTTAGACTTCCCTAGGGATTGGTGCATTGTGTTGTATGTTCTGTGTCCTCTATTATACTTCAAAATCAACTCTTTCTCCATCTGGATGCATTGGCACCTGGCCCAAGATTTGTGTTAGGCTCTATATGGTCTAGACCTGATAAAACGTACCTGGCAATGTAACTGAATTTGTAATTGACTTCTATGCATGCCTTGTCTAGGTGTCTATCTGTATGTCTTTTCATTCTTTTTAAACTCTCTCACATTCATCTCCCTCTCACATCTTTTTCTTTTTTGACCAATAAATACATTATTTTGGGGGAAGGTGGTTAAAAGGTGCAAACTTCCACTTATAAGACTAAGTTCTGGGGATGTAATATACAGCATGACAACTATAATTAATAATACCATATTGTATACTTAGAATTTACTAAGAGAATAGATCTTAGAAGTTCTCATCATTTGAAAATAATAATTGCAACTGTGTTTAGGTAATGAGTTTTATGAAAAGCATGGTAATCATTTTTCAATATATATCTCTCTCAAAGAATTATGCTATATACCTTAAATTAATGCAAGGGGGGACCCCTTGAAAATGGAATTACCTCCTGGAGGGCAGGCCCCTTATCGTGCAGGCTTCCCCTGCTACATGAGTGTTCTAGGAACTCATCTGTATCAGTGTACCAGCTGGCATTGTTGTGAGAGGATACTTTCAGCTTCAATGAAATTTTTGAAGGCTCTTTCAATATGTTTGCCCACCTCATGAGGGGTGATTTACAAGCACACTTGCCCACAGCACACTGAGTGTTCAGCAGTTTTTGACCAAAAATGGTGTAACACCCATGCCCCACCCTCCCTATTCACCTGATTTAGCCCTAAGCAACTTTTCTTTTTATTTCCCTGAATGAAAAAAAGTCCTCAGGAAAATGTTTTGCTGATGTAGAAGAAGTAAAACAAAACAAAACAAACGAACAAAAAATGGCAAAAGCACTAGTTCAAAAACAATTTTAAGCAGCAGAAAAAACATCTGGATAGGTATATTGTATCAAAGGACAGTACTTTGAAGATGACTGAAGTTTCATGTAAGAGTAAATACACAAATTTTTATAAATAAATTCTGGGGTTTTTTTGTTCCCCATACTAAGTCGGTTATAACTTAATAAAACTGAAAAATATTTAAAAAGTAAAATATAATCCCTTATCTTATTCATTACAGTATATCCTTATCTACATATACCCCACTAATAAATAAATAATAACCATGAATAAAACAAACTACCCCTACAGCAAATTTTTATCAAGGGAAATATAAAAACTTACATTTTGCAGATTAGAGAGTGATTCTTTGCTACAGTAATCTTACTGCTTAAATGTTTCTGAACAAAAGAATTTATTTAGTACCATTATAAAGATCTCTTGGTACTTACACTGATACCAAGGAATATGATGTACACACTCACCTCTGTGAAGTCATTTTCCAGTTTACTCTAAAATAGTGGTTCTCAACTGGAGACAATTTTGTCTCCCACGGACCTTTGTCAGTGTCTGCAGACAGTTTTGGTTGGTCGAGTGTGGGGGAGATATAGAGGGAATACCACCAGCATTTAATGGGTACAGGCCAGAAACACTGCTAAACATTCTACAGTGCACCAGACAGCCTCTGCACAACAAAGCATTATCTAACTCGAAGAGTCAATAATGCCCACCTCTGAAATTTTTTGCTTTTATTTTATTCACTGCCTATATATAGCTTCCTTGTAACAACAAATTGGGGACTGTTAAGGAACAGTAAAAGTGTGCATTTACATGGCATGCTTGGTCTTCTCTCACACTTCAGTTTATTTCTGCAATGAAAGAAATGCTGAATACTCTGAGTATGGCCAATGTGATACTTCACTGAAATAAACACCTTGAAAACAAACTCGGTTCACATCTCAAGGTCTAATACTTTTTATAGAGGAGTCGGTTGATATACTAAGGGTAAACAGAATCACTTCAGCTGCAGCACTCTCTGCTGCTCATTTCTCTGCGTACGAGTGCCTTTTCTAAAATGTCCAATTTATTTTTTTGTTAGTAATTTTGCAATAAAATTTCAATATCACTTTCCTTTTAATATACATTATTTTCATAATGCTCAAAACTATAAGACACTTTTCCTTTAAAGTCTGTAAAACTCTTTTTAATTGTAGTGAAACATTACTTTTGTGACATTTATTTTTTCAACAAATTTGTTTAAATTACTATGTGTACAAGACACCTCACTACTATTACTAAGTACTATACATCCACAAATATGACCAACCATAAGAATTTTGTCTCAATAAGAAAGATAAATCATTTATCATTCAAAATAATGCAAAGTTTAAAAATGAAAGCAACATAGCACTCTAATGAAGTATTATGGGGGCTATTTAGGAAGAGATTATACATACTTGTCAGAAACAAAGAAAGTTACCTAGAGAAGTGGCACTTGAAACAATTCATAGAATACATATTATTAGAACTGGTAGGATTTTTCTAGAGGAAAAAAATAGGGGGAATTCATCGCAGAGGTGAATAAAAGGTTATGTAGAGAAGAATGTGGGCCATTGAGGAAGCATCTGGAAATACTGTAAAGTGTAGGACACCTGATCTTAAAAGGTATGTTGAGCGCAGCATTATGTGGGATACTTTAAAAGCCTTCAGTGTTAAGCTGAAGAGTTTGACCATTAAGTAAAGGCAGTAAGAAATCATCTAGGGTTTTTGATCAAGTGATTAGGAGGCTCAGAAGCAAGTTTTAGAAAGATATTTGGTCGTGTGCGGGAACGAATTGGATCAGGGAGCAATTAGAAACAAAATGCTTCTATTATAAATCTGAGCCACAGGAAGGTCTCATGGAGAAGGGAGGTTAGCAGTAAAACTAAAGATAGTAAATGCTTCAAAATTTGTGTTTATAATCTATTTCATAAAGTTTTACAATTGAGAGTTCTATAGTCGATTATTTTAAGAGCATTTTATCTATATTTCATTTATTATCCTTAATTACATTTTAGTTTCCAATCATTGTTTCTCCAAGATCTTACTCTAGTTATTATAATAACTATAAAATATTTAGAAATAAAAGAATTTATAATTGAGAAAGTTATGATAAAACAATAAAATATATAGAATTTAGAAATTTATCAAATGAAACTTTCCTGTACTAATGGCCTAATGAACTGATGTAAATTGCAGTTTGATTCGATATTGTTGGTAGATTGGTTTTGCTTTAGAGCATAGGAAGAAATTCAACTAGTTGATAGCTTCGACACTAGAATTGGACTACTTAGGAAAAGGTATCAGAAAAGTCACTAGTCAAAGTTCATCACCAGCAGGGACATTTTGACTCTTCTGAAAGCTCATTTTAAAAATAAGACTGTAGCCTTCCGTCCAAGACAGAGGTGTAGGTAGACACACTGTGCCTCCTTGCACAACCAAAACAAGGTCAGCAACAATTTAGAAACAAGATAACAACCAGATCTGACAGAAAATTGAACTGTATGGAAGTCGGACAACCAAGGAGTTAAAATATACACATTCATCCAGACTGGTAGGAGGGGCGGAGTTGGGCAGCCAGGCAGAGAGAGGTCCCAGCACAAAAAGCGGTGGCACCTGATGCATAACGAATCCCAGGTGCTTAAGGCATCCCCAGTGCAAGACTGTAGTGGGAGGACCTTGGGTGTGCAGGCCGCTGGCAGACCCAGCGAGGCACTATGCACAAGGTGCCTGGCTGTCTGGGCCACATTTGCGTGCAGATAAACCAGGCAAAATTGGGCAGTGAGACAGACTGTGCAATGCAGGGCCCAGGGCTGGGAAATAGAACCTTGGGACATGGATTGAAAATACCTGTGGGGGTTGAGGCACAGGGAGAGACTCCCAGGCTCACAGGAGAGTGCATTGGAGAGACCCACTGGGTCCTAGAATGTACACAAGCCTGCCCACACATGAATTAGCACCAGAAAGGCCCAATTAGCTTGGGGGAAGTGGCAGAAGGGACTGAAATCCAAAGGGGAGAGGAGCAAGCACCATTGTTTCCTCTTGGACCCCGCCCCCACAAACAAAGTCACAACCCAGGGACTGGGTTGCCCCACCCTGGAGAACACCTGAGGCTCCACCCCTCATACCTCACAGGTGCAACCAGACCAAAAAAAATGGCTCAAACGGAAGTACAAATCAAAGTCCCATAGCCAGTATTTTTAAGCTACCAAGAGATAGGCAACCTATCAGATGCACAGTTCAAAGCACTGGTGATCAGGATACTCAGAGAATTGGTTGAATTTGGTCACACATTATATAAAAAATGAAGGCTACCATAAGAGAAATAAAGGGATGCACAGGGAACCAATAGTGATGGGAAGGAAACTGGGACTCAAATCAATAGAGTGGACCAGAAGGAAGAAAGAAACAACCAAACAAAAAAGAATGGAGAAATAAGAATTCAAAAAAATGAGAAGCTTAGGAACCTCCAGGACATCTTTAAACATTCCAACATCCGAATTATAGGGGTACCAGAAGGAGAAGAGGAAAAACAACAAGTGGAAAAGTTATTTGAACAAATAATAAAGGAGAACTTCCCCAATCTGGCAAAGGAAATAGACTTCCAGGAAGTTCAGGAAGCTCAGGGAGTTCCAAAGAAGTTGAGTCCAAGGAGGAACACACCAAGGCACATTATTAATTACATTAGCCAAGGTAAAAATGAAGGAGAGACTCCTAGAAGCAGCAAGAGATAA